>JAFEMH010004609.1:0-200645 GCA_022495995.1 Adenophora triphylla var. japonica
AGGAAAGTTGGTCAAAGCTATTGACCATCTTTTGACCAATAATTTATGAATATCTAGATATTTTTGTAATTCTAAAAAAGTTATTGATAGTATTTCTAATGGTGAAGCAATAACAATTTTTAAAATTACAAAAAAATATCTAGATATTCATAAATTATTGGTCAAAGATGGTCAACAGTTGACCAACTTTCCGGTTTGTAATGGGACGGAGGGAGTATATGTTATTTTAGTTAGATAATTTAATTATATATTTTTTAAATTTTAGAAAAAAAATCTAATATGCCTAAATGTTTGCCGCAACATTATGTTAGGTACTTTTTAAAAAAAAAAATCAAGAAAGGTAATATTTGTCGTAAAAGATCACATTTTACGATATTGTATTTGGAATTGTTTTACGATATAACATTGTCAACCCATTAAGAGATGCTTGAATGAATCACCAAATATTATAAACCCGTTGAATAGCTAACCAATAACTCTATTACTTTGTGACAGCCCCGAATTTCTGAATATCATAATATCATTAATAATATAAATTCGTCCTCCAAAATAAAGGATTAACGGTCACAAACTATAATTTAAAACTCTACGGCTAGTACATTTAACCACAAAACCAAAATAAATAACGGAAGCGTAACAATTGTCTTTCACTACTAACGGCTAGTAGTCATCAAAACTCGTTTATGACATTTATTACAATCTCAATAAAAGCCTACTAAAAAAAAATCACTACTTTACTTATTCGGGTCCGCCTCAAAGATGACTCCACCGAAAGCCTTGCTTTCCTACTTATAACCTGAAGAAAAAGAATTTAGAGAAAGGGTGAGCGAACTAAGCTCGATGGGTCCTACGCCGCCCCTTCGGTTTCTAAGAAGGGGTGACCTCAAAGACGCGTCAATAATCATTTAACAATGAAGCGGGTGATTCAGACAATACAATATTTTCAATAATCAATAAGAAGTATGGCTCAAGCAATAATCAATAATAACGATGTCAACATGATCACTTAATATTTTCAATGTCATTTTTATTTTTGGTTTATCCGGATAACCTAACCACAATTCTTAGTGGTGTCAATATCAATAGAAATGCCACAAAGGCATGTCATGAATTACCCCATGACCGGGTGTCGATAGTGTCGTTTATACCCATGACCGGGTGTCAATAGTGTCATTTATACCCATGACCGGGTGTCAATAGAATATTAATTATACCCATACTAACCGGGTGTCATTAAGTGATCTTTCAATAGTTTTTAATGTCAAGGTGTCCTCTAATTGACCAAGAATTTGAAGTCAATTAAAGTTTAGATTTTTTTATTCCAAAGACTGAAGGACAGTGAGTGAATGCCAAAGAATTAAAAGTACCAGCCATAATGGTACACAATGACAATAATCGGAATGGAGGGTCAAATGAACAATAACATCAATAAAGGACTAGGAACGTAATCCCTTACCTTATTAAGCATATGCTAGCGCTCCACAACGGACAACGATCCTATCGATATTTTTCAAAATCTATAAACATGAAAGGAAAATACGAATCAATAATTAATATTCATACTTTTTAAGCTGTAACTAAACTGTATCTAATTAAATTAGAGATCTATTTCCCTAAATTGCGAAATAACAGCAGTCCATTATATATTGTTCATTTGCTAAAAGATTTCAATAGGTTGACTAAAACAAACAACAACCCCCTTCTGCCCTGTGAATAATGAACCTCTCCTATTTTTTTTCTTTGTCAATTTTGATGATTCCCCATCCCTCACACGTCACAATCATAGCAATCAAGTCTTTCTTTCCTTTACTTATTTGCAAGTAAGTCCCTCAATACATACACATATTTACTGTCTAAATTCTCACATGCCCATACATACATACATGGTGAAACATGTCACAAATTCTTAACCCACCTCACAGTACACACATATACATATATGTATATATATACTTTCTCCTTTCCCACACCCTTTTCCTTATTTATTTTCTCTTTCTTCCCTACCTCTCTCTATCATTCGTCTCTCTCTCCTTCTTCCGTCTCTCTCCTCTCTCCTCTCTCCTTATTTTATTCTTTCTTTTCCTTCTCAATTACGTTCTTTCTTCTCTCTTTTTACACGCAAAAGGAAACAATTACACTCTCTTTCTCTTAACCCTCTTTCTCTCTCTCGGTTCTCTATTTCTTCTCTCATATACATACACCAGTAATAAACCCAACACCAGAAACATTATTAGACTATGCTTCTTCTCTTCTTATTTTCATTGCACTTCAGACGGATCATCATATACTTTTACAGAACTTATAAAACTCTCCAAATCAACACCCTTATGAACTGAAGCCTGAACTAAGTGATTTATTTCTTGAATGTGCCTCATTATTCATACCAAGTTCCCTTCAAGCTGACTATGAGATAACACCATTAACAACTAAATCGCCTTCCAACCAAACTCGAAGACATTAGAAAGTCATATATTGCAATAAATCAAGTAATCGATTTACTTCCTTTAGACCCAAATTCCCAATTTTATTTTCTTAGTTCTGCGATTCTCCTTTTTGAATTGAAATACAATATTCACCTTTGCAACTTACGGACCATCACTAAAAGACATTTTAATTGAAGATGGACTTACCTCAAGCAAGGATTTCGACACGATTCGGTCCCTTAAGCGCCGCCCTTGCTCAATCTGCTCGAACAAGATCCCTTCACTCTTACGTCCGTCTTTTCTCCAAGCTCCGGCCGTCCCACCTCTCGGTCTCTCTCTTAGTTTTCGGATGACAAATCCTAAGCCTAAAGAAACTTATTTATACGATGTCTATGGCTTTCAATCTTCTAAGTACGGCTTTCTAATTTCCCACAATGGATAGGTACATCAAAATTCTAAGGTTGGGCGTACATTATCTTGTTAATATTCATTTAGTTATTCATTTAAATTTTAATATATCAAAATATCCACAAAATACCCATACATTACATTCTTACCCCCTTAAAAGGAGTTTAGTCCTCTAAACTCGACGTACCTCATTCGACGAACAATTTGGGATACTTCTCACGCATCTCACTTTCAAGCTCCCATGTAGCTTCTCGAACAGTATGGTTACTCCACTTTGGACCTTCACGTATGGGATGATGCGCTTTCTTAATACTTGGTCCTTCTTATCCACAATCCGAATCGGTTCTTCATCATAACTCAGATCCGCTCGAAAACGTAACCGTTCAAATTCAATGACATGGCTTGGGTCGGGGACATACTTTCGTAGCATGGACAAATGGAACACATTATGGACTCCTGCGGCGCAGCGGCAATGCCAATCTATACGCCACCTCTCCCACTCGATCAAGAATTTCAAAGGGTCCGACATACCTCGGACTAAGCTTTCCTCGGATTCGAATCTCATAACACCCTTCGTAGGGGATATCTTTAAGAATACATGATCTCCCACATCAAACATAAGTTCACGACGATGTTGATCGGCATACGATTTATGTCTACTTTGTCTTTGTCAATAATCTCTTCTTTATCAATTGGATCTTTTCGGTGGTCACTTGAACCAATTCGGAGTCCCGATAACTTTCTCTCGCCCACTTCGTCCCAACAAGTTGGCGAACGACATTTCCTACCATACAAAGGCTTCATACGGTGCCATGCCAATACTAGAGTGAAAAGCTGTTATTATACGCGAATTCCACTAAGGTTAGATGTTCGTCCCAATAGCCTCGCCAATCCAATGAGCACGCCACTAAGCATATCCTCAAGTGTTTGAATAGTCCGCTACATTTGTCCATGCATGCGGGTGAAATGCGGTACTCATGGTCAATTGAGTCCCCAATGCTCTTTGTAAACTTCCCCAAAATTTTGATGTGAATCTAGCATCTCTATCGGACACAATCGATACTGGCACTCCATGAAGTCTAACTATCTCATCGACATACATTTTGGCTAACTTTTCCATGGAATCAGTAATTTTGAAAGCTAAGAAGTGAGCCGACTTGGTCAACCTATCAACGATCACCCAAATTGCATTATGACCCTTTAGGGTCCTTGGTAGTCCTACCACAAAATCCATGGCAATGTGTTCCCACTTCCATTCAGGAATCGGTAACGACTGTAATAAACCACCCGGCCTCTGATGTTCGCACTTTATCTGTTGACACACCAAACACTTAGCCACAAAATCTGCTACATCTCTCTTCATGTTGATCCACCAATACGAATCCTTCACATTTTGGTACATCTTCGTGCTACCAGGGTGCACTGCGAATCTGGAACAATGAGCTTCTTCAAGGATTTCTCGTTTAATACTCTCATCATACGGAACACGGATCCTTGACCGATATCTCAACATATTGTCATTTCCAACTTTAAATTCGAGATGACTCGCCATCTTTCGGTTTATCTAGGATCTCTACTAACTCAGGGTCAATTACTTGAGCCGCCTTAATTCTTTCTAACAATGCGGCCCAGTTTGCGCGCTCAAATGTGCTAAACGACCCCTCTCACTGCTAACCTTCACTTCTAGGCACACAGGTTTGATGTCCCCAAATGAACTTTCCTTCCTTGCCAACAGCGCCGCTAAACTACCTCGGTTCTTACGGCTTAAAGCATCAGCCACCTTATTAGCTTTTCTGGATGATACAAAATATTACAATCATAGTCCTTTAGTAACTCCAACCACCTTCTTTGACGCATGTTCAACTCCTTCTGGGTGAAAATATACTTCAGACTTTTATGATCCGTATATATCTCACAATGCACTCCATATAAATAATGCCTCCAAATCTTTAACGCAAAGACTATGGCCGCTAATTCCAAATCATGAGTTGGATAATTTCATTCGTAGCTCTTCAGCGACGGGATGCATATGCTATTACTCTCTCGTTACGCATAAGGACACAACCCAGCCCTTTCAATGAAGCGTCACTATAAATCCATGAAAACCTTCTGTCCCCGATGGGAGAGTAAGAATTGGCGCAGACACCAACCGCTTCTTCAACTCCTAAAAATTGGCTTCACATTCCTCTGTCCACTCAAACTTAACATCCTTTTGCATCAGCTTTGTCAATGGCAATGATATCTTGGAGAATCCTTCCACAAAACGCCTATAGTATCCTGCCAGCCCCAAGAAACTCCGAACTTCAGTAACTGTCGTTGGACTTTCCCAATTCACCACCGCTTCAATTTTCGACGGGTCCACCGATATACCACTTTTAGAAACTACATGTCCCAGAAAAGCTACTTCCTCCAGCCAAAATTCGCACTTCTTGAACTTAGCATACAACTTCTGTTCTCTAAGAATCTGCAGTACTATCCTCAAATGCTCCTCATGTTCTTCCTTAGTCTTCGAGTAAACTAGAATGTCATCAATAAACACAATAACACATCGGTCCAAGAACTCCTGGAACACCTTATTCATCAACTCCATAAAAATTTCTGGCGGGCATTAAAATTGAACCCAAAAGGTATTACCAAAAATTCATAATGTCCATATACGGTCTAAATCTTTGTTTTGGAAATATCCTCCTTCCTCACCCTCAATTGATGGTATCCAGAACGAAGATCAATCTTAGAGAAGTAACAAGCTCCTTGTAACTGATCAAACAAATCATCTATCCTTGGTAAAGGATACTTATTCTTCACCGTCACCTTGTTCAACTCCCTATAATCAATGCAAAGCCTCATAGATCCATCCTTCTTCTTCACGAACAGCACAGGAGCACCCCAAGGTGAGACAGCTTTGGGCACGATCAATCCCTTCTCCAGCAGTTCTTGCAACTGCTCTTTTAACTCCTTCAGTTCAGCGGGTGCCATTCGATAGGGTGCCTTAGAGATAGGACTCGTGCCAGGGACCAGGTCAATAGAAAACTCAACTTCCCGCTCAGGCGGTATTCCCGGTAAGTCCTCAGGGAAAACATCTACGAACTCATTTACAATTGGAACCATTTCGATCTTAACGCCTTCCTTTCTTGTGTCAATAATAGAAGCTAAAAACCCTTCACAACCCTTCTTGACATCTTTCGAGCCTTTAAGAACGATATCGGCCACGACTTTCGCTCGAGACCACTTTCCCCTTAAAATAGAATTACGGTTCACCGAATACAAAATACCACCTCTTTCTTAAAACAATCTATCTTTGCATGATATGCAGCTAACCAATCCATACCTAAAATGACATCAAAATCCCGGAGGTCTAACTCGATGAAGTCGATAGACAAATTCCTCCCATCCACTTTCAAAGTACAAGATCTATAGACCGAATTTATTTGAATGGCCTTATTGGTGGGTGTATCAATTTCTAGGCTTATCTCTAGGTTTTGATTCCAATTTCAAGCAGTGACCAATCGGGAAGAAATCACGAGAATGAGTAGCACTGAGATCTATCAAAGCATAAACATTTCGATTACATAATTGAACGGTACTGTCACCACATCATTAGAAGCCCGAGCATCCCTATTTGTCATAGTGAACACCCTTCCCCTTCCATTCGACTTGTCTTTGTCTTTACCCTCATTTCCTCTCGGTGCGGTCTTGGCTGGTTTCGGGCGATCTTTTATCTTGTGCCACGTTTACCACGGTTAAAGCAAGAGGCTGTGTTCCAGTAACACTCTTCAGTTTTATGCTTCCTCCCACAAGTACGACAGGTTGGTGGAGCCACGTCTTGATTCTGACCCCTATACCCATTTTGGCTTCCCTGATAGTTCATGTTGTTCTGATAGCGATTATTGGTAGTTGGAGGGCCTCCTCTATGGCGATTTTCTTCAGTAGTCCGCTTCTTATAGTTCCCGCCATCATACCCATTCTTACTACTTCCCCGTATCGCGTTCAGCTCCCTGCTTCTTATTGTCTCTAGAACTTTGATACTCCTTCGCATCCAGCTCAACTATTCGAGCTTTATTTGCCACTTGAGCTAGAGTTGGGAGCTCTAGCGGTACTAATCTGTACTTGACTTTGAATTCAATCCGGCCTCAAATTTCTGGCCTTGTTCTTCATCATCAAAGAACCTCGGGGCAAAAGCGAGATAACTCCGAGAAACTTTGCCAAATATTCTTCCACGATCATGGATCCTTGAGTTAGATTCGCAAACTCCGATATCTTCATATTCTTCACAATCGGGGGTAGAATTTGTTATTAAAAGCTTCCGAAACATCTCCCAGTATAATTGGTTACCCCGCTAGCTGCACTGCTGGATTCTTGTCTCCCACCAAACCATGGCTTCCCCTTTTAACACAAAAGTAAGCAAAAGTGACCTTACGCTCCACTAGTACAATCTAAAGTGCGGAAAATCCTTTCAATGCCCTTAATCCATTCCTCGGGTTTTTCACACTGGTGCACCGAGAAGTACTGCAGGTTGCGCTTACGGAATAGTGCTAGTGGATCTCTAACAGGTGGAGGTGGTGGAGGTGCGTTGGCTTGATTAAGGCTTGCCGATCATTTGCTGAGCTAATGTCGATTCATTTGACCGATCCCCACAATTTGCACTGCGTTAACGTCGAATCGGAAGCGGTAAACATCGGGTCAGGTGACCCTGGTTGTTTCCATTGCATTACTGGCGGCGTGGTTACGGCCTCCCTCTCCTATGGACTCGGAGTGCAGGACATTACCGCTTCGGCCCCCTCGGCCTCCTCGGCCTCCTGCGACCTCCTCGACCTCTACCTCTTCCCTCCTTCCATTGCCTATTACCAAAAGTTAACGATCACAATTTTGAAATTTCTAAGCAAGGTAATATAATTATTCTACCTTATATGAGTCTCATAATCAAAGGTTTCAAGTACAATCGACTTGTTCAATAATTTCTTTTAAATTTTCAATATAAAATTTCAATTTTATTTTCAACCCTCAAATTTCATAGGGTTCAATCAAATCAATGGGTAGGGACAATGGTATTGAGACAATGCAGAAGATAAATAATTCAAATTTTATTTCTCAATTGATGGAATCAAGGGTACATTATTCGTCTAACACCATCTAATACTCGACTTAAATAGATTTGACAACTCTTAATCTTACATTGTCCTTCATCTTGTTAAATCACTTCCCCACTTTAGTACATCAATGCACTAGCTTTGATTCATCATTTGTAATCCCCATTCATTCGCTCGGTCCAATTTCATCTCCATTAGTTTTAGGTCTTCATCTCTCTCCTTGAGCTTCTTACGAGTTTGTCTTAATTTCTTTTCCAATCTTTTAACCTTCTTATGACCTTTGAGATTCCAGTACTCCATTCTTTTCACCCTACTCATGCCCCGGGTGGGTGTCCTCTTAATTCTCGCCATTTCCTACAATTGAGACAAGAAATATTGATTTTAAATGAGACAAGAAATATTGATTAACCTCAATAGATACTAAGAAACCATTAAATCAATCATCTATATCGTCGATAAGCTTCCGAAAACTTAATAGCTATTATCCTCGATTGACTTTAAGGAACTAATTCTTTAATTGTTCATAACCCTAATGCTTCACTAATCGAGTTCTTATCCCCTTTCAAGATCTAATCCCGATGCTCACGATACCAAGCTGTGACAGCCCCGATTTTCTGAATATCATAATATCATTAATAATATAAATTCGTCCTCCAAAATAAAGGATTAACGGTCACAAACTATAATTTAAAACTCTACGGCTAGTACATTTAACCACAAAACCAAAATAAATAACGGAAGCGTAACAATTGTCTTTCACTACTAACGGCTAGTAGTCATCAAAACTTCGTTTATGACATTTATTACAATCTCAATAAAAGCCTACTAAAAAAATCACTACTTTACTTATTCGGGTCCGCCTCAAAGATGACTCCACCGAAAGCCTTGCTTTCCTACTTATAACACGAAGAAAAAGAATTTAGAGAAAGGGTGAGCGAACTAAGCTCGGTAAGGTCCTACGCCCCTTCGGTTTCTAAGAAGGGTGACCTCGAAAGACGCGTCAATAATCATTTAACAATGAAGCGGGTGATTCGGACAATACAATATTTTCAATAATCAATAAGAAGTATGGCTCAAGCAATAATCAATAATAACTTGATGTCAACATGATCACTTAATATTTTCAATGTCATTTTTATTATTTTGGTTTATCCGGATAACCTAACCACAATTCTTAGTGGTGTCAATATCAATAGAAATGCCACAAAGGCATGTCATGAATTACCCCATGGCCAGGGTGTCGATAAGTGTCATTTATACCCATGACCGGGTGTCAATAGTGTCATTTATACCCATGGCCAGGGTGTCAATAGAATATTAATTATACCCATACTAACCGGGTGTCATTAAGTGATCTTTCAATAGTTTTAATGTCAAGGTGTCCTCTAATTGACCAAGGATTTGAAGTCAATTAAAGTTTAGATTTTTTTTATTCCAAAGGCGAAGGACGGTGAGTGAATGCCAAAGAATTAAAAGTACCGACCATAATGGTACACAATGACAATAATCGGAACGGAGGGTCAAATGAACAATAACATCAATAAAGGACTAGGAACGTAATCCCTTACCTTATTAAGTATATGCTAGCGCTCCGCAACGGACAACGATCCTATCGATATTTTTCAAAATCTATAAACATGAAAGGAAAATAAGAATCAATAATTAATATTCATACTTTTTAAGTCAGAACTAAACTGTATCTAATTAAATTAGAGATCTATTTCCCTAAATTGCGAAATAACAGCAGTCCATTATATATTGTTCATTTGCTAAAAGATTTCAATAGGTTGACTAAAACAAACAACAACCCCCTTCTGCCCTGTGAATAATGAACCTCTCCTATTTTTTTTTCTTTGTCAATTTTGATGATTCCCCATCCCTCACACGTCACAATCATAGCAATCAAGTCTTTCTTTCCTTTACTTATTTGCAAGTAAGTCCCTCAATACATACACATATTTACTGTCTAAATTCTCACATGCCCATACATACATACATGGTGAAACATGTCACAAATTCTTAACCCACCTCACAGTACACACATATACATATATGTATATATATACTTTCTCCTTTCCCACACCCTTTTCCTTATTTATTTTCTCTTTCTTCCCTACCTCTCTCTATCTTTCGTCTCTCTCTCCTTCTTCCGTCTCTCTCCTCTCTCCTCCTTATTTTATTCTTTCTTTTCCTTCTCAATTCTGTTCTTTCTTCTCTCTTCTTACACGCAAAAAGGAAACAATTACACTCTCTTTCTCTTAACCCTCTTTCTCTCTCTCGGTTCTCTATTTCTTCTCTCATATACATACACCAGTAATAAACCCAACACCAGAAACATTATTAGACTATGCTTCTTCTCTTCTTATTTTCATTGCACTTGGACGGATCATCATATACTTTTACGGAACTTATAAAACTCTCCAAATCAACACCCTTATGAACTGAAGCTCGAACTAAGTGATTTATTTCTTGAATGTGCCTCATTATTCATACCAAGTTCCCTTCAAAGCCCGACTATGAGATAACACCATTAACAACTAAATACGCCTTCCAACCAAACTCAAGACATTAGAAAGTCATATATTGCAATAAATCAAGTAATCTGATTTACTTCCTTTAGACCCAAATTCCCAATTTTATTTTCTTAGTTACTGCGATTCTCCTTTTTGAATTGAAATACAATATTCACCTTTGCAACTTACGAGACCATCACTAAAAGACATTTTAATTGAAGATGGACTTACCTCAAGCAAGGATTTCGACACCGATTCGAGTCCCCTTAGGCGCCGCCCTTGCTCAATCTGCTCGAACAAGATCCCTTCACTCTTCTCGTCCGTCTTTTTCTCCAAGCTCCAGCCGTCCCACCTCTCGGTCTCTCTCTTAGTTTTCGAGATGACAAATCCTAAGCCTAAAGAAACTTATTTATACTGATGTCTATGGCTTTCAATCTTCTAAGTACGGCTTTCTAATTTCCCACAAAGAATGGCCGTCAAAATTCTAAGGTTGGGTGATACATTATCTTGTTAATATTCATTTAGTTATTCATTTAAATTTTAATATATCAAAATATCCACAAAATACCCATACATTACATACTTGGTCATCAATTTTACAAATTAACAATGTGTTTATATGTAACTTTTCTTCATCACTTCAAAGTCCACGCACCGTGCATCTTACGTTGACTGTTCAAGCTCACAAATAGCGAGACTAACAATTGATAAATAAACATTAAATTACACGTTATTATTTGTGAAAAATATAGTAACTATTCTGATATTGCCAAATCCCAAATGGTAACACCTGTGGCAACACTGGTTTGTGACACAAGGGATGGACAACACACATGGCAACACATGTTCTAACATTTACAATCTCCCCCTTAGTTACTGATTTCTTCACAAAAATACAACGTGATGTTCTGAAAAACGAGTTAGTCATACTAAAACAAAAAATCAAAAAATGCCACAATCTCATTAGTGACAACATCAACCTTCGGGCAATGTTTAAATGTTTTTCAACTAAAATATCATAACCACATAAGTGGCAACATCAACCTTCGGTGCAATGTTAGTCACATATCACATATATATCTCCCCACACTATGTAAACTCTCCCTTAATCACGAATTTAATAATAACTAACCAAAATAATTATTAATAAATTCTAACAACCCAAGATCGAATGTTTAGCAACCACAACCAACTAAGTTTCAAGTTTTTAAAACATAAAGAAAATTCCAATCGAAACAAAGAAAAAAAAAAACGAAATTAAAATTGTTTAAGAGCACCACAAACCAAATTAAAACAAATAAAATTGTTTTGAAACAACCACCAATAAAACAAACTTTCGGACCATTCTTTCAAACTTCTGCATTTTTATCACCTCCTTCACCTCCCTCTTACGCATTAGTGACACTAGGCCAAGCTCCATCAGCTCCATCACCATCACGATCACACCTTGGCCTTGATTGATCTCCCCCTATTTTGGAAGAAATCAATTCCACCATGTTCATCATATCCAAGCGCATTTCTAACCATCCCTGCATTACAGAGTCAATATGTTGCACACCGCTCTGTTGAAAATTTTAGCACCATAGGCCGCATCAATCATAACGGGAGCGAGTGTTGCCTTGAGTGTTGCCAAGCTGCTTGGGAGCAACACTTGGGCGACACTAGTAGTAGGGGCAACAGTAGGAGCGGTGATGTAACCAAAACCCAGGGGCAAATCTACGTGCCTATCTCCTTCAGTAAAGTGTTTTCTAATTTTATAGAAAACAGTCTTTTCATAGATGTTGTCCCATTCCATGGTTTAATATTTTGAAACAAAAGGACATTATAGATGAGGGAAGAAAAAATATAGAAGGAAGTTTTCTTCTTTTTGGCCCATGCAGCAAGGTGAGAAAATATCAATCTTCCAAAATTGACTCTCTGTTTCTTACACAATTTGTATAACAAAGTTGCTTGCTCAAAGGTAAACGTGTTCTCATTTGCCGTAGGTAACCAATTTATAATGCAAATCTTATGAAGAACACTAAATGAGATGAAAGATGGGTTGCTTTAAAATGATCACTCCCAAACGAAACTCTCCCACACGGTCAGAGAAAGCTAGCTAGGGCATTAGGTTCGACATCCAAACACTCATCTTCGATACTAGGAAGGCCAAAGGATTTGTTGATAATGAAGGGATTAAAATCATAAATTTTTCCCCTCACAAAAATCTTTCCATAATGAGGAGTGTTCCTATCGTCTATGTCCTCCCTTAGATGAGCAAAAAAGTTCCTAACAACGCTTTCGACATAAACTGAAACTTTCAAAACAGTTGGCAAAAATTTATATCCTCGAAATTGATAAACCCCTAGACTCTTGAGGCGAGCCACATTCATGTTTCTTTCATTCAAAACTCTTTTATCCAGGAGTCTTGAACCCACTTATCCAAGTTGGATTCACAATAGAACTCGTCGAAAGAAATGGACGTTCATAATATCCAAAGACTCATAATCGATTTAGATTCTTGAGAATGAGTAGGGGTTACTCTCGGGCCATGATATTGGAGAGTATGATGGAAAGCTTGGCCGTGGTTTTGACTTGAGCTTGGTGTTGTCTCAGGAGTTGCCATTGGATTGGCAACACTTGGGGCGACACCTTTCTGAATTTTCTATCTCTTTGCCACCCTAAACTGAGCTTGAGCTAGGGTCTCCTCATTTTCGAGCCAGGGTTCCTCATCATCATCTGAAGTAGATAAAGGCTCCTTGGTAGCATTGAAAATTGGGTCCGAACCTTCCTCGGACGAAATCCCAAGAGATGAGCTTGAATCATCTTCAACGTCAACAGGATCATCAGCTGTGTTTGAAGGAATTTCAGACCTAAACAAGGTCTTAATCCTTTCGGATTGACGACAAACACCAGCCCTAACTGACGAAGAGTCATAAAAAACCTTTCTTTTCTTGGTTTTCTTTTGAGGTGTAAAAGTAAGCTCAATCGAAGGAGTAGCATCGGGGAAGGCTCATGGGAGTGTGAATTGGAAGAGGGTTGTAAACAATAATGTCTAAGCTTGGGGATGTTGAAGGTGTAGCGAGAAAGATGTCGCCGGAAATGTCTCCGTTGGAATGGCGACATTTGAAGTGACACTAGAGGGGGCAAGAGGAGAAATGTCCATGGGAGAGGTGATTTGGGGTGAGTTCGAAGGGCTAGCCATGGAAATTGATTGAAGAAGACGAAGAACAGAGGGTTTTAGAGAGAGAGCGTTTGAGGAGAGAGAGACGGTGAGAATGAGGGTTTAGGCAAAGGGAGTAATTAAGGATGAATAGTAGAGTGAAAATAGGGATGATTTGACACTTTCAAATGCAATTAAACACCCTTATCCCAACAATCTCACATACTGTTATTTGACCATTAAAAATGTAATTTTTTTTAATTTTTTAATATATAATAACTAAAAATAATTTAAGAAATATCCATAAAATTTTGTTTTTCAAAATTCAAAAGAAAATGAAATTTAAAAAATAGATATTTCGAAATTACATTTAGTTAGAGAAAAAATTATATATTTTTGCTAAAAAACCTTTTAAATTTCACAAAATCTAAAAATAGACTTTTGGAAATTCAAAATTTAATTAGCAAAAAATAAAAAGAAGAAATAAAAAAAATAATGTAGCATCTACTAATGTGTAGCTAGCAATGTTGTGTAACACAAAAGCCAACATTTTGAATAAAACCCCCTTGATATTTTCAGCATATATAACTCATCATTTTCTTTGGCAATTTTAAGCAAACTTTACACTTTCTTTATTTACAAGGAAGCATCGTAGTAGCGAGCTCTGTATCCCGAGTTTTTATTAAAGTGTAAAGCTATATGTAATAAGTTTTATACCTTTCAAGTAGGGTACACTGTAGTAGCGAGCTCCATGTCCCTAATACTTAGTATAAAACAAATACATCATACTCCCGTTTTAGCAAGAAAGCATCGTCGCAGCGAATGCCGTGTCCCGAGTTACTTTGAGAGTATTTTAACAAGCTTTGCCCTTTTCAATATCAACAACAACATAAGTGACTTTGTCACTTAAGCACAAAGGGGAATTTTTTCAAAAAATGTTGAACTCAAGTATATACACATACTAGAACAAAAAGGTCAGTAAATGCCCCCATTGGGTTTAAACTCCAATTTTTTTTTCATTCTTTTTAAATATACAACAAATACACAGTGTTGATGTCAATGTTGGCAGCACAGACGGCAACACTTGAAACAACAGATTTATAGAAAACACAAACCAAGAGATTTTTTCAAACTTGAAAATCTCTCATGGTCCAGAGGAGCTTTAGTCAAAATATCAACAAGTTGATGTTTGGTATCAATATGCTCTATTTGAATTAAGTCATTTTCTACTAAATCTATCAAAAAGTGATGGCGAATATCTATATGTTTAGTTCGAGAGTATTGTTTACGGGTTTTTGGAAATGTTTATGGCACTCAAATTGTCACAATACATGGTCAAGATATTACTATCAAGACCATAGTCATCAAGAATATGTTTCAACCATATCAAATGTGAACAACAGCTCCCGGCTGCTACATACTCAGATTCAGCAGTCGAGAGAGAGAGACAGTTTTGCTTGCAACTATACCATGACACAAGATTATTACCCAAGAAAAAACAATACTCACTAGTGCTCTTTCTATCATCTATATCCCCTGCCCAATCAGAGTCACTAAAACCAACCAAGTTGGTATTAGTGTCTTTGGTGAACCAGATTCCTAATTCACTAGTCCCGGACACATATTTAATGATTTTCTTGACAGCATTTAGGTGAGAAATTTTAGGAGCGGACTGATATCTAGCACACACACCTACACTGAACATTATATCGGGATGACTGGCAGTAAGATAAAAAAGACTACCTATCATGGATCTATACAGATTTGGGTCAACATCCTCCCCTGCCTGATCTTTGGCTACTTTAAGGAATGATCCCATAGGTATTTTTAAACTCTTTGCACTCTCAAATCCAAATCTTTTCACCAGATTTTTTGCATACTTGCTCTGAGAAATAAATATTCCATCATCTGACTGTTTTACCTGCAATCCTAAGAAATAATTAAGTTAACCTATCATGCTCATCTCGAACGTTGATTTCATAGCCTCCACAAAATTTTGCAAACAATTTTTAGATGTGAATCCATAAACTATGTCATCAATATAGATTTGAGCTATGACAAGTTATTTATTTTCTCTTAGAATAAATAATTCCCTATCGGCTTCGCCTCTAACAAATCCACATTCAAGAAGAAAACTTGTTAGACGCTCATACCATGCACGAGGAGCTTGTTTCAAGTCATATAAGGCTTTATCAAGTCTGTATACATGATCTGGGTGGAATGGGTCTTCAAACCCTTTAGGTTTCTCAACATAAATTTCTTTATCTAAGTACCCATTCAAGAAAGTCGCTTTAACATCCATTTGGTGTAATGTGATTTTAAGATAACAGGCTATAGCAAGAAGAAGTCTTATTGAATCAATTCTAGCCACAGGTGCAAAGGTCTCATCAAAGTCGATTCCTTCCACTTGTGTATAGCCTTGAGCCACAAGATGAGCTTTATTACGAACAATGTTACCTAATTCATCAGATTTGTTTTTGTAAATCCATTCAGTTCCAATTATATTTGTATGTAAAGGACGTGAAACTAAACACCAAACCTCGTTACGGGTAAATTGTTCAAGCTCTTCTTGCATAGCTTGTATCCAGAAATTATCCTTTAAAGCCTCAATCACATTCTTAGGCTCAAGAGAAGAAACGAAACTATAGTGTTTTACCTTAGAGTATGTGGAGGACATACACATACACACATACCTTACCATATCTCTATAGTCAACTAGCTTCTTATTTCTTGTTTGAACCCCTTCATTAACATCACCAATTATCTGAGTAATGGGATGATAATTTCTAATTTGTGCTGGGGGATCTCTCCTGCCTTGATGGTACATCAATCCATCTTCTTCTTCGAGTCACTACTTTCGGCATTTCCGGCCCATTTGTTCGACCTCTGTGTTGCCTCATGTGTTGCCGTTTCGGAGGCAACACTCGAGCAACACTGACCAATCTGTGTTTGTCTTTGGTTGAACCAGTTTCTGTTCCAGCCCGTTACTTAACTTCTTCCATCAATGTCAGAGATATATCATCGGCTGGTTCACCTGGGGCGCTCAAATAATCGTTAAATTCAATATTTACCGATTCTTGAATCACTTTTAACCTCAAATTATAGACTCGATAAGCATGACTATTTTGAGAGTAGCCAAGGAAGATAGCTTTGTCACTCTTTGAGTCTAGTTTTCCTAAGTATTTTCGGTCATTTAAAATATAGCACAAACACCCAAACACGTGGAAATAGTGAACTGTAGGTTTCTTTCCATTTAAAATCTCATAGGGTGTCATAGTTGTATCGGGTCTTAAGAAAACTCTATTCGTAGTGTGACATGATGTGTTTAATGCTTTGGCCCAAAAACCTTTAGAAATATTTCTATCAATTAGCATAACACGAGCCATCTCCAACAAAGTCCTATTTTTCCTTAAGCCGCTGACCCGGTATTCTCACCCACTTCTTTCTCGCTGCGGGAAAGGGATAGGAGAGGTTTAGACTCGGGGTAGGTGTTTAGTGAAGGCTCGAAGCAATATGCGAGTTAAGAATCTTTCGGTTTACTTAAAACGGTGTCATTTATTAATTTCTATTTGGTTGGAAAAGGGGTTGCCCTTCTTTTTCGCAACTACTCTAGATCCTGGATCAGTGGGCTCCGTCACTACGTCTATAAGCCCCTCGTATTCCACCTGTATTTCGACCTCCCAGGGTGGGACGGCCCGGGCGAGGTCCTATAGGGCACGCGGATCCCACCGACCGAGAGAGAAGAACGCTCCTAATGGGTCTAGCGGGTCATAGGAACTTTTAACGCATGAGCGAGGCAGATTATAGTCAAGAAAATGCCGGGAAAGTCTCGTCTCTTTCGGCCTTAACGGAATTTCGGCAGAGTTTCGCTTGCACGAATGACGTTTTGACTTTTTGGCAATGTACGAGAAGATAATAGGCATGGGTCGGGCGGTAAAAGCCGGATGACACAGTGTCACATTGAACTTCGTTGCATACGCTGTGCGTGAGTCAAAGTCAATGCCGGGTCAAGATCTTGCCAATTTTTCCTTGTCGGAATTTCGGCGTAGCTCCACTTGCGCGAAAGATCTTTGGCATTTTGGCACGGACTCGGGCTCGACTCTTACGCATCCCGTGCGGGTCAAAGTCAAAGTTAATGTCGGAGTCAAGATTCTGCAATTTTTCCTTGGCGAAATTTCGGCAGAGTTTCGCTTGCGCGAAGGATCTCGACTTCCGTCATGGGCTAAGGTTTGACCTTTACGGGGGTATGCAACTGGGCTATATGACACGGAATAGACCAAAAACCAACCAAAAGTCACGGTTTTGAAATGTGTGACACGGACCGTGCATTGGTCGACACCGTTGCCATGGGGAGTTTGGGATGATTCCGTGCGCGCGGGAGCATCGTAATCTTGTCCGTGGCAATCGAACAACCACCCCGGGTTAAAGGGACGTGCTGTGCAAAGTGTACGGGATATATAAGGTGCGCGTAGTGTGCGACCTCCTAAAAATATTCCTTTTGAGTTAAAACGAAATTTTCGTAAATGTGTTTTAAAGGAATGATTTTCGGGACGGGGGAAATGCAGCAAATAAGCACGTAAATTTTCTGGGAGCCCCGGTTAGTCTTGGAACTGAATAGCCCCAAGCTGCCAAGGCTGCCAGATTAACCTCAATTTTGTCCTGATGAAATTGCTAATGAAGCCGCCCGGCTAGGATTCAAGGAGAATCAAGCCGTACGGCTACATCAATCAATTTTCCAGGTTCCAATTTCTTTCATCTGCAGGCTGTTTCCCCGGCCTTTTTGGCACCTTTTCAGCTTCCAGCAAGCTTCCTGTTCAGCATTCAGAATGTGCACAATTCCCAAGAACCAAGGATGCATGCAATGCAATGCAAGAAAAATAAGGCAAGCATGAGAAGCGGATCCGCGGCGGAAGGCTAACCCACTCAGAAAAAGCTTTTCTTTTTTTTCGAAAAGAGATACCGGTACGTGGGATTGTTAGACCATATTTTATCCCAGACTCGTGTTAGGAAGCGATAACGGGAAGCTTAATGGTTTCCACCTATATACCGAGTATCATTTTTTTTATTTTAAAAATGATTTTTTTCTTTGGTTTAGTCCTCAACAGAGTCGCCAAACTGTGAATGTGGTGCCCAAGATCGCGGCTCTCTTTTTTTATTTTTATTTTGAAACCGCTTTCTCGTGTAAGGGGATCACCGCCTCACATCGGTTTGGAAACATCCGGTTTAAATTGAAAAAACGGAGTCGCCACGCCATTTTGATTTCCTCAAAACTTTGAAAAAAAAAGATTTAGGTCCGGAGATTAAGTTACCCTTTGGGAAGAACGGATCGTCGTTCACCCAAAGAGCCTTGCCGAAACAAGTCTTCCAAGATCCAATTTTCATGCTTGCCTTTGTGTTTTCGTGTGTGGGATGTGTTTTTTGAAAATGAGGGAATTTACCAAGTTATCTTCTGGATGTATAAACCATGAGTTGGTTATCGCTCGGGATTCCTTGGATTTTTATGTGTTAGGGACTTTGGTCCCGTTCTCATCTTGGACTTATGATCATCATGATGAGACCTTGGGTCACATGTGATCGGAATAGGGACACCGTTTTTATAGTCCAAGGATGAGACTCTTTAGAAAGGAAAGACCTTTGCCCATCAATCCTACATCTTGAGACGATTTGAGATCTTTCGGGACATTTATGCTCGTCTCAAGTGATGATCGGAGATGTGGGGCTCAAGTTCATCCTTTTCTAAAGGAGAATCCGTCTATGGCATCTTTAAGTGGAGGAAATGATGTAAAGATAGAACCTTTACACCATTACGCTCCAAGAGATGCTTCAAGTACCAAAGGGGACTAGGGGAGGGGTATAAAAATTGGATCTTTATACTCATCCTATGCCTTTTTGTGCCTTATGAAGGTCACTAGGCAATCCTCGGAGAGAGATCCAACCATGAGGGACATGGGGAATGCATTTTAAGCTAAAGATGACATTTTTACACTAACATATGTAATGAACATAATGCAAGCTAAGACTAGGAATGAAAAGGAAGGACCTTTATGGCTTCCTATTTCCTTTATGAACCTTTTAGGTGGACAATCCTTGAAAGCAAGGTCTATGGGAAGGGGGATAACATGCATGCATAAAGATGACATTTTTAGTGAAAAAGATGACATTTTTATATGTAAAGGTGACATTTTTATATGCAAAGGTTGCTATTTTCACATCACCATGTGAGAGATTCACCCTAGAACAAGCCATTTGAGGTCTTATTGTTCATCCTTGGGTTGGATCTTCCATGAATCCTATGTGATAGGGGAATGGGGGTATATATGATTTACATGACTAAAGATATGATCTTTAATAACAATATATCAAATACCAAGCAAGTAGATAGTGATATATAAAGCAAGGAGCAATATAGCAAGTAATGACAAGTATATTTCATGAAAAAGGGGAGGAGAGGTTACCAATGATGGTGTCCCTCTATCTCCTTGAGCTCGCTTAGGGAAGGACCAACTTTGGAAGGGTTTTGGAGAGGGGGGAGGTGTTTTTGGTTGCTCTCAGCTCTCTGGAAATTCGTGTAGGAATTTTGGCAGAATAACAATGCTAAAAACTGTACATCCAAATGAATAGAGGAGATCTCTATTTATAGGAAGTCTGGTGATGGCTAATGAAGCCGTGCGGCTGTAACCCCAAGGCTAATGAGGCCGTGCGGTTTTATCCAGTGGTGACTCAGCTTATTTTTAGAACCATGCAAGGTGGCCTTCTAGAAGGGCTTTTCCAGCGAAGGACTACGTGGAATTTTAATTCCTAGCAAGTCCTTCGCCCCTCGAAAGGTTTGGAAAAGTTCCCAAATTGCCCCTGAACTTTAGAAAAGTCCAAGGAAATGCCGAAAAACTTAACCGAAAGGCATGAGCCAGATTTGGGTACTTACAGTCGGCCCCATTCTTTTTTATCAACATGTTGAAATTTATCAACACCTCCTTCAACACCCCTCCCCAATGGTTTCAACACCCTCAACACCCCTTCAACACCCTTTCAACCATAGTTATAAATCCCGTTCCATCCTTGTTGGTCGACGTCCGTACCAGTGAAAAATGGTGAGAAACAGGATATATACCGTCCCAGTCTAGAAACCGCTCTGTACCAGATCGAACCGGTTGAACCGCCCCAAATCGATAAAAATCAGCCGAGATAGATATCCCGTCTGGGACGCATTTTTTTTATAGATATGGACCCAAATGATTTTTTTTTAATCTTTAGGGTGTTTATTGTAAATATTTGGAGGGCCAAATGACCCATACACTTATGTTGAAAGCTGATGAAGATATTTTACAACATTGGAATGCATTTTTTAAGTCATTTTAACAATTGTACCAGATTTTTATCTGATTTTTGGTTGTTGAAGTTTATTTAGCTATTATGTATCACAAAGTTTGACAGTTAAATTATGTTTAATGTTTAATTTTTATTATAATTAGATTACATTTATATTGGTTAAGTTATTGTTTATTAGTGAAAATTATGTTGTGTTATATTTTTGTTAACATATACGAGGGTTATAATTATAAAAAATACGAGAAAAGTGCGATAAACTCGATAAGATGCTTCGGTGCATTTTGGTACCAATATGTCTCATTCCAATGACAAAATCGATGCACTGATTGATTGAGACGGGATTTATAACTATGCTTTCATCACCCCCTATTGTACAAGGTCTAATAAAAGCAGCAGTGGCCGACCTGATTGTATACGTAATTGAGGGCCACTAACGTATGTCCCAAAACCCGCTCAAGTATTAAGGTAAGGATAGCCTTACCTAGGCCCACCACAATCATTAAAGTGATTTTTTCTTTTTCTTTGCAATTGGATAGAAAGAACAAAGAGAAGCTTTATGAATGTCAACAGGTAGGTAGTGACAATGCTATAGTTAGTTAGATTCTCCATAATATCCTTTTCTATGAATTTGCGTCAAAAAGTTTAATATATATTGTTAAGATTCAATTTAACAGTTTAATTTTTAAATTAAGTGATAATTTTATATAATATCAAAACGTAGGATTTTGGATTCAATTTCACCCGTATTGTCACTCAAATTTATGTGTGCAAAAATATGCACTTTGTTGACATGTCCAAAATTGTGACATGTTTATAATCTTTTAATTTATGCAATAAAATTTCGCATGAAAGAGATAATGTTTGAGCGTTCGCGCCGGAGTGAGCTCACAAAAATAGTTTCCCTATCTACAACTTTGTCGAGCCCAATTTGTTTTTTTTTAATCAATTTGTGTATTCATCGTACTAATTACTTAAATGATTTATAATAAATAGGTTTGAGTGAAATGTCAACTCTATTAATTATTAATAAGTGTTGAGCAGGGATCTGGATTTCACTCAATCATTTTATTTTACTGCCTTAATTTCCATCAATTCATACCACCAAACCAAGCAACTCAGCTGCTACTCCTGATAATAAGTACTAGGTTAATTTAATTTTACTAAATGATGAACACAAAATTTATCCAAATCTTGATCTTTGAAACTATCCCGAGAATAAGTTTAAGGCTCCGTTTGTTTAGCGTAAAACATTTTTCGGAAAATGATTTCCGGCAAAATGTTTTCTGGAAAATGAAAATGCTTTCCGGAAAATAAGATAAAAATGAAGTTTTCCCCATTTTCTGGTGCGTAACAAACACCGGAAAATGAGGAAAATGTTTTTCGAAAAACATTTTCCCCCAAACAAACGGAGCCTAAGAGGAAGGGGAAAATAAGGGTATTTGATTAAAATGAAGCCTATTTCTGTATGTTGGTGGGAGACATGCTGTTTGGAATTATGGATTTGAGATCTACAAAATAGTAGTTGAATAACGATGTTATGACATATCTAAAATATAGAAAATAAATTAATTTCACAACACAACGATATATGTGATTCATCAACTTGGTTACGTTACGTATATGTGAATAAGGCAAGAATATTATAATAAATTGGCAATCACCGAATACAATCTCTAATTTAATAAACAAATTCTTTTGATCACAAGAATTCACAACTGTACAAACCCTAGATCTAGAGAAACAAATTAGCAATAAAACCCTTAAAACATCTAGAATTATTGATATCTATCACAATAGGAATTACATACAAAAATCTGCTAAGTAATAGAGGTTATTTATACGACCTATTTCTAACCCTAAACACAATTTGCAGCTGATCAGGCCCAACTCGCACATGGGCGTGATCGCCCCACCTGTAGAGGTGCGGTCGCCCTCTTTGTCCGGCGCCCACCGTGTGATCGCTTCACCCGAGGGCGCGACCGCCCCGTTTGTCCGTATAGGTTTGGCGCGGTCGCCCCTTCCGCATGTCACAGGAATTACTGATTTGTACTTGTTCAATCCCTAATTTGTTCCCAAGTTAGATGGAATCAAAATCCAACAAATCTACACCTTTACATCTAACCTTCGGATCATAGAACCAGAACTCCCCTCTACTTCAGATGTATTACGGCAAACACCAAACTTGTCATATGGACAACCAAAATGTGCACTAAAATTTTGCCGCTACAAGCAAACATACATGTCTTTCAAGACACCCAAATTGTGATTCGTCGAGCCCACCAATGTATCTTCAAAACACCCAATGTGTATACAAGACACCCAAATGTGTCACTGCAGTAGGCACTCATAATTGTCCCAAGTGGCAATTAGGCAAATCCAGTCGACATTGGATCTCGCCAACCCAAACAGATGAATCGGCCATATCAATGGAATCCCAAACTGTACGTACCTTTTCTTTGATTCCTTCCTCGATTCCCAATTGTGTGTATTGACTTACTAACCATGGCTTGCCCAGTTCAACTCCACCTTAAGTAACTTGCTGCTCCACTTGTTTGTCAATCACCACACACGAATCCATTCAACATGCTTACTTAAGATGTGTATCTACCATCTGTTGTATGATGCTTGACACCCGATCCCAAAAACGTAGAACCTTGGAGGACGTATAAGGAACCTTGTTTTACCCTTTCAGAATTACGTTCGAACCCCTGCAGACATTTACTGCTCCATCTTCACTTTTGAAGTTGTATCCCATCTTATCTAGCCGGTTAAGCGATATCAGATTATTCGTTACTTAAGGAGCATGCCTAACCTTGTTCAACGTACAAAACTTACCACCCGAAGTATGCACCCTGATAGAACTCATGCCAACTACCTTGCAGACATAACCATTAGCAATATAAATATCACCCCTTCCGTCTTTTCAAATGCACGTTGCAAACCATTCTCTGTACGAACACATGTGATAAGTGTTGGTGTAATGCCCTAGGCTTTAGTTATGTTTAAGCGAAAACGTTATGTATCATCTTTATCGTTTATGTTTATTATTTGATTATTATATAGTTTGCATATTTATTGTAATAATCTCCGTCCCTAATTATTAAGAGAATAATTAGTATAATTGTCAAATGGATAATCATATGATGATTATATGCATAGAGATGCACATTGAAATTATGGGTACTTGTTAGAGAACAAGTGACTGGACTTGACCCGCATGAGATTTATGTCATGGTCAAATGTCATAATTAAATCTCATATGGTCACTTCATTTAGTCCCTAGACCTGAGATTATCATGACCTTACATATGATGAAAGTTATGTTTGATTTTAGTCAAACGGTATCTTAACACGATATCTATAAAGGCTATCTTTGGCATGATCGGATTCATGATGGGAAGGATGATAAGTCAAGATGGAATTTGTCCCTCGGAAGAGAGATGTTTTGCTTGGGCCCCTCGATGAGTGATAATGATGAAAGCGTGTGGCCACACCCCAATATGATTGGACTATCATTATACTCAAGATCGAGAAAGCATTGAACAAATACAAGTTGACGTGGACCATGACTTGTGTTCAATATAACATCGTGAGACAAAGGGAGAAATGGAAGTGTACCATTGGAAACGTGAACTCTTACGTTGTGTTATTTGGGTAGACATAATGGATTGCTAGAGTCCGCTTATGTCTTATGAGGGTCGATATGATCGGACTCATTGCCAACATAATACAATCCTATTGGGTCACACACAAATAGAATGAATTGGTTGAACAAAAGGAAGAATGATTGAAAGTTTACAGAAGCTGGCTAAGTATGTCACGCGACATAACTAGCCCCTTTGGCTAAATATGTCACGCGACATAACTAGCCACCGAGACGCGGATTGACGGCTGGTCTCCTAATTCGATTAGGAAACATATTAATGCTAATGTAGTATAAATATGAGAGGTCTGTCAACCCTAATGAGCTAGCCGAATTTTTCAATAGAAATTCACAATCAAAAGTCCTCTCAATATTCTTCCATAAGTTTTAGGAATCTAGCAATTCCCAACCCGAGAATCGTTCTCGACATTCATATTTGCGTGGATTACCAAAAGAGGGTCTTAATTTTGTTCAAACAAATCAAAGACCTAGAGTTCAAATCTGAAGATCCAAAGGAGTTGAAGATTCGAAGATTTGAAGATCAAAAGTTTGTGATTACGAATCACATAATTATTCGTTCGATAGCTCAAGACCGGAAATCAATTTAGGTTGGTAAATTCTATCTCATAGCAATTCAATTTAATCGTATAGAACAGATCTTAGGGCTTGGGTTTTGTGTTAATTTTATGCTTAATTCCACTGCGCATGGATCCATAAAACCCAACAGTGGTATCAGAGCCCCGTTCGTATGATTAAGTTTGAATTAACATGCTAGATTTAAGATATAAATTGTTTATATGCTTATTGCATGTTTTTGTATGCGATAGAATTTTATTGTTTATGAGAAACAATGTGAAAATCGTTTTCGAATTATGATGAATTAAATCTGTAAAAGGGCTGTTTTATATGATTTAATTGCCATGTAATCTGAATTGATTGAAATCTGGAAATCCTGCGAACTGGCTACCTATGTCGTGCGACATAGTAGGCCACATGTGGAAATCTGGTAATCTGGCTAGTTATGTCACGCGACATACTTAGCCACTGGCTAGTTATGTCACGCGACATAATAAGCCAAATGCGGGCGAATCGGTTTGTTTAATTTTTACGCTATTCTGTGATTGTGTTTACAATCTGAGATGTTTTATGTCTTAATCTGGATGCTATAAATTTCTGGAAATAAAATTTATAGGGCTATGCTAGATTAATTCATTGTTTAAGATGCATGCTTAATTAATTCAAATGTGTTTTATTAATTGTTGCGATGCATGAATTAATTGTTCTTAAGTGTTAAGAATTTTATTAGATGTTTAGTTGAAACATTGATTCATAGTTTCCTAATATATATGTTTAGATTTAGACATTGTAAATTTTGGATTTTATGATTGTTTATGGAAACAAGTCATAATTACGCGAAATTTAAAAGGAAACTGATTATTTATAAAAGGTAGTGATTATGTTGCCAAATCAGAGCTGATTTCTAATTGTGCATGTCTAGGAGAGTTCTGCCTAAGGAAGAGTTGGTACTTAAGTAGTCCTTTTGACTCACCTATCTTCCTGGGAACTTACCTGGTGCACGATTATGACTATCTTTGCTGATATGCTTATAATCTACTTTAAAGAACCTTCATTTAACTTTTAAGTTCTTTATGCCAATCCATGATTAAAACACTTGAGACCACTCGGATAGTTTTGGGTGGGCTTGCCATAGCAAGGTGCTTTGATTCTATTCCGTTTGCGAGCAAGATGAGGAAATGGTGGTTCCTATACGTTTAAAATGGATGAACTTAATTGGGTTATCAAAATGGTTTTGGACCCAAGGCATAAGATGAGATTAAAATATGCTTGGACATATGATGTCTTAAATAAATCTCATAAAAGATCCTAAGAGTCATATACGATATGATTGATGTTTTCTACCTAATTAGTTTAATCTTGAGCGGCGCGCCATAGCATACTTGAGATTAAATTAAAGTTGGATCTTAGCCCTAAGAGTCATATACGATATGATTGATGTTTTCTACCTAATTAGTTTAATCTTGAGCGGTGCGCCATAGCGTACTTGAGATTAAATTAAAGTTGGATCTTAGCCCATTAAATGCATATTATGCTTATTAGCATTGGAAGGTGTATGATTTAGTGGGAGTATTTGTAAAATACATTATTTTCTCTTAAATGATAAATGTGTTGATATTGATATGTGTTCATATAATTTGTATATTTTGTTGTAGAAGTAGCATTACATAATGATAATTGCGATTCGTCCTTATGAAGGACAAAGTTCGAAAGGAACAATACATAATGTGTACGTTCTTGACGAATCCGTTCCTACTGAACCCATTGCAAATGTTGCAAAGGGCAAATAAGGAAGCAACATTAGAAACATATTGATGATTCTGACAATATTGCTTGCCTTGTATTTGCCACCATGTTTAAAGGCTCTTATGAAGAACCTTGAGCACATGATAACTATTCTTTTGTTCTAGCACACCGCATAAAGGAAATGTTCCAAATGCGAACTAGGCAAAAGATATATGTTGTGGTGAAGGCTCTCAATTCATATGATGAAAGAAGGAGCAATCCGCAAATTGTGTTAATGGTTGACACAATAAAAGGGTTCATAAAGGAAGGAAAAGAAGGTAAAGCAAAAGTTGCTAAACCTAGGACAAATGTTGTCAAAGCCGAAGAGGCTAAACCCAAAGTGTCTCAAAAGGATGCATTTTGCTATCATTGCAATAAGATTGTCATTGGAAGCAAAGTTGCAAGGCTTATTAGGAAGGCCTAAAAGGTGAAGAAGGGCAATATGATTGCTACTACTTCAAATATCTATATGATAGATATTTTCCCTTCGACTTCTTGTTCTTGGGTATATGATACCGGATTGGATCCCACATTTGTTTAAATGTGAAAGGAACAAAGAATAGAAAGCCACTCAAATAAGGTAAATTAAACCTATGCATGGGAATGGAGCAAGAGTTGCAACATTAGCCATAAGGGACTTATGAAGTCACTTTGCCTTGTGAAGTAGTACTTGTTTTGAATAAGTATGACTACGTTCCGAATTTGAGTAGGTGTATTATTTCCGTTTCTTAAATGGATGATGAAGGATATAATTTTCTTATTTTCAATAAGAAGTTTTATATTCATTTAATGATATGCCTTATTGTATTGCATATGTCATTGAATGGTCTTCATATCCTTGAAGATGAGATACAAAATAATATTGAAGATATCTAAAATATAAATGGGAATTAAACCAAACAATATGAACAACGCGTTCATATGGCATTGCCGACTTGGTCAAATAAATAAGAAACATATATCTAAACTCCATTAACATGGACTTTTAGACTCATATGACCATAAATCATTTGAGGAATGTGGATCTTATTTATTGGGATTATCGACTGCACCACCCTACACTAAGAGTAGTGGAAGGGCTAGTGACTTATTGGTCATTATACATGAGATGTATGTGGACCATTAAGTAGCATTGCTAGGGAAGACTTCGGTACTTCATCACATTTCACTAAAGACTTATCTAGATATGACTATGTCTATATCTGACGAAGTCCAAAGGTGAATCGTTTGAGATGTTTCGAACATTTCAAGATGAAGTGCAAAACAAACTTGGCAAAACTATTAAGTACTTCGATTAGATCGAGGTGGTGAATATTTGAGCCAAGAGTTTGACAATCATCTCAAAACTATGAAATCGTTTCAAAGTTGACTCCACCGAACATCACTTTGTATGGTGTGTCTATAGGAGGAAGTGAACCTTGTAGGACATGGTTCATTCGATGATGTGTCAAGTTGACTTTCCTAATTCCTTTTGAGGATATGCATTAGAAATAATGCGGTTACACCGACCGAGTCCTTACTAAATCGGTTTCTAAGGCCCCACATGAGATGTGGCATGGAAGAAAACTTAGTTTGTCTTTCATGAAGATTTGGGGTTGCGAATCTTATGTAAAGAGACTTGTCTCTTATAAGTTAGCACCAAATTTGACAAAGGTTATTTTCGGAAATTAATCTTACAACCGCAAAGAGAACAAAATGTTTGTTGCTCTATACGATTCGTTTCTTGAGAAATAGTTTCTCAATAAAGAATCTAGTGGGAGTAAAATTAATCTTGAAAGAAGTTCAAGAACCCGAAAATAATATGGAACCAAGAGTAGAGACGAAACCAAGTTCACAAAGGAGCTGTGGAACCGGTTCAAGATGCACAAGTCCATCGTAGATCGGATAGGTTACAATCCGAACCCAAGAAATATTGATTTCTCGTATCGGAAAGTAATAAGGTGGAAGTCATTGAGAATGACAATCCTACTTTCTATCTTGAGGCGATGTCCACTCCTAATTTGGATAAATGGTTAGGAACCATGGAATCCGAATTACAATCCATGTTTGACAATCAAGTTTGGAACTTGATTGGGCTACCTGAAGGTGTAAAAACTAAAGGGTGCAAGTAGGTCTTCAAAGACCGACATGGATGGGAAGGTGTGTACTTTCATGACTAAGGATTGTAACAAAGGGATTTAGGCAAATTCATAGTATTGACTATGTTGAAACCCTTTTTCGCCAGTTACAATGTCGAAGTCTATTAGAAGTTTCAATTGCCATTATCACATATTGTGACTATGTGATATGACAAATGGATGTCAAACGACTTTCTTTAAATGGAAAGATTATTAAGGATGTGTATAGTACACAATCCGAATAGTTTGACGATCCAAGAAACTCTAATAGAGTATGCATGTTGCAAAGATCCATGAGATGGGTTGAAGCAAGCTTAAAGGAATTGGAATCTTCGTTTTGATGAATTGGTCAAAGAGTCTGACTTTATCAAGTACGAAGATGAACCTTGTGTATGCATGAAATTCAGTGGGAGCATGGTATTATTTCTATTGTTTATTACAATGATATCTTACTCATTTGAAAAACAAGTTCCGACACTTAAGACTGTTAAGTCTTGGTCAAGGAAAGGTTTCTCAATGAAAGATATGGGTGAAGCCGCTTACATCCTTGGCATCAAGATCTATAGAGATGGATCTAGAAGGATAAATTGGTTTGAGTCAAAGTGTTCACATTGACAAGATTCTTAGAAGAGTCTAAGAAGAGTAGCTTGTAAATGGGTCATGGTATTTCTCTTAGCAATATTCATTGTCTTATGACAACTGATGAGCAAAAGGGAATGAATGAAGTTCCATATGCTGCGGCACTTGGATCTGTCATGTATGCCATGATTTGTACTAGACTCGACGTCTCGTATGCTATAAGCATGATGAGTCGATACCAATCTGATCCTGTTGAGAACAAATGGATGGCAGTCAAGATGATCCTAAGTACTTAAGAAGAACTAAGGATACGTTCTTGGGATTTGAAAGATTGGAAGTTAATCTTGTTGTAAGGGTTACAAAGATGCTAGCTTCCAAACTGACAAAGTTATTTTAAAATCGCAATTAGGATTTGTGTTTGTGCTTATTAGAGGTGCAATTTTGATTGGAAGAGTTCCAAGCGTAAATTGTAGCCGATTCTACTACTAAGGCCATATTTTAGCAACATATGATGTAGCTGAAAGAGGCAGTTTGGATCAAAAGTTCATTTAGTGTTTTGGAAACACTTCAAGTGTTTTTCCAAGTATCACTAATCCGTGGAACTTTGTTGTGATAATTATGGTGTCATTTGTGCAAACAATGGGACCAAAATCACAACGGTGATCCAAACACTCACTTAGACGTTCTTCGAGGAATTCATAAAGAATGAGAAGACGTTAAGATATACAAAATATCAACCGATGATGACATAAGGGATTCACTTACAAAAACCCTCGCATAGGCAGAAGCATGGTGGGCATGTTAGATCCATGAGTATTCGATACATAAATGGAGCCTAGTGCAAGTGGGAGACTGTTGGTGTAATGCCCTAGGCTTTAGTTATGTTTAACTGAAAACCGTTATGTATCATCTTTATCGTTTATGTTTATTATTTGATTATTATATAGTTTGCATATTTATTGTAATAATCTCCGTCCCTAATTATTAAGAGAATAATTAGTATAATTGTCAATGGATAATCATATGATGATTATATGCATAGAGATGCACATTGAAATTATGGGTACTTGTTAGAGAACAAGTGGCTGGACTTGACCCGTATGAGATTTATGTCATGGTCAAATGTCATAAGTAAATCTCATATGGTCACTTCATTTAGTCCCTAGACACGAGATTATCATGACCTTACATATGATGAAAGTTATGTTTGATTTTAGTCAAACGGTATCTTAACACGATATCTATAAAGGCTATCTTTGGCATGATCGGATTCATGATGGGAAGGATGATAAGTCAAGATGGAATTTGTCCCTCGGAAGAGAGATGTTTTGCTTGGGCCCCTCGATGAGTGATAATGATGAAAGCGTGTGGCCACACCCCAATATGATTGGAGTATCATTATACTCAAGATCGAGAAAGCATTGAACAAATACAAGTTGACGTGGACCATGACTTGTGTTCAATATAACATCGTGAGACAAAGGGAGAAATGGAAGTGTACCATTGGAAACGTGAACTCTTACGTTGTGTTATTTGGGTAGACATAATGGCTTGCTAGAGTCCGCTTATGTCTTATGAGGGTCGATATGATCGGACTCATTGCCAACATAATACAATCCTATTGGGTCACACACAAATAGAATGAATTGGTTGAACAAAAGGAAGAATGATTGAAAGTTTCAGAATCGCTAAGTATGTCACGCGACATAACTAGCCACCTGCTAAATATGTCACGCGACATAACTAGCCACCGAGACGCGGATTGACACCGGTCTCCTAATTCGATTAGGAAACATATTAATGCTAATGTAGTATAAATATGAGAGGTCTGTCAACCCTAATGAGCTAGCCGAATTTTTCAATAGAAATTCACAATCAAAAGTCCTCTCAATATTCTTCCATAAGTTTTAGGAATCTAGCAATTCCCAACCCGAGAATCGTTCTCGACATTCATATTTGTGTGGATTACCAAAAGAGGGTCTTAATTTTGTTCAAACAAATCAAAGACCTAGAGTTCAAATCTGAAGATCCAAAGGAGTTGAAGATTCGAAGATTTGAAGATCAAAAGTTTGTGATTACGAATCACATAATTATCCGTTCGATAGCTCAAGACCGGAAAGCAATTTAGGTTGGTAAATTCTATCTCATAGCAATTCAATTTAATCGTATAGAACGGATCTTAGGGCTTGGGTTTTGTGTTAATTTTATGCTTAATTCCGCTGCGCATGGATCCATAAAACCCAACAATAAGAAGTTCCAAAATCAAAAATCAATGTATTTTTCATACCTTTGTCTTCTACGGTTAATAGAGCATATTCCTCCTCACCGTCATCCGTCATAGCTTCAGTTTACCCAAATTGCTTGCTCTTATTCATCTTGGGACATTCCCGTAATACAGTAATCCACAAATTCCTCGTATGATAGTCGTAAGAAGACACACATCATACACTAGTAAAGATTTGAGCTTAGATAGCGCTTTTTTTTAGCTTAGATAGCGCTTATAAGCGATATCTAAGCTAGCGCTATGCAAGTTAGCATAGCGCTTTTATAAGCGCTATCTAAGCTCCCAAACTTAGATAGCGCTTTTAAAAAGCGCTATCTAAGCACTTATTTTATTTTGAAAAAAATCAACTTACATAGCGTTTTTAAAAAACGCTATGCAAGTAAGCGCTACGCAAGTTAAATTTCATTTTTTTTTCCGGCTACACCTATTTTAAATTATATAAAAATAAAAATTAATATGCACCTATTTTAAATTATATAAAAAATAATAGAAACTAACATTCATCCCATTCAACAATAATAATCAACCTTTCATTTATTTACACAACAATAATTGTTACAATCATCCAAAAGAGTTATACTAACAAGAGTAAAAAAAATATTTGTTCTCTCGATCATCAATATCATTAATATTACAATCAACACTAGTTATAACAAAAAAAATTTGTAGCGCCTATTTTCTACTACTTCCCTCCCATCTTCTCCTTAAGAAATCAGTTATACAAGTATCCTGCCCAATTAATCTGAAAAATCTGCATTTTTCTCGGAGGATAACACTTGAGTCGGTTTGTATGGACAAACTGTACCAAAAAAATTACAAGAAAAATATTTATTAGAAACAACATTATTGAAAAAAATTAAGCCAAAATACAGGTGCCCAACAGCAGCAACAACAACAACAACAGCAACAACAACAGCAACATCAACAGCAACAGCAACAGCAACAGCAACAACAACAGCAACAGCAAAACAGCATACAGCATACAGCAACAACAGCAACAGCAACAACAACAGCAACAGCAAAACAACAACAACAGCAGCAAAACAACAACAGCAGCAACATGGGCTCATTTTAAGTCAGTTCAGCCCTATGCTCACTTTTAGGCCTCTTAAAAAATTACAGAACATAACAACAGCAACAGGAACAGCAAAACAGCAACAGCTAAAGAACAACAGCAACATCAAAACAACAACAGCAGCAACATGGGCTCATTTTAAGTCAGTTCAGCCCTCAAAACAGCAACAACAACAACAACAACGACAACACCAATGAACAGATCATGAAGGTAGCAGATATGAACTTTCGGATGGAGAAGATGTTGCTACAGACAATGCTAATGAACAAGAATCAGGAAGACTCGAGTGAATTAGCATGTACCTCCCACTAGATGAGTCATCTTTCTGAGACTCACCACCGCGTCGAGACCTAGCAGTCATGCTCCTGTAAGACGTAATAATAAAAATCAATTATTACATATAGATAAACTAAATAGAATTGAGAAACAAATACTTCAAGAGGAGAAATAAAAAACATAAATGAAAGTTTTTAATTAAAAAAACCAATCATACTTTTCTTTTTAGCCTTAGTTTTTCTTTTCGTTTCGAGGCGCCTGTTTCACGTTCATGACCATGTACATTGAACAAATCAGGATTTACAAATTCACCCTCAAGTACTTCCACATCATGCAAACATATTCTTTTGCTATTAAGGTAATGCTTAGGCACAAACATTTCATTTCAGATTAGACTGTCATGGGCTCTGATAATGAGTTGTAGTTTGTTCTTCTTACTGAAATCAGTGACCCTGTCAGGCTGTGAGTAACTATAAGGATTTATGGTGATTGCAAGATAGGTACATTAATTGAGTAACATTACACTTCTCCAAGAGAAAGAAGAAATCAAGTTGATTCAATAATACTATTATTAGTGGGTTCTAAAAGATTAGAATCTACGATTTGCTTAAGTCAACAATGTTCCTTAACACTTATATATACTACTCCCTCCGTCCCAAAATACTTGTTGTTTTAGACTTTTCACACATATTAAGAAATGTAATCAATATACATATAAAATAGACTAAATTCCCCTATAACAATTCAATTACCTAGGTAATTAAATGCTTGTACAATGACTATTCATAATAATAAATAAGGGTATACTTGGTAAACAATGGTAAAAATTTTAACTCCTCAAACAACAAGTATTTTGGGACGGAGGGAGTAGTAAATATTAAACGCTGGTTTGAAGAACAAATAGCTTTACTGTCAGTTTGTAGCATTCTTACCCCAAAAGTTACAAGACCAGGTCCTCTGCATTTGGTCTTAAACCCACAACGCTGTCATTTTCTGTGGGGTAGGACCTGCACATAACTATATATCATCATAATGTAGATCTATTGTAAGAAAAATAAAAACCAACGAAAAAAAATAGAACTTACCATAGTAAATCCATCAAAATAAGAGATCCCGCATCCATGGTTATGGGCCTCTTTAGTTTCTCTATCTGCTCCACTGAGTGTATTGATCTTCCTATGCCACCATGAAAAATATATATGCAGGCTATTTGTAAGGTAGTAACCTCTCAGTAATAATCAATTGTAACATTGTTTCTATTGTTATTTTTGGTTTTGAAATTAAGAGGTCCTACTACTTCAATGTCACAGTAGAATCGATCAAACATTTCATTTCAGATTAGACTTCTGTTATCTGCACCCCTGTGCTCCATTAAATGAAAAGTTTCGGAGAAGATACAAGTTACTAAATGATAATGAACAATAAAACAAACAAATTAACTTCTACTGACAGACCTCAGGTAAAGCTCCTCCAACTGTGGCAAACAAGAAAACACAGGACATTTTGACAAGGAAGGTGTATCGAAGAGTTAGAGGGACTTCAATATATAGAACAAGCAAATAGGAAACAAAGTTATCTGGAAGGACCATATATCATTTAAAAGATAAGTTAACAGGTTGAGGAAACAAAACAAAATACTCCCTCCGTCCCAAAATGAATATTCAAAAAATTAATTTGCTCTTGATCATTAGTAAATTTGGACTTTTTGGACATTCATTTTGGGACGGAGGGAATAACAAGCATAAATATCCTGCGGATGAAATGTCTAATCAAAGTTTGAATAGAACAGAAAAGCTTTAAAATAATTTTGTACGATTCCCAAAGATTTTTCTACAAGGCTCCACCATTGGTCACATCCAAGCATAAATAGTCAACATTCAATAATTTAGTGGAAACAATCAGCTAATACAATAACTAATATTGAATTATGATTCAACTTGTCTTGACTTGCTGGATAGAAAGCCTATACATATCAGATACTAGTAAAAGCCCGTGTTCGAGGACACATTTTTTTTTTTTAAGGGCAAAATGGGAAATGGACAACTTAGTGAGGGCAAAATGAAAAATTTGGCCATTGAAACTGTTCATTGTACTGTAGCAAGGACAAGTTCCCATTTATACTATAGATTCAGAACCTTGAACAAAAACAGGACGAAGGTGCAGACTACTAAGCCATAAACATACTAACAAGATATCACTAAATGACTGAAAACATCACCGATTTAAGGCAGTCTAGTAATCAGGGAGGGTTGAAAGCCATATTCTAAGGATTGAGAGAACTTTCAATATGTATCCTTAATTTAATGATTACTACAGAGTTCATAAAATTAGAACTCATTGAGCTAAACAAAGAGAGTAACAAAGTCAAACATAGAATCAAATGCATATTGCGACAGACCTTCAAGATAATTTAGCCATCAAACAGAATCTAAACATGAATAACAGGAAACTCCTTTTCGCCTAACTCAGAGAAAATAAAACAAAAATATGGAACCACATAAAATGATAAAAAGCAAAAAAAGATAAAAGCATACCGTTTGGGTCCAGACATGCACGGCTCAACATCAGATAGGTCCAAATGCAAATAAGATGAGTACACTCTGCCTAGTTGAGGCTGGACAAACATAGCATTGTCAAGTAATGAGTTATAATGCTGATTTAAAATTTACGGGAACCAAAGAAGTGAGCACTAACCTCACTGTAGTCAACAAACATTTTGTTTGCACGCAGGTATGCTTATATCATTGACACCTATTTTATGAATAAAATTACAACAGTGTTAACTACTCCACTGTACTTACTAGTGATGGCAAGAATAACAAAATGCTATTCTCTCTCAAAATCCATTTGAATTTTAATGCACATGAAAATAAGGAGAGAAAGAGAACCCACAGTCTCATCACTTCTTCAAGTTAATTTAAGGTACTGTAACGTGACATTATCCACGGGAAAGAAGCCCATGGTTGCTCCATACTCGGTGGACATATTAGCGATGGTTGCCAAACTACTAAAATCCTAATCAGATACTCGAAAAGCATTACCATAAAAACTCAACAAACTTGCCAACAACACCATGCTTTCTCAACATCTGGGTCACGGTCAACACCAAGTCTGTTGCTGTGACACCATTGCGCAGTTTCCCATTCAACTTGAATCCAACAACACCGGGCAAAACCATACTCACGGGCTATCACAGTTGAACAAAAGAAGAGCATTAAAAGGATGAAAAAAATAATAATATTGCAATACCCAACTCATACCGATGAATAAATCCACCAAAATATGACCAAGTGTAGTAGTGCAATCAAGACAAGTAACTGCATTCCACGATCAATGCATTACTATGTTCTCATACATATTTCATTTACAATCATAAATTAGAAGAAAAAATCATCAAGACATACATAGAGACAAGCCGCAAAACTCAGAGCACATGTGAGTAACCATTATAAATAAGATCCGGAATCACTAACTTTCGATAGAATTGCTGAACAAAATAAAGCCGATGTACCTCTTAAACCATCAGAAACCCAGACTGATCTAACCATCTGTAATACATTCTTCTGATTCTTCTGGAGTAACAAAATACACAACAACAAATATCCGAATTAATAGCAGCCAATGAACATCCTCAATAATAATTTCGAATATAATGTCTAAAAAATCATTAAGAACTTCAAAAAGGGTTTTCAATTTCAAAGCCCTATATATTAGGGATTTAGAAATTTAGGGAATTGAGTTTAGGATCAGAGGGAGAGATGATTAAGGGAGAGAAATAAGTACCTTAACTTGGTCTAAACAGCGACGAACACCGGACAGAGAGGAATAGCCGAGCTCGCGTCGTCGTCTCTTCCTTGTTCCAACGTCAATCGGATGGCTCTAGTTGTCGGCTACAGGTGCTAATTGCCGTGAAATGCGAGGCGACGGAGAAGTATTCACCGGCAATCGCACGGAGGAGGAAGAGGGCCGGGTAAGTTGTGAGGGTTAGGGAATCGATAGAGAGGGAGAGAGTGTGTAGGGATGTGGGAGAGAAGAGAAAGCAGCGGCTGTAAGGAGAGAGAGAGAGAGAGAGAGAGGCGTTGCCTAAAAACAAATAAAAATAAAAATTAGCCCTTGCTTACGAAGTGTTTACTACATAGCGCTCCTAACAAGCGTTACGTAAGCTTTTACTAAGATAGCGTTTTCTTAATAAGCGTTATGTTAGTTAATTTTTGTTATTTTATTTATTTTTTTGACTTTATTATTAAATTTGAAGGTGGGGATGCGCTATGTAAGTGTACACCTTAGATAGCGCTTTTTAAAAGCGCTATCTAAGGTGCGTTTCCTAAGATCCAATCTGTACTAGTGATAAGAGCAAAATCCTCATCTTCAACTTTAACATCAATATTACTCAATTCAAGAAATAAAAATGTAAACCGATCGATATGATCTCTAATGGGCATACCTTCCATCATTAGGAGAGAATACAACTTCTGCTTTGAATACAACTTGTTGGTCAATGATCGTATCAGATGTATATCTTCCAACGCAAGCCACAGAGCACCTCCGGAATCAGTATCTGCAATATCCGCCATAACATCATCATCTAAACACCTGATGATTTTAAAGTGGGTCCTCTAATCTAACGCGATCAGATTTGCTGCTTCTTTCTCAGCTGCCCTCCTCGAACTTTTTGCCATTGCAGGAGCGACAACACCTGATATTTTCAAGATTCAAACTCTCTACGTTAATTATGTAAGCTAATATCGTCTCCACTATAAAAGCTAATACCAGATTGTTGTAGTTGTAAATTGTATTCGAGACATTATTTCACATTAGGAATTGACAAACCTTGTTTGTAACATATAAAGCTCATGAACAACTCCCTTTAGCACCAATTATTTTAAGATGGAACCTCATGCTTTAAGATGGTATTAGAGTCGGACCGTTACACATGCCTGCACAATGACCCACGATGTTACTCCGTACCACCCGATTAATATGTCCATGTTGTAAGTCTGGATAAAGTCCGATTAAACTTGAGGAGCTACTTCCTTATAACCAATTGATTTTTAGATGAAACCTCTAAGCATAATTCACTATCAGTCTAGTTCAATCCATGTTCACACTTAAGCATCTCTGCCTCTTACCTAATCTCTAATTCTAAGAAACTACACACAAAGCCAAATCCTGAGAGCAGTTTTCTAAAAAGTGGCCTAGGCGGTGGCCGGGCGCCGCGATTATGCCTAGGCGGGGAATTAGGCGCTAGGCGGGTTAGGCGGGCTGGGCGGTATTGGGCGGGTTGGGCGAAACGGGTTGGGTTTTTTAGATTTAATTTAATTTTTATCCTTTTAATATCCACAAAACAAAACAAAAATCAAACTTCTGTGCAATCGACTAACCCAGCGAGATCAAAATAGCACGAAACTGACTGAGAAATCGACTAACCCAGCGAGATCAAGTTTCTTCTGTGCAATCGAAGTAGCCTTTGGTCCTCTCATGGCGTCTTCTTCTTTCAGCTTCTCCGCGCACGTGTGTGTGTAAGAGAGAGAGATCAGTGAAGTGAAAAGGAAGAAAGAGAGAGAAAATAAAAGATTACGTGTGTGTGTGAGAGAGAGAGAGAGATCAGTGAAGGGAAAAGGAAGAAAGAGAGAGAAAATAAAAGATTGGTGTTTGGTTAAAAGTTAAATCAGATAAATTGAATGGGCTTTAGGGTGGACTTTGGATTTGGGCCATGGGGGGTAAAGCCTCAACAATTCATGTTTATGAAACATTTTTTGAATATATATATATATATTAAATATTATTTATTAAAATGTTAAGATTGCAAAATTGAATTGATTTTTTTATTTTATATAAAAAATATTATTTATTTTTGATAAATAATAAAAATAAGTGGCACTATTTTTTGAATATATAAATTTATGATATATATTTAAAATTTGTCTAATTTTTCGACCCGGCTTAAACCCCTAGACGCTAGACCCGACTCCACCGCCTAACGCTTTTTTCTTTTTAGAACTTGTTGCATGAGAGATACAGTCCCAGGAGAGATGTATATCATCTTGTGCCAAAGCATACAAAGACAATCTCTATTTACAAACCCAACAAACCCAAGCCACTTTGGATGGGATGATTTAATTTTATTAAAGAAGTACTTGGTTTCATTATATGTGTCGCATTTTTTAATAAAAATTAATAATTTTAGTGCAGTTCTATTAACTTATGTATAAATAAACACAAAATCTAGGGAGAAACGTGTTTCTCCGTAATTAATGGAGAAACGGGTTTTAAATTGTTTAAATAACAATTGCTTTCATTTAGTACACACAGACACACGGCTTCTCAGTCTCTCTCTAGACGTAAACGATGCCTCTCTCTCTAAACGCCTTCTTCGTCCCTCCCTCACCAAATCCATTCGCCGGCAACCAATTTCCCTTCAATTCTCTTCACCGCTCTCTCCTTCAACCAAATCACTTCCTCACTAACTCTCTCTGTACCCAAACCACGACGCCAATTTCTCCAATTTCAATCGCCATCACCGAGCTTCTTCTCTCCAATTCACCGGCGACCTTTCCCCATCTTCTCCGGCTACCCCAAAACAACCATTTCCGACGAGTAGGTTCAATCCCTGGTGTTGCTTCTTTCAATTTACGACGAAGTAGAGATGAAGGCTTCAAATCATCTCCCAGTTCTCTGATTAAATTATTTTTAATTTGTTTCAGCTAGGTCGTGTTTAACGGATTTGTTATTGCCTTTGTTTAAAATGCTTCTGGTGGTGTAGACTTTGTTTTCTGGATATCCGTCTCAAGCCTTCTGGATATCCAGACTCTTTTGAAAGGATATCCAGAATCTTTTGAAAGGATATCCAGAAATTTATTAAATGTTTCTGGATATCATTTTGTAAGTTTCTGGATATCATTTTGTAAGTTTCTGGATACAGTGTTTGCGTATTGTGCAATTGCCTTTGTTTAAAATGCTTCTGGTGGTGTAGACTTTGTTTTCTGGATATCCGTCCCAAGCCTTCTGGATATCCAGAACCTTTTGAAAGGATATTCAGAATCTTTTGAAAGGATATCCAGAAATTTATTAAATGTTTCTGGATATCATTTTGTAAGTTTCTGAACATTTGGAAAAATACGTTTCTCCATAACTTATGGAGAAACGCGTTTCTCAGCAGACCTACTCATAAATAAATAAAACAAATTTATTAAAATAGCAAAAAACTTGTAAAAAATGCGCTTTTTTTAAGCTTATGAAAAAACGTGTTTTAAAATTACCGTAAAACCCGTCGCGCTCTGCCACTTTCTTTGCGCGACTGCGCCTTCTTCTTGCACCGCCGAGTCGCCGACCAGTTTCCATCTGAAATTCGGCCATCCCAAGCTTCGATCGTCTTCTCTGGCCATCCCAAGCTCCGATCGTTCTCCGGCGTTCACTCAGTTTGAGTATTTTGTAGCCTACAATTCGTGCCCTAGTTCCGCCATTAATGTCCATTGTCAACTCTGCTTCGTTACATAATTGATTGGTACTTTATTGATTAGTACATAATTGATTGGAGATAACTATGTGATTTGATTCCATAGCTCTTCGTTTTTTCGTTGGATAAACAGAATGTCCTTCAATGGTGTGGAAAGGGTTTAATTTGCTAAAGTTTGGGTCAATTCAATTGGGAATTATGTGAATTTGTTCTAAATAATTGCCAGTAGTTGTATAAATAATTGTCAGGGTTATGGTAAAAATGTACCAGTGCACGTCTAGAAAAGTGCCAGTTAAAAGCTCTCTTTGTCCAGAAACTTAGTGCCAGTGTATGTTTAACAAAGTGTCAGTGTCAGTGTAAAAAAGTGTCAGTGTTAGTGTAATAAAGTGCCAGTGTTAGTGTATCAAAGTGCTGGTGTTAGTGTAAAACAAGTGCCAGTGTTAGTTTATCAAAGTGTCAGTGTTAGTGTAACAAAGTGCCAGTATTAGTGTAACCAAGTGCCAGTGTTAGTTTATAAAGTCACTTAATATACATGCACTAGCACTTTTTTACACTGGCACTTATTGATACTACAACTGGAACTAAAAGTGCCAGTATCAATGTAAAAAAGTGCCAGTGTAATGGCTGGTAATTATTAACACTACCACTGGCAGTATCAATGTAAAAAAGTGCCAGTTTCATGTTTATAAAACGCCAGTATGAAATCACTGGTCATCAAACACTGGTAATCTTTTTTGCGGGCACTTATAAACACATGCACTAGCACTCCAAAACACATACACTGGCACTCCAACACACATGCACTGGCATCTAATTACACCCATGCACCGGCACTTTCTATGTCCAACGGTGGCACTCTTTATCTACAACACCGGCACTTTCTATGTCCAACGCTGGCACTCTTTATCTACAACACTGGTACTCAATTATTAAATCACAAATCGGAACAAAATTGCACACAAATTTCCAAAAGATTCACCCGCTTGCATCTAAGGTTTAATTTCATAATAAAATCCCAAAAATACTAATATTGCGTCAATCATGGACTCCAGATTCATTGAAAGGCCCTGTTTGCTGGAGGCATTTCTGGTGGCCGGAAATACATACTGTCGCCGTCGATGACAATGATGTCGGAAGAGAAAAGGTTTTTTGTAGTTGGGACAGATTCAAGAGACGTCAGATTTGTAGATGAAGAAGAAGAGAGAAGAGCCATGGCCGCTCAGAAGGTCGTCGACATCATCGCCGAAGATAATAATGCCCAGCTAATTTGGAAAAACACGTTTTTCCTTATCTTAAGGAAAACACGTTTTTTATAAGACCAACTCATTAAAATAACACTTAATTATTTTTACATGCATGATCAAGTTAGATACATACAAGCATCTTTATCAAGAAACCATGCCAGAAATTCTTTAGCAGAAACCATTTGAACCGGCAACGGAATATGGCCACAACAAGAATTTCCCAGTGCTACTTTCACTGCATGGGCTGCCTCAACTCCAGTAACTACAAACGCAATAAACGAAGACGAATTGATCACCGGAAAGGTGAAAGTAATATACTCCCTCCGTCCCGGAACTTGGTTCACAAACACTGTTTGCACTGGTTTTAAGAAGGGAGTATTATATTGAAAGTGTTGTGAGTGTGAAAATAAAATAGGAGAGAGAATGAGTGGAGAGAATAGTAAATTATAATGGTGTTGTGAGTATTAAAATAATGTAGGAGAGAAAATGAGTGGAGGGAATAGTAAAGATTCCTTTCCATTTTAGGTAAGTTTTAAATGTGTGAAGTAAGTTTTGGAACGCCCAAAAGGGAAAGTGTGAAGATTGTTCCGGGACGAAGGGAGTATATTAGATGAAAGATGTAGGAAAGAATGTCTTACCCGATTAGGAGTTTAGTCGTGTGTCAGGTAAGCTTTCCGATATCAAGCTTGCCTAATGGATTGAAAGTGAACTCTCTTTAGTTTTCCCAACTAACTCAACTTTCCGACAAGCTTATATCAGTTTTTTCGGTGGCTCAACTCATCTCAGCCCTCTCTCTAAGGTCTCAACTCATATCGGCTCCCCCGGAGAGCTCAGCTTGTCTAGCCAAGAATACTTCATTGATGTAGCAAGTCTAATTTGACTAATATCAAGCTCATTAATTTGAGTTTAGTCGGGTTGATCATGTCTACTCGTTTTTATGTTCCTAAATTGATTAGATGATAACCGAATAAAAAAGGAAGAGACGAGGAGAGGATAAGAGCCAACTAAAAAAGATGAGGGAGGTAATGAAGGAAGTAAATCTCATTAAAAGGTAGTGATAAAAATAAAATAAAAAATACCATATCTACTTCTGTCTATTTAAAATGATGAAATTAAAAAAAAAATCCATATATCTCATTTAAAATGAAACGGGGAAAACAAAGAAGTACTCCGTAATTCGGAATTTTTTCTCAAATAATACAAATTTAAAATTTTATTTATCAAAGTGATTTATTGTTCAAACTTTTTCCTAAAATGTTTCATTTTTTTCAAAAATCGCTACACATTTAAAAAATTTCGATTAAAATCGCTACACGGTGTAGCAATTTTAAATTTGCTAAATTTTATTTTAATATTTATGCTATTTGCTATTAAAAAAAACAAAAAAAAACTAAATTTGAAATCGCTACCCGAAGTAGCGATTTCAAATTAAGAGAGTCAACCGTTCCGTCCAAACCAAGTCCAAACTAAAATAAAGTAGTAAGGTTTGTATTCGTTCCGTCTTAAATTACAAAATAATAATACAAAAATAATTACGTATTAATAAAAAAATTAAATAAAAATATTAGTTTTTCCATCTTAAATAAATATTTTAAAAAAATGTACTTTTATAAAAAATTATATTCTTCATTTCAAAAATAAATATTATTTTTGACTCAAAATGAATAACCAAAAAATAATACTACATTTTTTATCCCAAAAAAATGAGCATTACTTCCTTCATCCCAATGAATATTTTAAAAATTAATACTACTTCATTCGCCTCGAAAATTAATGTTTATAATGTTAGTGCCTTCGCCTCAAAATATAATATTAATTTTTGAGGCAAATGAAGAGTATTATTTTTTTAAAATATTCATTGAGACGAAGGAAGTAATGCTCATTTATTTGGGATAAAAAATGTAGTATTATTTTTTGGTTATCATTTTGAATCGAAAGTAATATTTATTTTTGAAATGAAGAATATAATTTTTTATAAAAGTACATTTTTTAAAAATATTTATTTAAGATGGAAAAATAATTTTTTTATTTATTTTTTTTATTAATACATAATTATTTTTGTATTATTATTTTGTAATTTAAGACGGAACGAATACAAACCTTACTACTTTACTTTACTTTAGTTTGGACTTGGTTTGGACGGAACAGTTGACTCTCTTAATTTGAAATCGCTACTTCTTGTAGCGATTTCAAATTTAATTTTTTTTTAAATAGCAAATAGCATAAATATTAAAATAAAATTTAGCAAATTTAAAATCGCTACACCGTGTAGCGATTTTAATCGAAAAATTTTTAACTCGCTACAGGGTGTAGCGATTTTTGAAAAGTGGAACATTTTGGGGAAAAGTTCAGTAAATCACTTTGGTAAATAAAATTTTAAAAATGTATTATTTGAGAAAAAAATCCCGTAATTCGTCTACCCAAAATGTTTGCAGGTAAATTCTTTTATTCGGTTTTTTTTACCTCAATTATTTTATAATAAATTAATTTTTTAAAAATATTTTTATATCAAAATTTATAATTTTTTTCTCTATAAATAGAGACTTGTTTCATTTGATTTGGACCAAAAAAAAAATCCTAAATTGCTTATACACGTTCCTAGTTACAGTCCTCATATTTTATCTCTTCAGTCAGTCGTCCAATTATTGTTGTTAGAATTTTCACACTTGAGACAAATTTAATAAAAATCGTTGTAATTTCTAGGTAGATTCATAGTATATCTCAGAAAATATTCTGACATACTCCCTTCGTCCCATAACAAGCGACACACTTTGCCATTTTGGGCGTCCCACTGATAAGTCACACTTCCTAAAATGGAAAAGAATCTTTACTATTTCCTCCACTCATTCTCTCTCCTACATTATTATAATACTCACAACACCATTATACTCCCTCCGTCCCGGTCGATTTAGGATTTTTGGGCCGGCACGGGGATTAAGGAAAAGGTAAATGTTGTGAGTGTAATTTAAAAATAGGAGAGAGAATGAGTGGAGGGAATAGTAAATTATAATGGTGTTGTGAGTATTAAAATAATGTAGGAGAGAGAATGAGTGGAGAGAATAGTGATTTAAGGTTTCCATTTTGGCCGTCCTAATTCGGGTGGGACGCCCAAAATGGAAATAAATCCTAAATCGGCCGGGATGGAGGGAGTAATTTACTATTCTCTCCACTCATTCTCTCTCCTACTCAACTATCTACACTCACAACACATCAACCTTTTCACTTTTTCCTTAATTTCCGTGCGGAAACAGTAACTGCGTCGCTTGTTATGGGACGGAGGGAGTATTAGAGTGGAAATGGCACATGTGAAAAATGGCAACTCTTTGCTTGTAGACTAGAGGGTATGTTTGTAAGGCTCTTCAGTACTACTCTCTATTATCCATCTTCTTCCTTTTATGAGCAATAACTAAATTCCCCCGTTTACTCAGAAGCAAAACCATACAATAAAGTTTAAAGATGAAATTACAGCGAAGAAGAAAACAAATGTAAACGACTTGTAACAAACGAAATCAACTCGAAACAAATAAAAACAAACAAGAACCTTAGTCGGGCGATTCATAGGCGCCCAAAAGTATCCCTTACAAGTTAATCCCAACAAAGAGAAACCAAGGAAGAGGCTAAGACTCAGTTAAAACAAAAACTCACATTACGCAAACTAGGACATGCTCCTACAGCTTAGAAGCTGCAGCCTTGTCCAAGAACCAAGTAAGTTCACCTTCAGGTGAAACCAATTGAACCGGCAATACTTGAGAATCCTGACCATCACCAAGGGTAACATGGACAGGGTGAGCTTTTCCAGCACCTGCAACCACCATTGCTATGTTTGAAGATGAGTTTATTACTGGGAATGTCAAAGTGATTCTTTCTGGAGGAGGTTTTGGTGAGTCTTTAATGAAAGAAACCCACTGCTTGTTTTCTTGGATAAGTGGGTGCCCGGGAAATAAGGAAGCTAAGTGCCCGTCGGGCCCCATTCCCAAAAGCATGAGGTCGAATTTTGGAAAACCGGTTGATTTGGATGTATCTATTGTATTGGTATGAATTAAATGTTTGATACATGTCTCGTAGTCATCTGCTGCAGCCTCTGCAGATAATGCGTCGTTGATAGCATAGACATTTCCGGTAGGAATTGGAACCTGCCAAAGCAAGAAAAAATAACTGAGTTAAGATTTATGAAGTAATGATGTCGATGCTATGCCATTGTGATCATCCCATGTAGACGTGTATCAACTATCAAAGCCAACAAGAGAGAAAGAGAGAGAGAGAGAGAGAGAGAGAGAGAGCTTTAGAATTTCAAGCTTGCACTTTGGAAAGTATATTACAATTGCCTGCTTATATCACTCAAGCGTAGCATGAAAGAACCATTCATTAAGAATTCTCATTGAACCACCAAGCTGAGCCTGATTGGACAGACTAATAGACGATAATATTTTTGAGTTCAAATTAGACTAGACAAGCATGGCAACAGAAACATATTTAAACTTAGCTGGGGTCCAGTGAACAGCGGAGAACTCAGTTCGCATAACAGCTTTTTTCCTATAGTCGCCAGGATATTGAAACAAGGGAACATCACAAACTGACAGGAATAGAAAAATTAAAAAAGTTTAACCAAGCTAGACTAAATTATAGCACATGTAGCCATAATGAACTCAACAAATATTTGTTCCTAAAAATGGATAGGCAACAGAATCATGTTTAGCTCTTCTACTTCTTCAAGAAATCACTCCCTCTATAAAAAAAAAGAAAAAATAAAGGTGTTTTAGGTCAATGTTTAATAATGCATGTTTACTTCGACCTAGTTCTTTGAAATACACTGATTTTACACGTATCTTGAAAAGAGAGATAAAGTTTGGAAAAGCAGTGAAGATTTATGGCTAAATTTAAAAATTGGACTATCTTCGGGAAAAACTAAGAAAAAAGAGCAAAACCCTTTCTATGGGACAGCTGATTAGGTTATAGCGTATCATAACTCCTACTCCGATCTCTAAACCAGTTTCGGTCTTCCCGTCTGTTCACTCTTGTTTCTATAGAGCACGATTCTTCCTTGCTATATATTTTTAAAGTTCACCCATGCCCTATCACTGGTGAAAAACATAATGTCATGCAGATAACTTCATTGATTTATGGCCCTAGCCGCGTATTTCTGAACTGACTAAATCTGCGACAGTCACATTAACACAGTGTAAGTTTGATTATGGTTAAGGTCTCCCATAATTGGCTTGTGCTCAAAATTCACACCGTAACAAACACTAATATTGGAATAGTATTTACAATTTAAAGCCAACTCAAACATGTAAGTTTGGAAAAAAAAAATCTCATTACCACTGAAATTTGCTACAGACTAACACAATGTTAAGTATCTTTTGGTTCAAGGCTGAAGTACGAAAGTTAGATCAAGCTCAAAATATAGAGACTGCAGAGAGATAGTGGACTCATAGTATAAAACTTATCCAACTTCAGCTCATTCTGATCTGTAGGTACAAGTCTTTCAAGCACATCATATCTCAGTGCATAACATTTCTCTTTAATCCTAAATCCTAAAGCTACATTCATCCCAAGAAAACAGTCCCTCATTTCTTTTCAGTTTGTCCAAAAAGGTGGTTCCACTTCTATTAAAGGTTATAACTCTAGTTCAATTTCAAGGAACTAGAAGCGTGTAAATCCAGACCTTTAATAAGAATGTTTTATCAAACAAGACCATCTTTTTGGACGGAGGAAGTATTACTATATTAGTGATCGACTCAAACTTTAATTCATAGAAAATATACATTTGCACAAGTGATCCCTACTATAAATGTTCTCTCAGCAACAAAAACAATTAGGTACCTTCAATGGTTTAATCAAAAAGATCATTTGATGTACTGACACAGGTCCAAGGAGGACCATATTGGTGCATCACGCCAAATATAACATGGACACGTGGATTGTCTATAAGTTCGACCTTCTTGTGCAAATAGAATGGTTGGATCCATATCCTAGGTAAGGCGATTAGTTAAGAATAGAGAGACCATATTTAAAAGAAAAAAAACTGCAAAATCATCATGGAAAGTCGATAGTGATTCCTCTCCTCATTTCATCACACCCCCACTGCAATCTTATATACTGGTTTCAAGCACACACACTCGTCATCATATCTAAGGAATGATTTTGAATTCAACTCTCAGGTATGTGCCCAAAATCAAACCCTGGAATCATGATGATGGATAAAGTTCGAGATCATAACTTCTGCAGTTTGATGTAATTAACTCACCTCAATACTATCATCTCGAAAACTTAACGGAATTTCAATTTTACAATTGCAACTAACAATCAGTAAGATCTTTCAATTGCACAAACCACAGCCTTGTTTGGACTTGCGGTTCTTCAGAATCCAAAAAATAAAATAAAAACTAGTATCAAATCGTACCTTGGACAGCAAACCATCGTATGCAAGCAAATAATTGCTATCAGGATGATCTTTAGGAACTACCCTCTCATCGGCCCAGAAGACATGCCATCTTGACCAATCCACCGAGTCAACGTATGGAGCTTCCACTAATTTCCTGCATTTTAACAACATCAAACATTTCAATTCCTCAATTTTAAAAATAAATTAAGTTTGAATTGAAATTAACAATAAACTACCTGAGAGATTTGATTAGGGAACCGCCGGATAGAACAACGGTGAAAGCGCCTCTCTCTTTGGTAAACTTGTCCGATAAATCGGCGGTGTATTTGGCCAGAGACACCGCCAGTTCTTCTTCAGAATCGTACACTTGAACATTTCCTTTGTCTTTCTCAGTCGACATCTCAGCTGCCGATGCTTTCACTTTGGGGCTGAATTTCTTGGAATTCACGCCGGTCGCCGAGATCCTCCCTGACTCGATTGCGGAAAGAGATGGATTTTGACCGATTGACCGGAAGGTCAACGGAGTACAGGAAGAGGGGAATACTGGTAGGGATGGAAGTCGTGCGGTGAGTGGGCGCAGGGTAGCAGAGAGGGCGTGAGAGAAAGTGGCCATGCGTAGTGCGCACCCTTTGGGTATTTTGTAAAAGTACGATGATGGACTTTCCGTCTACAGTAAACGTTAGCTGATGTGGCGTTACACACGATGTGGGTGTCTAAAATTGCTTCCCCACAGTAAATTAGTAATTCCCTCCCGTTACAAATTACAAATTTTTTTCTTTCTGCGTTACATCACAAACTACATATGTAGAAAAAAAATATTTTATCACTTTTTATATTAGAATTCACATGCCATATTCACAACAATTTTCAATTATTATTTTTTATTCCACTTTCTCTCTCTTACGTTACGTTTCATACTCACAACACGTAATAATACGCTTTTTTTTGGGCAAACAGTATATGGGAAGGTTGCAGTGGGACGGAGAGAGTAATCACTTTGTAGAATATTTTTTCTCTCCCTATGAATTTTAAAAATATTTTTTCTTTAAAAAATTATGATTTTCATTATTATAATACAAAAAAGTATTTCACATTCCTTAAAATTTTATTGCTCCCTCTTATGTAAATGAATATCCATTTTTATATACTCCCTTCGCCCCATAGATTTATGGACTTTTGGGTTTTGCACGGGGATTAAGGAGGAAATATTATATTGAAAGTGTTGTGAGTGTGAAAATAAAATAGGAGAGAGAATGAGTGGAGAGAATAGTAAATTATAATGGTGATGTGAGTATTAAAATAATGTAGGAGAGAGAATGAGTGGAGGGAATAGTAAAGATTCCTTTCCATTTTGGGAAAGTTAGATATTATTGTGGGACGCCCAAAATAGAAAGTTTACATATTATTGTGGGACGGAGGAAGTATATTTTTTTATTTCAAAATGAATGTCCTTTTTCATATGAACTATGTCTATGTATGTTTTTTTAACAAATTTTTTACTGGTTATTTCAAATTAGCAAAACTAAATGTTTAAAAGTGAATAACAAAAAAATATATTTATCTGTGCCATTAAATTATATTTAAATAAATCACTTAATGAAATTTGAATATTCATTTTAGAAGAGATACTATGACTTTGTTGTTGTTTGAGATTATGAGAATCTCCTTTGGCAAATTGCTTGATTAGCATACATTAAAAGTTTATTACAGTATGTACATTCTTCTAAAGGGTTCAAGCTGATTTCCTTGGTCAAAGTTTCCATGTTGTAATTTATCCACAGACTGGTTGACCTCCCCGGCCGAGCTCTGTATCTACTAGGGCTGGCAAATGGTACTCTTCCATACCAACCAATCCATATATCAACCGTACCAATTGTAATCGGTACAGTGATATCGGTATACCAAATTTTCGGTACGGTAGTACCGTACCAATTAGTGAAAATGGTTGGTACGTGGTATATAGAAGTGAAATCGGTTGGTATACCAAAATACCGACTTATTTTTTAAAAAAAAATATAAAATATATATTATTATATACATATAAAAAAATTAAAAAAAATCTAACCCTAAAAGTCTTTCTTTCTTCTCGATAAAGCATACTTTTTAAAAAAATGGTTTATTATACTAACCATGCCTATTGGCTTAGGAGACAACAAGTTGAGGTTTGTATTTTGATGTCATGTAGTGGCAAGATATTTCGGTTTGTTTGATATCATTTTCTTCATATGAATGTTTCTAAAGTTGTTGTAAAGTGGGTGCACTGCTCAACCATGTACACATGCATTTCTGTTCTTTGTGCTCATTTACATACTGCATGATGTCTATTGCAAAGAAAAACTTATACTGGCTGCGTATAAAACCATGGATGAAGGGTTACTGTTTTTCATTGCATCAATGAACTGAATGCATGTAATAAATAGTGCAAGTATTTGTGATTCTCACCACTAATTTTTTTCATTAGTCCAGATGCTTATAAGGTTATTTCAGGAAGTTAAGAGATCGCCAAAAATGGAGTAAACTTTTTGAGACGTATTTTCTGTGTTTTGAGACGTATTTTTTTGTTATAATATGTTGTTCAAAACAATATAAATGCATTTTTTTTGTCTTTATTTACATTTGGTATATGTCTAATACCAACCGTACCAACCGAATACCAACCGTACCATAAACTTGGTATACCGACTTTTGTGGTTGGTACTGGTACAGATTTTCTTATACCAAATCATACTTGGTTGGTACATGGTATAAGCAAAATAAAGTCGGTATACCAACCGAACCACCCCTAGTATCTACCGTTTCAAGGGAACTAGCAGGCAGAACCGCGGAACTCGGAAGCCTGGCATATGTTTTGATACTAGTGAAGTAAGGTGTTCTTCCTGCCCGTTTTCACTACTATAATTGGAGTAGGCTTTTAAGGAAGTTTACCTGTAATTTGGACAGAAACAGAGAGTAAAATTAAGTTAGCTAATCTTAGAAATGCCGGGAAGCCATTTATTTTTGTTTCGAAAAAAAAAATGAAATCTGAATACCTTGTTTGGAAAATATTTTGGATCATTTTACGAGGTGCCTCACTTGCAGCATATTCCAACTGAAGTAACTCATCAGAACTGAGTTTCCAGCCTAGTGCACCCAAGTTCTCTTCAGCTTGTTTAACCGACTTCACACCAGGTATAGGAATGGTGCCCTTACAAATGCACCAATTTATTGCCACCTGTGATTAATATCATGAATTTGTCAGTAAGGGGTTAAGAAATTTCATCACATCCGTATAATCAGCCCAGGCCGGTCTGTTCATTCAATAATTGAGGAATCATGGATTCGAATTCAGCATAATTTAACTACTTAAGTCTTAGGCACGTTGCAAGATATTTCATCAAGTTAAAAAAGCTTGCCAAATATTACTATTTTACCTTTCCAATCATGTCATTGTGCACTTGCAATGCTGTAATGAGCACATCAAAAGCATTCATGTATAAGAACTAAAGAAGGACAGACATCGTGGGACGGAGGGAGTATTAAAAGATAACTCTAGTCTCTAGTCTAGAAAGAAATCAGCTTGGAACATTGCGATCAATGAAGAGTACAGAAAATCAAAGTAAACTAAAGGCTGGAAAGCATAGTAGAATCCAAACTATAAATGGTGTCGTCAGAGTAGTAAAATCGTGATGTATTTAAGTTTACAGAAAATAAAAATAGAATATGCTCAATCGGAGATGTTTAATATTTCTGAAGAAATGCCTATAGTGTACAACGAGTGCATATTCTTGTAAAAGATAAGAGCATTATTAAATGTTTAATGTGAAGCGATTGGCAAAAAGTAAAAGAACAAGTACATACTTGGGGTATAGTTTTACGTCTCTTTTGTGCAATGTCTCTCAATGAATTTAACAAGGGTTCTAACCCTGGAATAATCTGTCTGAAGAGTATGCTCCTGTGGAAGGACAATATGATGAGTGTGTAAGATATTAATAATAGCTTGGAGTTAGCATTCTGATTAATAACTCATATCATCAACTACCTGCATCACTGAATCAGTGTCTTTTGTTTCTATTTTGAGCATAAATTAGACTCTCTTTTAGGCTAAATGGATTCCTATAATCATGGATGTATCAAGGCCGAAAATGGCTTCCTAAATCTTCATGCAAGGAAACGTGATGGTCATTTAAAGACAAAGATAGTATTAAGCAGACAATCAAACAGCGATTAGTCTGGGAGGGGAGAGAGAGAGAGAGAGAGAGATGTACATACCTTGGTCCACGTGGAAGATTAGAAGATGAATACTTTCCAGTAAGCATGCCAAGACCCAAAGGACTATACGATATCAAGCGGATACCCAGCGAATCACATACATTCTTAATCTCCATCTGATCTTCTCCCATACTCAACAACGAAAATTGAACCTGAATAAGGAATTAATTCAATCTCAAATCACAAGTATAGACTTGTTTTTAGCAGCATTGCTATAAATCGATATTTTTATATCACTAATAGGTGGTTCTCAGTGCTAGTGCCAACAGTGCACAAAGATAGTAAGCGGCAATGAACTTCTATAGCCTAGTACTTTTTCAGTAACTACCCAACTTTCAAGTTACAAATTTTTCATTTGTTGCTCAAATATTCTGTTCAAATCACCGGACAACTTTTGGCAATTTAAGATATAATTATTAGATATCACTTTCTTTTGTGGTCGGGTTGGAAGTTAGGTCAATGATGCATTTGAGAGTATCAAGTGTGAAAGACCTGCATAGGCAAGAATGAGGCCTGGCCCTGTAGAATTTTTGGATGCCGTCTTGCGTACCAAAACCCATTGGCCAATGCTGGTTTAGGACTTTTTTGGCAAAAATCCACTCACCTCCCAAAAAGGGAGTTCCACGTAGAACTGGAAAATGCAGTGGAGGATCCAAGAAAACAAATTTTGACATCATATGAAAGTCATAAAAATACTTGCTGCAAGGGACTAACACAGTACCTGAGCTGAGCACAAGGGGACTCCCCGAACTATAAGGTAATCATGGATCTTAAGGAGCTGCTTTGGTCCATAATTGCTTACACCAACAGCTCGAACTAAACCCTGTACGTCACTTTCTTGTGAGCTTAACCAGTTAAATTCTGACTTTTCAGTTGAATAAATGACTAAAGTGGAAGCAAATAATGTATAAGGGGAAATAAATGCCATGTTTAGACTTTTTCTGAAATTGCTCATTAGCAAGTCAACTACAGGCACTGTATTGTGTTCAAGTGCCACAGTTATGATTATTACACCCGTCGAATTAAAGTCGTGGATTATCCATACTGCAGTTTAGTTGTAGCAGTGAAGAATAAGTCAATGATAACCTTTTCATACATTGCCACTAAACCATCCCAAAGTGCTCGCTCTTGCAAAGGAGCATAGTTTGCAGTTGACCAGTGCAACTGTCCTATTCCAATTTGCTCGATTTGCATTCTATCCAGAGATGACCTGAAATACCATTCTGCATTGTCTCCATCAATCTACGACAATAAAAGCAGCTCATATTAATATGAACGCCAGTGGTCCATTCTTTGTTGCTTTCATGTCCAATGCGCGGCAAAAGAGATAAATAGACAACAAAAATGTTACTAAATGACTGTCGTATATTGATAGACAAGCTTCTTGGCTCGCTGTTATACCAAACAGAAAGTTTTGCCTAATATTCTTCATTCTCCCAAAAAATAAAAAATTCAGATCTACAGAAACCAATCTATCTTCTAATTTCATCGCAAGTCAAAAAGAATATAAGAATGAATACATACTTGCAAGCATTCACAAACTGGTTCGGGGTAAGGCGCCAAGGGTATGCAGCAAACTTAGTGGCAATCACGATGTTGTCCGTTACCTGCTTTGTTCCTGAGAATGCAAGTCAACAAGGGACTAAGCAAACTCAAAGCATATGTTACAACCACAATCTCTCTTAAACCAGTGCATGCAGTAAAATATCACAAGTTGAATGGTACAATATTATTTTCACCAAGCATATGACTAGGGCAATCATAAACAAGTTGATTCCTATTGGTTAGTTTCAAACTAATATGAAATGCTATATAATGTGTTGACCAGCAACTCAAATAGGTGTACCACATAACTCAAGATAGCTAAAGATTGTCAAACTAATTACTTTCTCCGTCACAAAAAGATTGAACAACTTTGACTATTTCTGTCAACTTGATTAATCTTTCACCAAATATATATAAAAAATTTACTAGTTTTGCGAATTTGTGAAAGTTTGCTCATTATTCTAATGATGGTTGAAGTTTAGGAATCCAAAATATAATTAAAGAATGTAAAATATCATCATAATATTGTCTTATTATGTTGACTTCTCGATAGGAAACGGGGCAATCTTTTGGGATGTAGGTAGTATCCACTATCCAGTAATGCTACAGATCCAATGCTAGCAGTCAGACAGTTAATTCACAAATTCTGCTCGATTGATCAGGTAAATTATTCCCAAACATTAAGTGCTCGATATCTAACTAATCACATGCACGACAAACCAGGTCAATTATTCCTAAACATTAAGTGCTCGATATCCAGTAGTGCTACACATCCAATGCTATTGCTAGCAGTCCAACAGCTAATTCTCAAATTCTGCTCGATTGATCAGGTCAATTATTCCTAAACTATAAGTACTCAATATTTAACTAATCACATTAACGACACACCAAGTTATTAGGATAAAGCAGAATTAAGTAACTAGAAATTGGTGTTGGGGTCTCAACCCAAGTCCAACATTGTCAATTAAAAGAAGAATTGCCTAGTATATAAAGGTGTCCACCCACCCCATTAGTATGAGGTCTTTTGGGAGATGACCCAAAAACAAATCCGTGACAATTGGATCTATGAACTCCTTAACGTAATCAAATTTTCCATCAATGCAATTCTAGCAAAATTAACGGAATGAAGTTAACATCTACCTTGATACTCACGAATGAACTTTCCGAGCAGAATTTCACTTTGGCCATTCAGTTTACCAGTTCCATATGAATCAGCGGTGTCAAAGAGGTTGATTCCATTATCAACGGCCAAGTTAAACAGTTGTTGAAGCTCGGTGTCCATGGATTTTTGGTAACCCCAAAGTAGCTGGTTTCCCCAAGCCCAAGTTCCGAACCCCATGGGAGATACCGTCATCGGCCCCATTTTCAGCTTTTGCCATGGCCAGATACGAGGGATTTTTAGTGAGTTTAAAGGGGAGGGGAATAGGAAGGAGGCGTTTGGAGAGCTGAATAGTGCGGAGGGTGTTGCCATTGACATTGAAATCGCCATGGCTGATTAGAAAAGTGAAATTGATTTTGTGCGGTGAAGGATTTGCTGAGGCCATTTGCGCGCGCCCCATTAGGGACATCCGATAGGGTCGTGTTTGGCTTTGTTATTGGTTAATTAAATTGAATTTTCTTAAAAAATAAATAAATTTCTCAAGCTTGTTTACACTGTTAAAAATATTATCAATAAAATAAAACTAAACTAATTATAATAATTATTCCCAAACAAACGAAGAGAAAGTCAAATTAGAAAAATCCATTTTTCTTATCAATTTTTAAAAAAACTAGTTTTTAAAAAGGCTAAGTAACATTTTCGTAATTAACTGAAACTTTTTAAAAAACGCGTGATGACATTTTTGTAAATAAATTGCTTTTTTTTAAATAGCGGTGTCATTTTCATAAATAACCGAAACTTATTAACATTTTTGGCACTCTTTATAGCTAAACCTAACATGTTTTATCATTACACATACCACTTTTCTAACATTAAAACTGTTGCACTTTTTAACATTAATATCGACACAGAAAACACCAACTGGCACTTTCTAACACTAGATTTGATACTGAAAAACACTATCACTAATTACAAAATGTCACTGAACGTTTTAAATGAAGTTCCAGTTAATTACGAAAATGCTATCGTAAATTTTTAAAATTAATTTTTCCTATGTTTGAAAAAACTAATTTTGCATTAAAATGAATTATGCACAATCCATCGAATCTTCTCGTTTTGCATGCCACCAAATGCAATAGAAAAAGGATTTGCATAAAAATTATTTATATATAGAATATTTTTCAACCAAAATTAAGAAACTAATAAGAAAATATAAATTATTTTACATAAAAAAAAAAAAAAAAGATTTAAAATTTATCAAAATGTTTAAAAAAACTGACGGCTGTGGGATTTGAACCCACGCCCTTTCGGACCAGAGCCTAAATCTGGCGCCTTAGACCACGCGGCCAAACCGTCTTTTGTATTAAGATATATTTTCTAACCTTTATAACCTTTAAGGTGAGAGAAGGTTTTAAGACAACATTTTGCTTCTCATACAACACAGCCAAACTGTATACATGATGTTTTATATATGATAGCCAGGAAGCAGTCCTTCAAATCTCAACCTGCGCGAGTTATGTGCAAACTCAGGTCTCCGCATATCTGATGGTACTCGTTGTGGCCGGGATTTTCTTTTTCTATATAGAGCACAGCCAAATTAGAGCGACGCCTATAGGTTTATAATTATATTTCAAGACCAGAAGTCCCACCAGGTTGGTGTGGCACATGGCTGATTGAAAAGGCCATCATCTAACTCATCAAAACCCCTTATTCTTTCAGCTCTTAGTTCTGAAAAGCCACCTGCTTGTTCAGCACCCAATCTCTGAAATTCTGCTCCTTCTCTTTCAGCAATATCATAATCATTCATTCTTCTATCCAGCTCCTCATCTGAATACATAAGCATGTCTTCGTCTACTCCTCCACTTAAGCTACTCGATTTACCTTTCACCTGAATTTTCATATCCCCATTTTCCGAGCAACTATCAGTGCTTTTTCCTTCCAGGACGACCTTCTTGCTTTCCCCGACCCCCTCACCATCTGTGTTCAGTTGATCACGTAGTTTTTGTAACTATCAAAAAAAAAAAAACGCCTTTAAAGTTTGATAGTTGTTTATTAACTAACTAACTATGATACATAATATTAGGCCTTCTGATGTTATGCAGTAGTAAACAACTATACATCATGATCATAACATCAAAAGGCCTAATATTGACTTTAATTCATTTTGATAGTTATTTTTGTCATAGCTATCAAAATGAAGTATAATTGTAGTAAAAGGGGTTTGGAAATTTTACCTGTATGAGCGAGGAATGTTTTTCCTTTTTCAAGGACTCAAACCGCGAATCTAACTCATCATAATCAGCCTTTAGGGATGTGTATTCTTGCTCTATTTGCTTAGACTTCCATCTAGCTCTTTTGTTCTGAAACCATATGGCCACCTGACGAGGTTGTAGGCCGAGCTCGCTTGCCATTTGAAGCTTCTTCCTTGGCTCAAGCTTGGCTTCCACCCTAAATATTGTCTCCATTGACTTGATTTGTTCATCATTGAACCTCCTACTGTTCTTGCTCATCTTCTTCTTCCGTTGTGTCGTAGAAACCATTCTTTGATCTCCTTCCATCATTTGTTAATCGCTTTTTTTTTCCGTTGCTTAGGCAGACTTTGTTTTGCAAAAGGAGGTGGTTTTAGGAAGGTTGCTAAAGAGGCTGTGCTCTAGGATTTATAATCAGCCATTTGCAAAGTTTCTACTTCTGTGGTTGTTTTCAAGCCATTTAGGCTTTTGGTTTGTGGTTAGTTTAAATACTGAACTAGACCGTAGTAAATTATATTGGAGGTTTCACCGATTTAAGGGGGAATTTCAGACTTTAAGGACTAAATTGGGCTGATGTGGACCCGTGTCCATATGATGAATGGGTGAAGTGTCCTGAACACTAGTAACAAGTGTCAACTGCTCATTTTGCTAAAGCCAGCAGCCTGCGTATTTGGTTTCCATACCTTTTGGATATTTTTTTTTTTTTTAAATGGCTGGTCACACCAACTCTATGTTTCGATTAAATATCTTGTAGATATTTTTGAAATTTTCTACTAGTTGGAACCAAAAGGATCATCATTTTCCGGTGAACGATTGAATCTCAATTATTATTTTCAAGAAAAACAGTACTATGTCACATAGGTACTGTTTTTCTTGAAAATGTCAAATATTCAAATATTCGAACCACCTTTCAATTGTATTTAAGATTAGTTTGGCAAAAGGTAAAAAAAAAAAAAATTGTTTTTTGGAACATTTTCGCGGATAATTCAAATAATCAAATTTGGTCATACTCGTATGTTTATTGGTCAAAACTCACCTTAAATCAAATTATTAACATCCATTAATTAACCAATAGCTGAAATGTAATCCAATTTGGATTTTGGACCATACACGAAAACAATGGAATTAAGTCATGCAGGAGGAGCAGTTGATGCTCGTTGTGGCGGATTTAGAGTTTCTCCTAGTGGGTGCATAAACTGAAGGCAAGAATGTTGAAATTTGGCTCAAGTTTTAGAAGAAGTCAATATACGTTGTCTCATTTAATTCATGAATATGGTTCATTAATGTGACAGTTGATTTTTCAATGAAACTTTTAGTATTTGTCTATCTATATATAAATAGACACATATAAAAAGATTTCAAGTGTGTCTTATTATTGTGACAAGAATGGCTCCCCTTAGGGGAGAGTGAGTTAGAGAAATGTGTACATTTATATTTATATGAAGGAGTTGTACACTATTGTGAAAATAGATTAGTGTTATCATTTCTTTTAATCCTTGAATGAGAGACCCGGATTTGTAGAGTGATATATTTTGTAATGTTGAAAATGTGTGATATATTGTTGATCGATCTGTGGACAAAGGTCATTGATATTGGGGTGAAGCATATTAAATCTTGTCTTATTTATTCTTTCCGTCATATTATTATTTTTTTTTCCTTTTTTTTTAAAAAAAAGGGATCAACACATTTCACCGCTCCCCCCTTGATGCACTTCACAGAGGCGCCTAGCTATGCTAGGGAGGGCAATGTCATTCCCTCTAACCACTGGTGGGGGAATCGAACTCATGACCTCCAGGTTGGAAGCCATGAACTCTAACCATCAGGCTAAGACCCCGCGTGCTTTCCGTCATATTATTTGTGTCCAAAATTGATGGTGTAGCATAACATAATTGTTGGTGTGCATGAGAACCTCTTCCGCCGCGCACAACAATTGAGCAGAATTGATGGTTCAGCTTCTGTAATGCGGGATATGGGATAATATGGAAGATTTTTGGTTACGTTTAATTTGTGACGATTGTGAAGGACGGAAAAGCTTTGTACATAGTACAAGATTGGATGATGAATTTTGTCGATGTGGAACCTTGCAAATGGAGCTTTGTGTTGAAAGTATTCCTAATATTGATAATCAGGCGACGTGTCCCGCTAGTGGATAACAGCGGTACAAGTTTTGCAGGATGATAGGACAATTCACATCAACAAAAGAGATTGAAAATCAAAGAAAATCAGATGTAGCAGTTTTCTGGTTCGGGCGTTTGAGCGCAACATTTGGAAAATTGGCTTTGCGCGTTCGCTCACCGTTAGATCATGCTGAATTTTGGTGTCGTCTAACTTGGGGACTCACATGTCTAAAATCTGAACGGTGGAGATCAGATTGTGAAGTCTCTGTTGTCATTGGGAATCGTGTCCGAACAAAGACAGAAAGTTTTGAATAATTTCATATTTTTGAAAATGTGAATATTATGGAAATTTCAAGTTTGAAGATAACAATGATTCGATGGAGCCGGTTGTCATGGTAAAAGTCAAAACCAGTTATGTGATCAACAACTCTTTTCCAAGGTGGAGATTGTTGGAATTCGGCTCAAGTTCAAGGAGGAGTTAAAATATATTATTTCATGTGATTCATGAATATGACAGTTGATTTTCCAATTAGACTTTTGATGTTTGTATATCGAGATAAGCCTTGAATAAGGAGATATCTTATATCTATAAACAGACACATATAGAAAGATTTCAAGTGTGTCTTGCGGTGGCAAGAAGCACTCTCCTTATGGGAAATGTATTATTATGACAACATTACCCGGACATATCAAGCAAGGGGGGATGGATTTATATGTGATAAGTTAAAAAGGAGTTTTAATTCTGCATAAGTGAAATATTTGTTGTAAAGAGCTGTCTCTTCTTATTATTGAAAGTATTTGCGGAAGGAGGAAAATGATCCTGTCCAAGTCCAGGGTACCGGCGGCTGGGGCTACGTTTGCAAATTGACTAGTGTTGATGAATTGAATGGTTTATTTTTTATTGGCCTACTAGCCTAAGCCCGTGTTCAAGATCACGTTTTTTTTTTTTTTTTTTTTTTTTCTAATTTAAATTTTTTTTTAAGGGCAAAATGGGAAAGGGACAAAACAGTGAGGACAAAATGGTAATTTTGACCGGTGAAACTGTTCAAAGAACTGTTCACGCACCGGTTGCATTTATACTATACTCCCTCCGTCCCATGATAATAAGGAAAATTTCCTTTTTGGGCGTCCCACAATAATATATAACTTTCCTAAAATGGAAAGGAATCTTTACTATTCCCTCCACTCATTCTCTCTCCTACATTATTTTAATACTCACATCACCATTATAATTTACTATTCTCTCCACTCATTCTCTCTCCTATTTTATTTCCACACTCACAACACTTTCAATATAATATTTCCTCCTTAATTTTTCTCGAAAACCCAAAAGTCCCTAAAATTGTGGGACGGAGGGAGTAGATACTTTTTGTGTACAAAAATAATTACTGTTTTAAATAATTTAATTTATTTATTTGTATATTATTTATATCATGAAAATATCTAGACATTATTGTAGATTTGTCATGATATTTTCATTATTTTCTTCTTTCCGATGACCCTTCGCAAGCGTGATATTAAAAAGATATTGTACCAATAGTTTTAAGCAACTTGGGCTCTTTTGTCCAACTAAATATAGAAGATAAAATATTAATTGTAAAATATATCAAGTTTTATTGATATTGTAAGGTTCTATTTATTCAAAATAAAGAAAGTAAATATAACCATGACAATGACTAATTCTAATAGAGAAAGTACAGGAGTTGTATTAGGAAATAAAGACTTGTTGAGCAATTAACTCGGAGAGCAAAAGGCATGGCTAGGTAGATGTCTAATACGTTGAAGAACATTATTGAAAAGTAAAGGGGAGGAGGAAGTAAGAATAGAAGTGGAACCAGTATTGAAAATATTGAGGCTCGAACCATCACCAACGAGAATTTCTTCAATTCCGTCATAGGGAGAATGAAGGGCTAAATTATACTGTTAAAGAGCCAACCGGTTGGGGTTTGGTTTGAGGTGGAAGCAGAGTAGGCAGTAGGTTGGAAGGATGAGTTACCATGGTTTTGTTGCCTAGGGTTATAGCTCGGGTTAAAATTTTGGCGTAGGCTGGAGTTGGGTTGATATAGAGTGGGGTTGGGTGTGGGAAAATTGGCGTGGGCTGGAGTTGGAAGCATAAGTGACGGTGGCAAGGAAGGTGATGATGCAGGAAATCGTTCGAGCTCAGCTTGTTGTGGTCCAGCAGAATAAAGAGCTGACTTAAGACCTGCACACCACTGGGAATCAATCGCAACCTGCGCGCCGGGCTTGTCCTAGCAAGGCTCTCGGCGTGAGAATCCTGGGCAAGGGTCGAGAAGGTGATATGGAAATATTGAGAACGTGTGGGTGTGTGTATGTGAATAGTGAAAGTTGCATTATCTTAGCCCATGACACTGTTCATGTATTTATAATGGGCGAGGGAAACTAGGGTTTTCATCCTCGGACAATTGATTTGACCATCACTAACCGCTGGATTGGTTTTGTCTCCAAGTGTCCACGCGCGCCCCGCGATTGCCCGCACGAGTAAGGACACCGCTTGTACTCGCTGCATGCATGCTCATTGCCTTATAATGGAAAGTGTCACACCGCACACTTTGGCGCTACCGCTAGTTCCGTGGGGACATATGCGCAGTAGGGCCCAGCTGGCGTGTTTGACTTTATCTAAAGATGGCTTGCTGAAAGCAAGCTAAGTAGAATGACGACCTGTTGTGACGTATCGCCTGGAGGTCGTCTCGGCCACGCATGAGACGACGAGTGAGTGCTTGGGCGAGGAGCCTCGTCTTTCGATGGGTTTCGTCGCTCGTCGACGACGACCATCCTTTGTTAGGCGGGCTACGGCCCCCAACTCGTGTGTCGATTGATGGGTTACGACCACGTAGGGGGAGATGGCTCGTCATTGGACGGGCTTCGTCGCTCAGCCGTGCGATAACCGCCATCCATTTGCTTGACGGGCCACGACCTAAATCTTGAGTTGACTCTTCGGGCTTGATCTCTTAGCGGGCCTGTCGAGCCCATTCTTTGGAGGGAAACGACTTGGGCTTGGCCCATCACAAATTATTCCGTTCAGTGGCCCCCAACTCTTGGGCCGTCTCGGCCTCGATCCGGGAGTTTTATGTTTTATAGGGTTTTGAAACCCTAGCTCGTTGAAACGGTCGTCGGTTCGAAATTTGAAAAGAAGGGGTGATGACGTGGGCGGCCAGGATTCCTCCACTAGATGACACGCGTCCCATGATGAGACATTCTTCTCGAAAATCCCAACCTCAGATTTAAAGCTCCTCATCATTACTCCGGTGGTTTTCTAGGCAAAACCCTTCATCTTTCCCAAATATAAATACCCTCTACTTCTCCCATTTCAAACTTTACAAACTTCGATATTCGAGAGTATGAGCAAAGGAGAGATACTCCGGCCACCCGAGAACCATCTCCGCGACGAAAACCGCATCGGCTTCTCCACCTTTCGAGTAACGTTGTAGCTCGGGATCGCAGACTTCTTTGATTTGCCTCCGTAATCTTCGTCTTCCCCATTAACATGTAATTTCTCCTTCTCGTTCTTCAATTTTCGGGTTTTGGGACTTCAAAACTCCATTAATGGCCCCCAGCCGCCTCGCCACTGACGAGGTAAGGTTTGGTTTTGGCCTAATCGTAGGGTGTACAAGTGTGCTAGGGGTCTTGAGAGAGATCCCTTTGAGCGAATGTTCTTCTATTCTCAGTAAAATTTGATTTTGAAAATGGGGGCCTGGAGTTCCCAATCGTTGACGTTCGGTGATTTTGAAGAAGATGACCCAAGGGTTGTGCAGCTCTTTAGATCCAATGAACGACCTTCCAAGACACATCCAAACATATTATTCCTTGGGCCGTCGTGATTCACATAGGAATTTTGCTTTAGGGGAATCTAGGTCGTCTCTAGATAGGTCGTCCTCTATTGAAGTTAGGACTGATTCCCTTGCTCTTTCTAATTGTTTTATAGATATGGATCACGACGGTCGTCCACAACAACCAACCCAAGAGGTCGTCCCTTCTCCGCACGCCCGGTGCTAAGCACGAGGCCCGACGCTCGTATAGCCGATGCATTTCACACCAATATACAGCCGGACGCAACGAACGAGGCTTGCATGAGAAGAAGGGCCATGGACCATAGCCAAAATTCAGACCAGGAAGAGGGATGTCAAGACTCAAATGATCGACGCTCTACGAGAGTCGTATAGAGTCCAGGCCTCAACATACAGATTTGAATATCTTCGTCAAGATGACTACGAACCTCGTCGAGAGGCCATCCTTCGCAGTAAGAAAAAGGTGGCCTTCTTTTACAAGGAATTTGAGCTGGGCCTGAGGTTACCTCTAGACCCCTTTGTCAACGAGTTTCTAGAAGATTCGGCCTGCGTGCCCATGGAATTAAGTGCCAATGCTGTTAGGGTTATCTCCTCATTCATCATAGTTTGCAGATTCCTTGGCCATGAACCTTGCAACAAAGTTTTCAGGCAATATTACAAGACAACGAGATCCACTATACATGGGAAGTCAGTGGTTAGCGTGGCCTCGATCAGGAATGTTCAAGGGTTATTTTTGGATGTCCAAAATAAAGTCTATGGTTGGGAGAACCATATGATCTTGGTAGAAAGCAGAGTGGGCTGGCAATTCCCTTTCCCGGAGACTGATAAAATGGTTCCGGACGAGCAAATATTTCAGGCTCCATGAGCCGACGAGCTCAAGAGGAAGATAGACAACCTGTTGAAAATTGGATGGGTATCGTACAGAGACATTGAGGCCTCCCATGATGTCCATCCCGTCAATTGGGCCCCAGCCCCTCGTGTAAGTACTCCAATTTGAGTCGGTAGTTTTTTCGTTAGAAAGTTAACGAAAGTTTTAACATTTCTAACATTTCTAACAATTCCTAACATTTCTAACAAAGTGAGGGTAGATTAGGGATTGCCACTTTAAGTTAAACCAAGAAAAGAATCTCAAAAAGCAAAAGAAATTAGAAAAATCCGAATTAAGAAAGTTGAAAAACAAATTTTCCGCTTGAATTTTAAAAAGATTATTCTTCCTGTCCAAAAGCCAAGATCAGAAAGGCATGAACAAAGGCACGCGCTCGATCCTTGTCCGCGCGGATACGTTTGATTCTCACAGTTGTCCTATAAATTGAACCCTCTCTCGCCTTACACAACACAACTTACTCACAAAGAACGAAGTTCAAGCGAATATAGAGAGAAAACAGGGGAATCCCTCGATTGCCACCATTTTCTCTTGAATCTTTCCCAATCTCACTCCAAACACAAATCCAAACATCAAACCTTGATACTCCTCAAGCCAAACACCAAATCTTGATACTCCTCAAGTCAAATTCCAAGCCTAGGAAGATAGTGTCACCAATTGGTAAAGCCCTCCTTCTCAAAACCCTAAAATTCACTTTTGACTTCTTGTTCATCTTGTTCTTCTTACTTGGATCTACTTGATGTTTAGTTTAACTTGAGTTTTGACCCAAGATGGTCATCTTGAAGTTCATCTTTCATGAATGACCATCTCAAATGGTCTATATTTTAAATCTCTAAATTGATTTTTTTCTCTTTAATTTCATTTCTACAAAATATCCCCTTTCCCTTTGCAAAGGACATGTTTAAACCCCATAAATTCCCCAAGGATGACTTGAATATGATAACCACTCAATAAAAAGTAGTGGTATCAAGTCTAGGGATGAAAATGGGGTGAACATAGATGCAAATCCCCCAAAAATCACATTTTCCCTCAAGAACATCTTGCTGTCCAGTAGCATTGTTCTGAGACCTCAGTCCATTTTCTTATTTTTTGGACCCAGTAAAACTTGGAATTGGGTGTTTACTACAAAACACTTTTTGTAGCCAACATCCAGATCTTTCCAGACATATTTTTATTTTATTTTTTGAGTAAGTAAAACTCCTTTTTTCAATTTTTCTTTTAGAGGCCAGTTCATCAGCTTCTGGAAATCCAGATTTCACATATGAGATTTCCAGAAGGTTTTGACCCCTCAAATTACTTCCAAAATGGAAAGTTTCTTTGCAGAAACCCTATTTAGGGTGTTTTAAGCAACTTTCATTCTCGGACTTTCCCCAGATTCTGAGGTTTTGAAGCCTTTAAGTCCATTTCAAAGTCAAGGGTCAACTGCCTTCTTTCATTCTGGCAGAATTGCTTTTCAAATCCAAAAATCTTTTGAGTGCCAAGACTCAACCCAAAAATTCTCCAAAAAATCATGGGATCAGTTTAAAGTCTTAGAAAGAGATCCCAATTTTCACTTTTCCCAGTTTCAAATTATTTTGGTCAAAACACACACACACACACACACACATAACAAAAGAATTTCAAATGTTTGGAAGACTCGTTTTGCGAGGCGCGTCGGGTGCACACTAACGTCCTTCCCGACGCGTAACATGACCTCCGAACCTAAATCTCTGATCTCGGGCTTTTTTCAAAGTTTTGGCCCTCAAAACAAAAATGGCGTGGCGACTCCGTTTGATTTTCACAAAAAAAATCGGGTACATCACAAAGGGCGACTCTGGGACAAGATAAGCTTTTTCTAAAACAATGATATTTGGTATATTGGTGGAAACCATTAAACTTCCCGTTATCGCCTCCTAACACGAGTCGGGGATAAATTGTGGTCTAACAATCCCACGTACCGGTATCATTATTTTCAAAAAAAAAGAAAAGCTTTGAGGGTCAAGCTTCCGTCTCAACATTTGAAAATCCTTTCGCTTTGTGTGTGTTGATTTTTGTACGCTTTCGTGTTTGTTTTTGGCCGCCCGGAAAAGTCAAAATTTTGACCGTCGGAATAATGTCCCTAACTCGTCGGAATTTTTGTGCTTATGTGCTTATGTGTTCATAAAATTTTCAAAAAAAAAAATTTCAAAAAAAAAAAATCATGCATCATGCCTTTTAAGACACATAAAAATTTCTATTTTTCTCGTAAAAGAAGATAGATCACAGCACACTACGCGCACGTGACCTTACACCGCACACTACGTCCCTAACCCGGGAAATCCTTGTCGCGGTCCGTTTGGTCTTATTACGCCTCTCGGATGAGCACAGACTACCCAAACATCCTACGGAGCCTCGTGTCGACTATGCACTTGTCCGTGACACACATTGTCCGAGACCCGCTGGTTTTTAGTCCGGTCCGTGTCATGCCCCGTCTCGTGTATAGACCTTTCCTTTCAAGCCTTTGTCGGCATACCGACTCAATATCTTTCGGGTCCCTAATCGCCGAAGTTCTCGCCGGTTTTCCGCCGCAGACTTTGACCAAGATATTGACCTGGCGCCTTGACTTCGGCTCCGATCGGCACAAATTATACATCGACTCCCAAAGATGACACCGAGTCATCAAGGATTAACGGTTATTCCATGCCTAATTACGGCTTAACCGACGACAAGTCAAGATCAATAGCCAGACATTTATCGCCCAAATCATGCCGACTTTTCGTCGAGCCCCTGGACACGATCTTGACTTTAACGTCGCCTTGTCCGTAATTTACATCGAATGCTCGTTAAGATTCGATTACCCGCCGACTTCTAGGATCGTTTTTCTTTCGGCCGTGGGACCCGCTTGCCCTATGTGACCTCGCCCGGGCCGCCCACCCCGGGAGGTCGAAATACTGTGGAATACGAGGGGCTTATAGACGTAGTGACGGGGCCCACCGATCCAGAATCGCAGTAGTTCGAAAAAAAAGAAGAGCAATCTTTTCCAACCGATTAGGTTAATAAAACGTGTTTTAAGTAAACATGAACAAATAATCGCATGTTGCATGAGCCTAAGAGCCCAAACACCTACTCCTCCTTCAATTCCCGCCATCTCGAACCCTCGTATCTTTCCCCCGCAGCCTCCGCGTAAAGCTTGGTTTCTGCACCGGGTCACCGTTTAATCGCTGGGAAGAGTCAAGTGCCTCATCGCCTTCGCCGTTTGTTTCAACTCCGGTTTCGTAATGTCTCGCATCACCGGTAACGAGGGGGACAACGTCACTCCGCCTCCCGTGACTCCTCGACATGTAACATCAATGGAATCGCTAGCGTAACGTATGAGAATGCGACAGAAGCACAAACAATAGCCTTATCGAGGCTATTAAGAGCCACGGTTTGGCCGCCACCTCAATCCCGATGGCACCTTCACCGGAAGAAGAGGATGACCCCAATCCCAATCTCGGCCGCCCGATTACTCCAGATGCCACCACCAACCTCCTTCGGTGCTACTGCAACACATGTTCCTCGATCTCCGGGGTCGACCACCGGATCCATGCAGCTGATGGGACGAAATCCGCCCACAGCCTCCTCGGGGGCAAAGTCACGGTTTAATGTCCTCTCATGGTTTGGGATACCTCTAATGCCACAATAGATTGGAATCCCACCTCGCCGGAACCGATCAATCCAGCACCTTCACATCAATGTACCACAATTTGGAATGCCGCCACAACCGGTTCCCGGGCCACGTCAGAGCCCCTCCTCGTAATGGCATCGGTTCGCCGCTCCTCACACGCCTTTCACAAATCCATTCACTCGTACTTCTATGGGTTATCAAGCCTTCATCCCGGTTTCATCCGAATCACCAGACCACAAGATCCTCTCGTTATGCATCCTCGCCACAACCAAACCATGCAATTCAACAACCATGGACAAAGCAGCCCCGCACTTAAGCCTACTTATGGGCCTCACTCCGAAAATCCAAGCCATATGGCTACCTCAGATCCGCCTCCATCTTCTCTCGCCGATTGGAAGCCAACAAAGAAGTCGCCGGGTTCTATCCTTTTGCCCCGCCTCCTACCTACACTCCCTGTAATTTGGGCCAAGGACAATGTTTTCACCTATGCTCCGGATATGGTATTCCTTCCACCAATGCACCACCAACGCCTAGTCCTCTTCCTAGCTCAAATATCGCCTCAGAATTCCCGCTCCGCCTTGGATCCCCAATTGGCTTGGTTTATGGAGCAACACAAGGAAATGAAAGCACAGATTGCTGAATTGACCGCCAAAAGAACACCGCTCTTCGGCCTACGCATCCCGACTCGATTGTCCCCCGCTCACAAGTTTGTGATGCCCACTGGAATTGTTTGACGGGAGTGCATGCCCTAAAACTCACTTGGACACCTATACTTTGGCAATGAAGGCTAAGGGATGCACAAACCAAGAATTGGCCGATTACTTTAGTCTCTCTTGAAGTCGTGGGCTTTGAAATGGTTTTTCCGATTGCACAAGCTAGGGCTACTGGGAACAAATTACCAAGATTTCACGTATAAGTATAAAGCCAACTTGGAGTGGGAGACAAACAGAGTTGACCCGCAAACAACGATGCAAATACTTAACGAGAATATTGGGGATTTCTATAAGAGATGGAACTTAAAGCTCAAAAATGGCCATTCCTCCTCTCGACGAGGAGCAAGCTTAGACATCTTTCGCTCATGCTTGAAGCCGCATTTGAGAGCTTCCTCACCCACTTCCCCCTACGCCGACTTACGTGCAATGGTTAATTTCGGGGCTAAGTTTGAAAAGGCTTACAATCGCCAGCCTCGATCGCCGCACTCCGCCACGGATATCGGGCTCCTCCCTCCAAAACTACTCTCACTTTCGCTAAAGGCAAAGAGGCGATCGGCTACGCGCGGACAGATCAGAACAATGCCACTTCCTTTGTTCCCAAGAAGCCCGATGCATCTAGATCCCGCTCCAAGACTCGAGAAACTTTGGGATGCCTTTGAGTGATATCTTCGAGGTTCGTGAGAGAAGGTTTGCTCCGGCCTTGGAAAATTATCGCCCTAGAAACCCCAACGCTCCTTTGGATACCTCCAAGCATTGTGCCTTCATCGCACTACGGGCACCCGACTGATGATCGCGTCCCCCGAAAAGGCCATCCAAGGGTTGATTGAGCAAGGGAGGTTAGAGATGCCCGAAGGACCTAATACTATCAATAACCCGCCTCCCTAACAACATGAGTGTCAACATGATCGAAGTTTGGTGGTTCAAGCCTTGTGGGCACAATGGAGTTTGACTCGTCCCTTTGCAAGGTCAATGAACCAGCCATCGCAGTAATGAAGATGGTTGGATTGAGCAAAAGTTGCCAAGGAAATCCCGATGGAAAGGTCTCGCAATAGCTCCCGCCTCCATGGCCGAAGAATAGATGCATGGTTCAACAAAGAAAGAGCGGCTAGATCGGGGCTACCTATCTTTAAAATGGTCTTTTGAGTCAACCTTCGTAGTTCTAGTACTTTTCTTTCACCTAAGTCCTTCCCCGGACATTTGTCGTTGTAGTCCATTTTGGACATAGTGGTTAAGTGTCTAATTTTTAATATAAGTCTTTTTTCTTTTCTTGCTAGACTCGAGACATCACTTGCGCACCCACGTTACACTTAATTGAAATGGTTTTATCCAAAATGATCACTTCAGGTCTTTCTCAACCACTAATTCTTCGAAAATGATTAATATTTAAACTAATCTGAGTGAGAAAATCAATTGATATCCTTCCCAAATTGGGGCTTACCAACTCCCCATCTTGCATCTCATATGCTCACATCCCTTTCATCATCATCATCTCGTTGCTCGATGAATTTGCATGGATCTTTTCTCATATAAAGCTTAAGCAAGCAATGAAGACTTAATCTCGTTTAGGTCATCCAAGAGGGATTGCGGTTGAAACCTTTCACCCATAGGAAAGCCATTACCTCACCCTTACTAAACACTACCCTCTCATTTCAAGATCGGCGTGTTTTGAAACCCGTTTAGCCATCATTTTTGCTCCATACCGAGAGAAAGTCCAAGCGAGCCCGAGAAGTTAGCTTCGAGAATCGGCGATGCGCAAATTATCTCAAGCCATGAAGGAAGGACAAAGATAATCCTCAACTCCTCAGAAGCTTTCCAAGTCAAAAAAAAAAAAAAAAAAAAAAAAAAAAAAAAAAACAAAAAAAAAACAAAAAAAGAAACAAAAAAAGAAGGATTTTAAAATCCTCACAATCTCGGATATAATTCCAAGCTCCTCGAAGCCTTCCAAAAAAAAAGAAGAAGAGCTCAAAAGTCCCCCGACATCTCAAGAAGCTCTCCAATGATCAAAAAGGAGCCCGAATTCTCGCAAGATCGCAAAAAGTTGTCGTAGCTCTGACTTCCTCTTATCATTACCTTAAACCAATCCCAAGCCATCCTCTCAATTTTAGAGGATACTCCCATCACCATTACCCTTGCCTTTGGCCAAGTCAAAATCTCGACCTCTCATTCTTGGAGGCAATCAATCTTCCTCGCCATAGATTTCCCAAACACATCCCCGCGAGCCAACCTCTCATCTTTAGAGGTTCGCCAAGAAAGGCCTAGCCGACCTCTCATCTCAAGAGGTCATAATCTCCCAAATCACCCGATAGCCGATCGAAACCCGGAAACCCAACTACAGCCCCTACCTGGATAGCAGCTTCATTCTAATATCCTCGATGTCAGGATCAAATTAATGCTTCATTGCTTGCTTAAATTGGAATCTAATCCATTTTGGTTCAAAATTACCAATCAAAGATTGTGCAAATTCAACCCTTCCCTTCATGTGAGCATATTTCATTTCTCCTCACAAACACTTGCCGTGGATGTCCCATCAAGCTTCGCATCCGTGTCTTTCATGGACACTCTAAGGGGATATGTTATTCAATCCTCCAAATCCTCAAAATCCCCAAAGGTCCTCGTGACCTCGAATTTCAACATTCATTCTCTTTTCATTCGGGATAGGCCCGAACTACGGCGACCCGAGCTCTTCATAATGGAGGGAACGTAGGCAACCGTAAATGGTCCTGGTCGAAATCACAAACAAATCTCAAAAAAAAAAAAAAAAAAAAAAAAAATTCGGTCTCATCAAGGATCGTCCCTATACACTTTCCGCCCTTCCAAGCTTGATTTTCGATATCGCTGGTTTTCTCCTTGTGATTAATCAAAATATTTGTTCATATCGATTTAGGGATTGAATAACCCGAACGTTAACAAAGGGTTTTAAGCAAATTTCTTGTGATCATCATGAATAAGACAAGTTTTCAAGTGTCTCGACAAGTCTTCTCTCTCCATCATAGGGAAATAGGGCCAAACACTGTCTTTTCCGTCTCAGGGGCTTCCATACACTTTTCCACACCTTGTGATGCTTATACTCTCTCAAAAGAGTCAAACCAAAAGCGAGAGTGTCATACACAAATTCGGGAGACATTCCCATCTTTCAAAAGATATGCCCCCGCACGTAAACATTTCGAGTCTTGTCCAAGAATCGGTTGACTAAGGTCCGAAAAGATGGGTTCCCCCTCTCGTAAGACTACTCGAATTTCTTCATGCTTTGGGGCTTGCTAAGCGGTTCTCCTGTGTTCTCCCGTAGCACTCTTCAAGCCGGGGCTTATATAGTCATCTTTGGGTCCACGTTGGGTTCTTCACCACGAGATAGACTCGCCAAATCGCTTCTTCAAAATCTGGAATTTGCCTACTCAGATCCGGGGCTTTGTCAAGATGGTCTTTTGGACCCGAATTTTATCAAGTCGCAAGAAAGAATTTCACTTCGTAACTTGGTACACGGCAGCCTTCCCGTAGCATCGGAATTCAAGATCGTGGTTTCTCCCGCATTAGCAATTCCATCAAATCATCCTCCTGACAAGGTTTCTGCCAAGGTCACAGCCTCATCCAAATGAAAGAAGCTTCACTCGTATCAACGTTGGCCCTAAAGTCCTGTCAAAGACGCCTTCAAATGACCAAGAATGAGAGGGAAAGTTTCAATCAAGACCCGGATCCGAATCCAATCTCATCAAGATTGAGGTCCATGTGATATTGCCGACAAAACCTCACCAACAACCGCCTGTTTAAATCGCGATCAAGGGTTCTCATCCCCCACTTGATCAAAACTGCTCCAAGCGCCTCCATACCCATGCATCCCCACTAAAATCTCCCAAGGGCTCATGTAGCATGCACAAAACTTGAGTCAATAGGAATAATCCTAAATCATCGAAGATCATAAATCATAATTTTCCCGCCGTAAGCTTAGGCTAAGTGCATCTTCGAAAGCAAGTAAATGCATCATCCCATAATCATTTTTGGTTCCATGCATGCATCCGTCATCATGAATGCCATATATGCATCTTCCTCTTCACTAACGAATGCAGAATTCAAACGTGAAATCAAATCCCCTTTTTTCTAAGCAAGGATGATCTTCACCAAAGACGACCTCCAATGTCCACAAATGGATGAAAATGACCCCCAATGAAGACCACCTCCAAGCTTCACCCGGTCGAGACGCCAAGCTCTCAAATACGGCTGGTCGAGACGCTAAGTTCTCAAATACGCTCGGTCGGAGACGCCAAGTTCTCAAAATGCCGCCGGTCGAGACGCCAAGTTCTCACATACAAATCGGCCGAGACGCCAAGTTCTCCAAAACAAATTCGGCTGTGACGCCAAGCTCTCAAATACAAATCGGTCCGAGACGCCAAGTTCTCCAAGGCAAGAAGGTCGAGACGCCAAGCTCTCCAAAACAATGCGGTCAGACGCCAAGCTCTCAAATACAAATCGGTCGAGACGCCAAGTTCTCCAAGGCAAGAAGGTCGAGACGCCAAGCTCTCCAATACAAATCGATCAAGGACGCCAAGTTCTCAAAATGCGAATCGGTCGTGGACGCCAAGTTCTCAAATACAAGCGGTCGAGACACCAAGTTCTCAAAAGCAAGAAGTCCCAATGCGAATACAAGCTCAACCACCAAGGTTCGACGATCACCAACGCAGACTCAACCAAACCTTCGGTCAAAATGCTTCCAAAGACAAAGAAATCGTCGCAGGGCGACGTCCCACGAATGTCAAAACAACTCTTCATCAACTTCTCGAACCCTCGCCTTCCAAAGAACCTCTTCCGCAACTACAAACCATAGATGTATGAAAGCATATCTTAGTCAACTACTTTTCTAAAAGAACCATAGATTATCATCGATCATAGGCGACTTCCCCAAACAATAGTCGATCAAGTGACTTCCCCAAAACAATCCAAACCATAGGCGACTTCCCAAAATAGTCGATCATAAAGGTGACTTCCCAAAATAGTCAAACCATAGGGCGACTTCCCAAAAATAGTCGATCATAGGGCGACTTCCCCAAAACAGTCAAACCATAGGGCGACTTCCCAAAAATAGTCAAACCACGTGGCGACTTCCCAAAAATAGTCGATCATAGGCGACTTCCCCAAAAATAGTCGATCATAGGGTGACTTCCCAAAACAAATAAACCATGTGGCGACTTCCCAAAAATAGTCGATCATAGGGTGACTTCCCAAAAATAGTCAAACCATGTGGCGACTTCCCAAAACAGTCAAACCATAGGCGGCTTCCCAAAAACAGCCAAACCATGTGGCGACTTCCCAAAAATAGTCAAACCATAGGCGACTTCCCAAAAATAATAGGGCGACTTCCCAAAATAGTCGAATCATAGGGCGACTTCCCAAAAATAGTCAAATCATGTGGGTGACTTCCCAAAACAGCCAAACCATAGGGCGACTTCCCAAAAATAGTCGATCATAGGGTGACTTCCCCAAAACAAGTCAAACCATAGGCGACTTCCCAAAAATAGTCGATCATAGGGGTGACTTCCCAAAATAGTCAAACCATGTAGGCGACTTCCCAAAACAAGTCAAACCATAGGGCGACTTCCCAAAAATAGTCGATCATAGGGTGACTTCCCAAAATAGTCAAACCATAGGGCGACTTCCCAAAAATAGTCGATCATGTAGGGCGACTTCCCAAAATAGTCAAACCATGTGGCGACTTCCCAAAAATAGTCAAACCACAAGGCGACTTCCCAAAAATAGTCGATCATGTGGCGACTTCCCAAAAATAGTCGTATCATAGGGTGACTTCCCAAAAATAGTCAAACCACTGGCGACTTCCCAAAAATAGTCGGATCATAGGGCGACTTCCCTAAAATAGTCAATCCCTGGGTGACTCCCAAATACGATCAATCTCAGGACGACTTCCCTAAAATAGTCAATCCTCGGGTGACCCCCGCATACATCAATCCTTGGTCCATCCACTTGACCGACATTGATCACCTTTCTTCCCGATGGTTCTCGTAAGCCCGAGTCTTCCCAAAGAAGAACACCTTCAAATAGCCTCCATCAGTGTACCGAACCTCAACTTAGGTTCATACTCCCGAACTAAGTTCCCATTTAGGTTCATACTCCTGAACCAAATCTCAACTTAGGTTCATACACCTGAACTAAGTCTCCATTTAGGTTCATACTCCTGAAACGAACCTCAACTTAGGTTCATACTCCTGAACTAAGTTCCCATTTAGGTTCATACTCCTGAACCAAATCTCAACTTAGGTTCATACTCCTGAACTAAGTCTCCATTTAGGTTCATACTCCTGAACCGAACCTCAACTTAGGTTCATACTCCTGAACTAAGTTCCCATTTAGGTTCATACTCCTGAACAAGACCTCAACTTAGGTTCATACTCCTGAACTAAGTTCCCATTTAGGTTCATACTCCTGAACCAAATCTCAACTTAGGTTCATACTCCTGAACAAAATCTCAACTTAGGTTCATACTCCTGAACTAAGTCTCCATTAGGTTCATACTCCTGAACCGAACCTCAACTTAGGTTCATACTCCTGAACTAAGTTCCCATTTAGGTTCATACCCTCTCAAAAGAAATTCCCGGCAGTCAAACGTAAGACCGATCTCCTCGAGAAAGATAACGAGATCCCGTATCTTTCATCAAAATCTTCCCCGGCAGTCAAACGTAAGACCGAGTGCCCCGAGAAAGATAACGAGATCCCGTATCTTTCATCAAAATCATCCAACGGCAGTCAAACGTAAGACCAATTCCCCAGACGAATACGTTCGATTTTCCTCAAAGAAAGGCTAACGAAATCCCCAGCGAAGTTAACGGAATCCCAAAAGCCAACGAAATCTCGAGAAGATCTCGAACTACGAAAGGGCTTGATTCCCACTAGGGATACGTAGGTAGCCTATCATTAGGTCCAGCCCCTCGACCAAAACGGTCACCCTCTCCTTCGGCAGCAGACGAAGTCCACCGAAAGGCCATTTCAAATCAAGGTCCGAGGCGCCTAAAAAGCCATCATCATCAAGGTTCAAGGCGCCTAAAAAGCCATCATCATCAAGGTTCGAGGCACCTAAAACGCCATCTCCAAGGTTTGAGGCACCTAAGACGCTATCACTAGGAAAGCGATAAATCGCAATCATCCCCAGCAGAGACCGAAAATGGTCATTCCTATCCCCAGCAGAGAGGATAGCCATCAGACCGAAAATGGTCATCTCTTATCCCCAAAGAAGTTTCTTTCCAGGTACTCGACCGCAGAACTCGCTCATCAGGATCGAGGCACCTAAAACGCCATCATCTCCAGGGTCAAAGACCCGAACTACGACCGGCTTGATTCCCATTCGGGATACGTAGGTAGCCTATTGATTAGGTTCAGCCACCCGATCACTCGATCATCCTGCCAAATATGGAGCCTTACTCTTATCGACGACCCCGCTTCCTTCGAAAGCACCGTCGCCGAGGGGCTAGTACTCCAATTTGAGTCGGTAGTTTTTTCGTTAGAAAGTTAACGAAAGTTTTAACATTTCTAACATTTCTAACAATTCCTAACATTTCTAACAAAGTGAGGGTAGATTAGGGATTGCCACTTTAAGTTAAACCAAGAAAAGAATCTCAAAAAGCAAAAGAAATTAGAAAAATCCGAATTAAGAAAGTTGAAAAACAGCTTCAGTTTGAATTTTAAAAAGATTATTCTTCCTGTCCAAAAGCCGCCTCAGTAGCGGATGAACAGTGCACGCGTCGATCCTTGTCCGCGCGGATACGTTTGATTCTCACGGTGTCCTATAAATTGAACCCTCCTCTCTCGGTTTACACAACACAACTTACTCACAAAGAACGGTTCAAGCGAATATAGAGAGAAAACAGTGGGAATCCCTTGATTGCCACCATTTTCTCTTGAATCTTTCCCAATCTCACTCCAAACACAAATCCAAACATCAAACCTTGATACTCCTCAAGCCAAACACCAAATCTTGATACTCCTCAAGTCAAATTCCAAGCCTAGGAAGATAGGGTGTCACCGTTGGTAAAGCCCTCCTTCTCAAAACCCTAAAATTCACTTTTGACTTCTTGTTCATCTTGTTCTTCTTACTTGGATCTACTTGATGTTTAGTTTAACTTGAGTTTTGACCCAAGATGGTCATCTTGAAGTTCATCTTCATGAATGACCATCTCAAATGGTCTATATTTTAAATCTCTAAATTGATTTTTTCTCTTTAATTTCATTTCTACAAAATATCCCCTTTCCCTTTGCAAAGGACATGTTTAAACCCCATAAATTCCCCAAGGATGACTTGAATATGATAACCACTCAATAAAAAGTAGTGGTATCAAGTCTAGGGATGAAAATGGGGTGAACATAGATGCAAATCCCCCAAAAATCACATTTTCCCTCAAGAACATCTTGCTGTCCAGTAGCATTGTTCTGAGACCTCAGTCCATTTTCTTATTTTTTGGACCCAGTAAAACTTGGAATTGGGTGTTTACTACAAAACACTTTTTGTAGCCAACATCCAGATCTTTCCAGACATATTTTTATTTTATTTTTGAGTAAGTAAAACTCCTTTTTTCAATTTTTCTTTTAGAGGCCAGTTCATCAGCTTCTGGAAATCCAGATTTCACATATGAGATTTCCAGAAGGTTTTGACCCTCAAATTACTTCCAAAATGGAAAGTTTCTTTGCAGAAACCCTATTTAGGGTGTTTTAAGCAACTTTCATTCTCGGACTTTCCCCAGATTCTGAGGTTTTGAAGCCTTTAAGTCCATTTCAAAGTCAAGGGTCAACTGCCTTCTTTCATTCTGGCAGAATTGCTTTTCAAATCCAAAAATCTTTTGAGTGCCAAGACTCAACCCAAAAATTCTCCAAAAAATCATGGGATCAGTTTAAAGTCTTAGAAAGAGATCCCAATTTTCACTTTTCCCAGTTTCAAATTATTTTGGTCAAAACACACACACACACACACACACATAACAAAAGGATTTCAAATGTTTGGAAGACTCGTTTTGCGAGGCGCGTCGGGTGCACACTAACGTCCTTCCCGACGCGTAACATGACCTCCGAACCTAAATCTCTGATCTCGGGCTTTTTTCAAAGTTTTGGCCCTCAAAACAAAAATGGCGTGGCGACTCCGTTTTGATTTTCACAAAAAAAATCGGGTACTTCACACCTCGTCAAAATCAACCTTGATGCTCGTTATCCCACTTGGGTCGTTCATGACGACTTGGTCTGGGAAGAAAATTGCGTCAATTGTATAGGGGCTCATGACAGCCATCCTGAAGAGCGTTGTGCTAATCTTGAGATGACGGGGGGTTAAGTCTTGATAACTCGTCTTTTTATTATGTACGAATTTATCTTTCAGTCTCATCACAAGAAACTTAACCTTTTCCATTTCTTTCTCAGGCAGACATCAATCGTATTGAGTCCAAAATCATGAGTCGCGCAATCAGAGCTGTAGATCGAAGGGTTGCCAGGAGGAACAGGGCCACGTCCAATGCTATCGACGATCGTCAGGAAAACATGACGACGAGGAATGAGGCTCTTCCTAAGGAAAGCTCTGGGGCCATTCCTTTGATTGTGAGAGAGAATGTTGGGCCCGTGACTGAGGGACTCAATACTGGAGGTCGTCAAAGGATGGTAGACGAGCCTGAAAGAGCCTTGAATGCTGAAGCTGAAGAGGTTGCTGCTAACGTGGGCACCCATCCCGTCGACACGGAGAATGCTAATAATGAAACTGTGGGGAGTTCAGACTCGAACATGGAGGTGCTTGGCGACGGTAATCACGCTTCAAGGAAAAGGAAAGATCGTCCCTTGGGCTCTGAGGAGGAAAGAGAAAGGGCTAAAAAGGTGTCCTCCGACTTTCCAAGTGTCTCCGACCCTTCTACTCCACAGACTCAAGCTCCGGCCTCGTCTTCAGAGGCTATGACGAAGGAGAAGGCTTTAGAGTTGGCAACTCAGTATGCTCAGGTTTCCCCGATAACTGGGATTCCTTATTTGAAGAGATATGGACTGCCGCTCATTCTAGGGACGGCCATAACTCGACGATCTTTGGACACTGAGCTCATCCAAAGGTTGATAACGGCCAAACTCTATCCCGAGACCTATCAGGCCCGTCTTGGACTAATTCAGACCGAGGTAATTCACCCTATTAATTCAACCAAGTCTTTTCATCTTTTTGTACTTGTGCTAACCTTATCCTTACAGCTGTCGTCGATGATGGAAGCCATGAGTAAGGACTATAGGGGTTGTTTGCAAGCGGAGCGTCAATCCAACGAGCAGCTGATCCAGTCGGTCGGAGCTAAGGAGATGGCGGAGCAGAAACTTACTGAAGCTGAAAGGAATGTTGGATCGTTGACAACAGCCTATGAGTCCCTGATGACGCAGAAAGACGAGGCAATGCTCCAGATCGGCCGCTTAGAGACTGAAAATGCCAAGCTCGTATCCGACAAGGAAAAAGCTGAGGAGGAAGCGACGACCTTCTCCAACGGCCTCCGTGCCGCAAATACCAAGATTGAGAAGTTGAAGTCTGACCACGAAGCTGCTATCGACCAGGCTAGGAAAGAGGTCGTTCAAGAGTACAAGCAGAGCAGCGAGTGTACTCAGATGATAATTGATAAGGCCAAAGGATTTTTCAAGGTCGGAGCCAAGCATTTGGTAAGACGAGCTCTCGTGGATCAAGAGACCAAGGACTTAATCTCGGTGGAAAAGTTTGCGGATCTTTTTGCCGAGGATGCATATGATATGGACGCTCGTTCAGTCCATCACCTCATCCCTTTTGATGACAACGATCTAACTATTATCAAGGAAGATGATGAGAAAGACGGGAAGGGGGCGTGGCCCGTCCCGGCGGTAGATCCCAAGAACTTCGATGCTTATTTTGAATGTTTCGTAGAAGGCGGTCCCAATCCTAACGAGCTCCCACTAAATGTCAGCGATCAACAACAATAGCTCGTTGATTTGAGATGCCTTTTATGTAAACAATTGTGCTTGTGATTTAAACAATGTTTCATTTGGTTTTGTGATCCCAAACAATGTTTCAAACAATTTGTAATTTGTTGTATGTTTGACCTTTTCTTCGTCGTTCAGAGGGGGTCGTACAATATTTCGTTATTCAATGCTTTGGTTCTTTGTTTGTTAATCTGTATGTTAACGTAGATAGCATGTGATAACTTAGTGAATGGGAAAGTTTGAAGACAAGTGTGTATGGTCGTCGTTTATGATGACCAGAACATAAGTCATCTTTTGTAGGACCAACCCTTGTTCATACTTGTGTTTTTAACTTTTCGAATTGCTCGTAGGTATAGTACAAAGGTCCATAGATCGTTGCTCGGAGGCAAGATTATTTGGACGAGTTGTCTATTCCGTTATAGCTGTCGACGAAGTCTGGCTTCATCTAACCTTTATACTTGGCTAAAGTGCGTGTAAATGTCGAAGTCTGACTTCGACTGATCTTTATACTTGATCAAAGTGATTGTGAAGGTCGAAGTCTGGCTTCAACCGATCTTTATACTTGATCAAAGTGCTAAAATTTGCAAAGAAATCAACAAAACGACGAGCTTTCATTGATAATCGGTTCAATTGCTTACAACTTCTTAAATTTTTGGGATTTATAGTTTATCCCTTACAAACTCCAAAAACTTCACTTTTGAAATAGACACATAAAGAACCACAAAATAAGATGCCCTGAGGGCGCCGATGTCTAACGACGAGCTCAGAAATAATACTTGGTGAGGTGATTGGCATGCCAAGGGTGTTTGAGCTTCTCGCCGTTTGGTTTGGCAAGCTGATATGTTCCTTCCTTGACGATGTTAGTGACGACATAAGGTCCTTCCCAATTGGGGGAGAGTTTGTTCTGATGAGCTTTCAGGCCCGTCACTTCGATTTTCCTTAGAACATAGTCTCCAACGTTGAAAATTCTTTTCTTGACCTTCTTGTCGTGGTATGCCTTAGTTCGCTTCTTATAGTTGGCCATTCTTAACTGGGCATCCAACCGTCGCTCGTCAAGGAGGTCAAGGTCGACCTGCCTACTGTGGATGTTTTTCTCAACGTCGTAGAAAGCCACACGGTCAGTTGGGAGTTGAAGCTCGGCGGGAGCCATGGCCTCAGAACCATAGGCCAGAGCAAATGGGGTTTCCCCCGTAGGCCCCCTGGTGGTTGTCCGAACTGCCCAAAGAGCCGACTGGAGTTCGTCCAACCATCTTCCATCATGCCCTTCAAGGTTTTTGCATAGGGCAGACAACATAAGTTTATTCGCCGCTTCAACTTGTCCGTTGCCTTGTGGATAGGCAACAGAAGACTTTGAGTGTTTAACTCCCATTCTGCTCAATTCTTGCTTAAACTTCTTTGAAAACTAGAGGCCATTATTAGAGACGATCACCCTAGGGATCCTAAAATGACACCATATTGAATCATGAATGAAACTTAAGGCATTTTTCTCCGTTATCTTGTTTAATGCCTTGGCCTCAACCCACTTAGAGAAATAATCCACCGCCACAATTACGTACTTTACTCCCCCTTTGGCCTGGGGAAAAGGCCCAATTAAGTCGACGCCCCACATATCGAATGGCCAGGCTTCCATCACGGGGGTTTGCTCAGTCGTAGGGAGTTTTGGGAGGTCAGCAAACCTTTGGCAGGTGTCACATTTTTTCACAAACTCCTTTGCATCTTCACGGAGGTGAGGCCAGTAGTATCCCATAGTAATCAACTTGTCCGCCAATGTACGAGCCCCAGGGTGGCCCCCACACTCTCCTTGATGAACTTCAAAAATTAGATTCACAACTTTGTCCGGATGAACGCACCTCAGCAAGGGCCTTGTGATAGATCATCTATAAAGTTCGTCATCTACGACTGAGTACCGTGGAGATTTTCTTTTGGTTTGACGAGCTTGTGTCTCGGCTGCTGGTTACTCGTCGTTTTCTATGAAAGCCTTCATTTCGTCAATCCAACATCTTGGGCCATCCCCCACACACATTATCTTTACTCTCTCATAGGCAGGCTGCTCAAGGTAGGCCAAGTGGTGGCCATGCTCGTCTTCAGGTAGCTGATCGGTGGCCAGCTTCGAGAGCAGATCAGCATGTTCATTATCTTCTCTAGCAATCCGTTGAATGGCCCAAAATTCCAATCCTTGTACCATCTCGCCGACCAATGAATGATACTTTTGCAAGGTTGAATCGACGACGACATAGTCTCCACGGACTTGATTTACGATCAATTGAGAATCACAAAAGGCTACAATTTTAGTTGCTCCAAAGCACTTAGCATATTCGATCGCTGCAATAAGTGCTTCGTATTCTGCTTGATTATTCGAGGCTTGAAACTTAAACCTTAAAACTTCTTCGAAAACAGTTTCACTCTCCGGTTCCACCAGCACAATTCCTGCCCCACTGAGCTCCTTTGTCGCCGACCCATCTGAAAAAAATTTCCAACATCCAACGAGCAAAGATAGCTTTTCTGGTTGATCATCTACCTGCTTGCCCTTGATAATTTTCTGTGGTGGCACCCTTTGATCGTCGTCAAAGCTGAAATTCGTCTCGATCAAGAAGTTGGCCAGAGCTTGGGCTTGCAAAGTCTTTCGCGCCCGATATTGAATGTCAAATTCCGTCAGTTCAATGCTCCAGTTTAGCAGGCGACCGGAGCTCTCAGGTCGGTGTAAGATCTTTCTTAGTGGAGCATCAGTATAAACAACAATGGAGTGTGCTGAGAAATATGCTCGTAGCCTTTGCACTGCAATGACGAGAGCATAGGCAATTTTCTCAGCATTAAAATAACGAGTTTCAACATCAGATAGGGCTTTGGTCACGTAGTACACCGGCTTCTGTATTCCATCCTCCTCTCTGACCATCACGGCGGCGACGGCCTTGTCACCCGCCGAGAGATAGACATATAAGTCTTCCCCGGCTACGGGGCTGCTAAGAAGAGGTGGAGAGCCGAGGTATTCCTTGAGCTGACTGAACGACCGTGAACATTCCTCCGTCCATTTAAAATCTTTCGCACCACGAAGAGCCTTGAAAAAAGGCAAAGATCTTTCGGCTGATTTTGAAATAAAACGACCTAGAGCCGCCACTCGTCCGTTCAGCCTTTGGACCTCCTTGATGCACGTTGGCTCGGCCATGTCAATCAACGCCTTAATCTTTTCAGGGTTAGCCTCTATCCCCCTTTGAGAGAGCATAAACCCTAAGAATTTACCTGCTGCAACATCGAAAACACACTTGGCTGGATTGAGCACCATGTTATTTGCTCGTAGGTTGGAGAAAGTTTGCTGAAGGTCGTCCACATGCTTTCTTTTCTTTGACTTGACGACCATGTCGTCTATGTACGCCTCCAGATTATCACCTAGCTGACCCTTGAAAACTTTATTGATCATTCGTTGATAAGTTGCCCCGGCGTTCTTCAGCCCAAAGGGAATCTTCGTATAGCAATAAGTTCCACCCGCAGCTTGGAAGGCTGTCTTTGGAATATCCTCCTTGGCCATTTTGATTTGATGATAGCCGGAGTAAGAGTCCAGAAAACTGAGGGTCGTTTGACCAGCTACCGAATCGATGAGCTTGTCAATTCGTGGTAGGGGGTAACTGTCCTTGGGGCACGCCAGGTTCAGGTCGGTGAAATCCACACACTATCTCCATTTCCCGTTGGGTTTTTTAACAAGCACAACGTTCTCCAACCAAGTTGTGAATCCAACATCCACAATTATTCCTGCACTTAACAACTTTTCAATCTCTTATTTTATCGCAATCTCTTTTTCAGTGGAAAAAATTCTCAGCCTCTGCTCCTTGAACTTCATCGTTGGGTTCACCCCAAGCCTGTGGACGGCAACATCCTCCCTTATGCCTTTCATATCTTCGACCCTCCAAGCAAAGACGTCGAGGTTATGTTTGAGTAGGGTGATTATCTCATCCTTCTCCTCAGTTATTAACTGAGACCCCAGTTTTATGTTTTGCTCAGGGTAGTTTGGGTGGATGTCCAACTCAATCAGCTCGTCGGCAGGCTTAAGTTCGGGAGCATCGTCACGAAAATCCATGGATTCAATTACAACCTCCTTGATCTTCCTCTTTGCTTCTGGGGTGAGGTCAGGCACTTCATCCTCAATTAACTTGTCCAAGCCCCGCTTCGATTCCCGGCCGACCAAAATCCGTGGAGCTGCTGTTTGGTCGTCCAGGAATATCTCGTCAACAAAGCTCTCAGGCTCGTCCACACACTTGATCGTTGAGACATTGGAGAAGGAGGTTGTAGTTTGCTTGATTGATTTTGAAAATTTCACTATATGCTCAGGGTCGTCAATTTCAATGGTCCTCTTTGTTTTCAACACATGCTCAAGAAATTCTGGGGCCGTCCCCAATACACATCCGACTTCTGAGCGTGTTGGAAATTTAATTCTTTGGTGAGGGACGGACGCGATGATCTCTAAAGAGGCTTGTCCTGGTTGGCCGAGTATTGCATGATAATCACTTACAACATCAATCACGATGAAAGTAACAGTTTGGATTGTTCTCAATGGACGATCCCCAATATCGATGGGCAAGTCAATCTGTCCTTTAGCGTCTACACGGTGGTTGGTGAATCCCTCAAGACGACCTAAGTAAGGGCTTAGTCGACTATCGGGTAGACCCATCTTTTGGTAGACGCTGTAGAACAAGATGTCTTTTGCTGCCCCAGTATCAATGAGTATTCTTCTTGACTCACAGTTGTCCATAAAATCTGGGACGATCAAAGTTTGTTGACGGGTTAGAGGATTGGCTGACAACTTATACGGTTAAAAACTGATAACATCACTTGGAACATCTGTTTTTGGGGGAACATGGGGGCTTTCTTCAAATGGTAGATAACACTTTTGATCTGGTTCTTGCTTGCTTCTTCAGAAATAACTAGGACCAATTCTCGCCGCTCTCTGGAGGGTCGTCGTTAGCGGTTTGATTGTTAGCCGTTGGACGATCCTCTTCACATATTGGTCGAGGCGACCGTCGTCTATCCACCGTTGAATTATCTTTTTCAAACTAAAACATTCCTCTGTGTCGTGCCCCATGTCTCGGTGATACTCTGTAACGACCCTAACCCTAGGCACAATTTTAGTATCATATTATAAGCTTTTAATATTAATGTTAACTTTATGTGCTTATTCTATGCCTTTAATATTTATGTTAAGTTGAGATGGTTAGGAGATAATTTTAAATTCTTGGGATAAAATGAAAGTAAGTTAAAGTATTTGGTTGAATTAAAATAATTGAAAGTAAAATAAAGTAATAGGGTGGAGTGATAATAAAATGAACAAATAAAATATTATGGGTTGGGAGGGTTATTTTAAAAAGATGGAAAGAAATAAAATTAGAAAGTATGGGGGGGCCATACTTCCTCCCCTTAATTCCCTCATCCCTTTTCCCTTTAGTCAACCTCCCCCATACACCCCTTCATCCTCCTTACTTTCCATAATCATTTTCTTCTTCTTACTTCTCCCAAAAATCATCCATGGAAGCTCCTTCTTGAAGCTTTACTTCCAAGTTCCTAGAGAATCCAATCCTTCTCCATTTTCCAATCCAAGTGTACTTTCGTGTTCGGGGTGAAGAGAGGAGAACATCAAGCTAGGAAAATCTTCATTCCATCCAATATTTGCTAGGTGAGTTATTATGACTTTCCTTCAAATAAATGTTCATATTATAATTGATATTAATATTGTTGTTATAAATGTTGTTTGGGTGATTAGAACACATTCTTGGAGTAGAGAAATTGTTTCATGATCTAGATGTAAGAATGATGTTCTTGGAAGTTGTTAAAGAAGAATGGAGCATGGTTTACTTAGAAGTAAAAAGGTAGAATATGAAATGGGTGGTTTAAGGGATATAACAACTAAGCATGAAATAGATTGAACTTATCTTATGTGTTTAGGAATGGCTTAGTATGAAATTGATGAAGTAATGAATTCCTTTTAGGTTCACAATTTAGAGGAAACTTGGTTTGAAATTGGTTTCTTGGTAAAATAAAGTTGGTGCTGCTGTTGATGCCTATTTCTGGCCGTGGCACGAGTCGTGCCCCTAGGCACGAGTCGTGCCCCTAGGCACGAGTCGTGCCCATGGCCAACTCGTGGTAACGAATCGTGAAAGGAGAGCCAAATCGTTCTGATCAACTCAAGGGTAAATTGGCACGAGTCGTGCCCTCAGACACGAGTCGTGCCATGTGGAAGTCACGAGTCGTGCTGGTCAAGGGACGCATGATTCAGAGAAAGGCCAAAAGGGCACGAGTCGTGCCCTGGGGCACGAGTCGTGCCCTGGCCTGGTTACTTTGCACCAACTTTAGAGCTATTCAAACCTAATCAAACTAGAAGCAAAATGAAATCTATTTAACCTAGATTAATGTAGAATACTTTGGCTACACAATGACAACTTAAGTGATCAAAATGGAATTGGGGAAGTACTTTAAATATTGCTTGGAAAATGCTAGGCAACCTAGTTTGACAACTTGACAAATGTGATCCCAACTTGATAGATTTTACTTGGACCTTTATAGAGGCCATGTATTATTGTATAATGACTATGTAGGGTGGATTGGTGATACCTCATTGCCTTACTTGAGTTCATATTCATTGATTATATTATGCATAGTATTTTAAATAAATGATGCACTATGTTATTGGTTGAACATGAGTATATATTACCATGTGGCTATATTGTTTATCCCCTTTGTGGATTATATTTCAAGTAACTATTATGTGCTTGATGATGTGTTAATCAGCTGATGTTGGGGGTATAACATAATACGATCAATTATGAAAGTGTGACCTAATGTGATCGGATTATGTTATATATGTGACCGTCCCCTCCTGTGGCCACAGGTCGGGGTATAGCATCTGTATTGAGCCAAAAGTCTTACAGAGTTGCTACTATCTTATATGGTTCCCTGAAAAATGGGTCTTATAAGATGTGAGTATTGCTTAAGAAGCTCACCTAAGATTGGAATATTATATCCAATGTTGTACGACTATTGTTCAGACGGGAAAAGGTAAACCGAGGTAATGTAAAGTGTTTACAGCTTTTCTAAAGTGTTATATGCGACTTGTTATGTGTTACATCTTATTTGGCATATTGCTGCATTCATAATAGCTTGCTGAGATTTATTCTCAACCCTCTTCCTTTAATGTTTTTAGATCCCGAGACAGGCGGACCGGCCAAGTAAGGGCGGAGAGGAGTTTGGAAGTGATTTTGGGGATTGTCGGGGTACGTATAGGTTGGCGTAGAATGTATATTTTGGTATAATTCCTTTATGGAGTTTGTAATTATAAACTTTAATTTCTACGTTAAAACCACAATCTTTTGTAACTAAAACAGGTGAACATTTTCAAAGTTGGTCAACTCTTCCTCCAATGTGGAGAGGAGTAGAGTTATTTTGAAATGGTTATGTGAATTGTGTTTATGTTTGAAAGTTAAATCAAATTTTTAAAAAGTTATATGGTTTGAGTTAGTTTGGGGACGCTTCAACTCGGAACACGTGTTAGGTTCCGGGTCGGGGTCCTCACATACTCACAGTACTTGTTCATGTTTTTCTTCTCCTTTGCATTGGGGTTCATCTTGGGTGCTGGCCCAAAATCTACGTTGCTCAGAATCTCTGCCTGTGATACAGTCAATGGAGTGTACGACTCAGGTACCTTCACCGCTTTTTCCGGTTTGTTCTTCCCTTTATCACCGGCCTTGTCCTTCTTGGATTTTGCCGCCTCGTCACTGACGACGACCTTCCCATCTCATTGCATCTTCCTCTCCTCAGCCTCGGCGACTGCATATGCCTTAGCGTAGAGGTCTTTCCTGGACTTGGCCGGGTGGACTTGAAGCTCGTAGTCTAAGGTTGAAGAAACGATTCCATGCCTGAAACAGTTTATGATTTCACGGTCTGTCAGATCCTCGTCGATCTGGTCAACCAATTTCTTTAATCTCTTGAAATAATTCATTGAGCTCTCATTCGCTCCTTGGGTGATGTTAGTTAGATCATTCACCGTCTTGCGAAGATCTCCAGCAGTTGCAAATCTACCCAAAAATTTCTTCCGCATTTGTTTCCAAGAATCAATGCTTCCCTTCGGAAGGCTTCTGAACCACCTTAGAGCTGCTTCAGTCAACGTGCTTGTTAGAGCCTTACACATCACATCATCTTGTCTCGAATATCTAGACACCAGACACATCTGAGCCTCTAGGTGCTGCATATGATCCAAAGCACTCGTTGAGTCGTCGTATTGTTTCAAGTCAGGCAATTTGAATCCTGGCTCTAGTGGTCCTAGCTCGAGCATCCATTGGGCTAAAGGTTTCAAGGTTCCAACATCGTCTTCAGAATCATCACTATCAATGTTGTTCTTTTTAGCTGTCAATTCCTCAACCTGACGCTTGAGCCTGAGGAACTCCCGCATGTCAACTTCTCCTGCTTGGTTTACTTGAGGAAATCGATCTCGACGAGGCCCTCGTGAAACAGTGTTCGACCGTTGCCTTTCTGAGACCGCCGGTCGTCGAGAAACCGTCCTTTCTCTTCTGTTACTTCGGGGAGGGGACGGTCTGTAAGATCATGATTGTTCCCGTCCGCAATGAGGGGGAGTACGTGTCCTTTCCACCGTGACTCTGTGGCTCGTTCATTACGCACCGAAGGGGCCATTTTACGACCTCGAATAACTTGGATCGGGTTGTGCTCAAGATTCTCATGTGCAGGAGATCGACGAGGCTCTCTGTCCGCCTCCTTCTGTCGTCGTTGAGATGAGAGTCCCTCACTGCGACGTTGGTTAAGATGGTCCCTGAGGTCCGCCGCGGCATTCGATGATCGTTCCTCGCGGCATTTTCCTCATGATGACAATCACCCTCTCTCATTCTCGTCTTTCGTACGTGACAAGCAGCATGGAGGCCTCGGCAGGTCGGTCCTCGGCCATTCGGATCAGTTCGTTCTGGACTTGCAGGAGTTCGTGAAGAGTGTTTACTCTTTCGATGAGGAAAGCGGTTCTGTCGAGATGTGGGTTGGATGGGCCTCCCACGTTTCGCATGCAGCTTCCTCGGTCCTCCTTACAACTAGGGGTCGTCGTTGCCGTTCGGGAGCATGCCTTTTTTCTCTCCTCCTCGCATCCGAAGGCCGGTGTCATCCACAACACCGCGTGACACGGTAACCCTCAAATTAGGGTTCCTAGGTTGAGGTGAGGGAGGCCTGGGATTTTCCTGGTGGCCTTGCTCTGGCGAGGGAGGCCGGCCGTCATTTTTCGCCGACTATTTGCAGCCATGTCCGCTTCTGACACTATCTCCAGATTTTTTCGGTAAGCTTCTAAACTTTCTTAGGTCTCTAGCGAACGATTCCCGGCAGTGGAACCCCTCTGATGACGTAGGAAATCGTTCGGGCTCAGCTTGTTGTGGTCCAGCAGAATAAAGAGCTGACTTAAGACCTGCACACCACCAGAAATCAATCGTGAACTGCGCCGGGACTTGTCCGGCAAGGCCCTCAGGTGTGAGAATCAGTGTGGGCTGGAGAAGGTGATATGGAAATATTGAGAACGTGTGGGTGTGTGTATGTGAATAGTGAAAGTTGCATTACCTTAGCCCATGACACTGTTCATGTATTTATAATGGGTGAGGGAAACTAGGGTTTTCATCTGGACCGTTGGATTTGACCATTGCCAACCATTGGATTGGTTTTGTCTCTAAGTGTCCACGTGGCGTCCTGTGATTGCTCCGTACGAGCAAGGACATTGTTGTACCTGTCATGTACAGTGGTTTGCCTTATAATGGAAAGTGTCACCTGCACACTTTGGCGCTACTGCTAGTTCCGTGGGGACATACACTACAAGAAAACATGCCAACTGAAACGGAATTTTGCAACCGAATTGAAATCAGTTTCAGAACAGGGCAACTGAAACAGAATTTTGCAACCAAATTGAAATCAGTTTCAGAGTAAAAAGTTTTCATTGAAAATTGACGTGCACAATTAATATTGCAACTCATATTGCAACGGAAAATCATTTTGTCGCTTCATGTTTCGGGGTTGCAACGGATTTTGAAACAGATGCACTTCTGTTTTAATTTTCTGTTTCAAATTCAGTTGCAATTATTAATATAAAATTTAAATATTTTGAACTTAAAAAATTGGCCGCAAAAATTTTGGAGGGAGGAAACCCGCCTAATTTTGTGAGGAATTTTGAAACAGATAAATTTCGGTTTCAAATTCTCCATTCAATTTCGGTTGCAATTAATCCTAAATTATTTTTATTTTATTAAATTGTAAAAAGTATATAAAACGGCAGCCTACGGTGTATTTTTACCAAATTACTTTGGGACCTAATTCCCTGCCCATTCAAACCATTTGCGCAAACACACCACGCCGCTCTTTTCCCCCCTCTCTCTTCTCGCCCTCGCTCTCACTCTCTCTCTCTCCACTACTGCGACGTGGTGCCGGCTCTCCTTTCCGGCGAAATTCGTGGTGCCGGCGTCTTAGGCATCTCCTACCCTTTCCGCCGAATTGAACAAGGTAAGGTATTGATAACCCTTTCCGCCGAATTGAACATGGTTCCATGATTGTTGATCTCTTGCTATTGAATTTGTTGAATTTCGATTCCTAAGTATTCAATTTAGTTGAATACCTAGATATGAAACCAAAATCAGCAATTAAATCTACTAATACCGATTTGTGTTTTTTCTTCTTGGTTACAGGTAATTCGAAAAAAGACCCTTAATAGCACTGTGTTTTTTTCTTCATCACGGTAAGGCAAAATCGCCAGCTTTTCCTTTTTAAAAATTATTTCCCTGTTGTGTTCTTTTTGTTTCTGTAATTGAATTTACTGAAAATGGGATGTGGTATGTTAGACATCTGATTAATGTTTCTGCAGAAGGAATATAAATGTGGAAAATCGCGTAAACAAAAAATGGCAAATACAAGTGCTTGTCTAGAGGTAATATAAATTTGTTAAATTTTTATTTTTATTTTTTTTACAAAAAATGGGATGTGGAATGTTAGAAAGTATGAAATCTTCGATTGGATCTGAAGGAGTACTAGTTAGCCTGGATTGGTCTATCTAATTCTGACCCATTGTGTTAATATGTGATTGTGTATGGACCAAAGTAGTACATGTGGAGCTAGCTCACACATTGGTTGAGAGCTGGAAATATGGTATGCTTAGTGGCCATAAGTTTCTATTTAGACCAAATCCCAAAGGCACCAGTGTATGGTTTTCTCTACACAACGTCTCTCTTTTGAGGCACTTGAACATAATTTGTATAAATATGCACATACCACAGGCAGAATGCCCGAGGGTTGTAAAATATAGAGTGAAAACGTAATATGTTCTTGATTTGTGATCATGGAATTCTATAGGTGGTTGAAGCACAATGGATTGTCATATCCACAAATAGGAAAGTTAATCTGCATGGCAAGAGGAAGTTTTGAAGCCATTAGGACTATGACTGAATGGCTAAAGACAGTTCATGTGGAGGGGAAATTTATTGGTGTTGCATTACTTAGAGCAGGGAAAAACATATTGGAACGCAGCACGGAAGAAATGGATGAGATTGTTTGGTATTTAGAGAGAAATGGAGTTAGGAAGGATTGGACAGGTTTTGTCTTTGGCAGGTGTCCAGAATTACTGTCCTTTAGCTTGGAGGAGCTGAAGATTCGCTGTGATTTCTACTTTGACTTGGGTATGAATGTGAAGGATTTTGGAACAATGGTTTTCGATTTTCCCAAAGTACTTGGATTTTTTTCGCTAGAAGAAATGAAGCAAAAGGTACTAGTCAGTTTACTTGCAACCTGGTCTCATTGCCCTGTAAATTGTCTTGGTAGCTGTTACTCCCTCCGTCCCCTAATATATGTCGCCCTTAACTTGTCAACGTTGAATGTGCTCTATTTGTTGTACATCACTTCTATGATGGTAAAATTTCACCAAGACCGCTTCCGTATTAAGAAAGAAGACATTTATTTTGGGACGGATGAAAAAGAAAAGTGCGACATTTATTATGGGACGGAGGGAGTACTTTTTATATGTGGTTTCTTGATTTGTAAGCCTGAGGAACTCAGAATGAGATCTGTACTATTGAGTCTTGCAGGTTGATTAGCTACAGGAGTTTGGCATCAGCAGGGAGGATGTTGGGAGATTACTAGCATTCAAGCCTCAATTGATGGGCTGCAGCATTGAAGAAAGATGGAAGCCTCTTATTAAGTACCTTTACTATCTCAGAATTTCCCGAGATGGTATGAGGAGAATTCTTATGTTAAAACCAATGGTTTTTTGTGTTGATATGGAGAGCAATATTGTTCAAAAGGTACGCTTTGCTGCTTATACCATGTTTCAGCTGATTGATTTTATATTATTACGTAGTTTGATTTTTTATTGGTAATTAAGCCTTGCATTTACGCCGAAACTATAAAGACTAGGTGTAAAAATTTATTTAGTGGTGATATTTTCTTTTCCTTTGTGAAGGTACAATTTCTACGCGACATAGGTGTTAAAGGCAATGCAGTAGGCAATATGCTAGTCAAGTTTCCTTCATTTCTAACCTACAGCCTCACAAGGAAAATGCGCCCAGTGGTCTGTGCTTCACCTTATTTCGTTAATATCTATTCAACATTATGAACTTAGTATTGCAAGAAAATCTAATTACACACCGTTTCTAGCTTAAACAATTAAAATAAAATACTTGAATATTGAAATTCCTGCAGATTATATTCTTGTTAACAAAAGCTGGAGTATCAAAAAGGGATATAGGGAAGGTGATAGCCTCAGCACCGGAGCTATTGGGATGTAGCATATCAAAGAAACTAGAACCTAATGTGAAATATTTTTTGTCGCTTGGCATAAAGCTTCCAGTGTTGGGAGAGATGATTGCTGATTTTCCTATGCTATTACTGTACAATGTAGATATACTTCGCCCCAAATACCGGTATCTACGGAGAATGATGGTCCGGCCTCTAGACGATCTCATAGAGTTTCCACGGTATTCACTTCATCCAGAACTTCGTTCTTCTATATTCTTGTCAATTTTTTTAGTGTTGTAGGAAAACAATGGTAAGGTCTCATGGGAGGAAAAAGCGGCATTTGATTAATGTTTCTGCAATGAAAGACATCTGATTAATGTTTCTGCAGAAGGAAGAAGCGGCATTTGATCACCAAGAAGCAACAATGCCAACTGTGGCAGATCCGGAATCGGTAATAAGTTAAATTTGAACTTGAACTCATCAAATACTTCCAGCTAGTTGTTGCAATGATGTCTGAATTCTTCTTCGTTTCAGCTTTTATCAATGGCAGAGGTTGGAGAGGGGCATCAAACTGGGCTTCGTATTTCTAGGTAGGATTCTGTTTCCTTAACTCATGGGTTAATGTTGCAAGGTTTAGAACAAAGTATATATCATTTTGTTGGTTGATCAACAGGAATAATTCAAGCAAGGTTTCCACCCCAGATATTGTGCCTTGGCCATTTGAAATAAAGCTTTGTGAGCCCGATAAGTCAACCAATCAGAGTAAAGGTTCTCCAAGGTAAATCCTGGTCCTTACTGTTCAATACACACAAACAATTTTGTTTCCTTGTATGCACATCTCTTCGCACTGGATATATGATTACAGTTTATATCGCAGTTTGAGGTACTGGTTTAGAGCTAAAGGAAAACTTTCAGATGACCAGGCTTTGCATAGGCAAGTCCCTTTTTCCCTCTACTTCTGTTTTCTGTTTCCTTTTCTGAGCCTGATTGGAACTTGAAAAAGATAATAATGTTGCAAGTTTATTGGCTATTTGTAGCTAACTGTTGTATGGTTGCAGATGTGTAGGGGCATATGCTTCTGATCTGATTTATCTTCAAGTAACTCTAAATCCTCATCGAGGGAGTCTCAAGCTTGTTTCTGCTAGTCTGGATCACTCGTAAGTACATGCTAATAGCAATCTACTACTCCCCCGTTCCAAAATAATAAGAAGTGTCGACTTTTTTTTTTTTTGGTCCGTCCCAAAATAAGTGTCGTGTTTCTAAACAAGGAAATAGTCTATTGTTTATATAGTCTGTCATTACAGATAAAGAAGATAAAGAGGAAATTATTATTCTTTGTCTTTATTACAGATAAAGAAGAATCCTGACAAAGTGATCACTGAAGATGACGTTTTCCTTAGAACCCACAAGAGAAAGCAAGGAAGTGGCGAGTTTGTGGATGCTAAGTCCAAAAAAATCTTTGTGAGTTTAATCTAAATGTTTTATTACTTTTATTACTTCACTCTAAACGTTTAATTATACTCGATCGCTATTGAAAGTGTATCTTTGATCTCAAGACTCTTTTTATTATTTATAAAATGCAAGTAGAAAAGTTACTTATAATATTTTTTTATTTATTTACATTTTAGGAGGATTATACTGCTCGAAAGAAAGGTGAGGGTTTTGATTCCACAGCTTGGGTGGATGTAGCTGGTGGTGTTGTAAAAAATCGTTTGTACGGCTTTGGTAAGTTGGTTCCTGCATCGGAGATCTCGAGAAGCAGCACGATTTCGTCATCTACATATTCAAATGGAGATTTCACACAGACACAAGAGTTTGAAGATAAGTTGAACGAAAGAGTTGAGAAAATGAGGGATGAAGTCACGGCAAAATTAGAATCCACATATGAGGCTAAATTTGAGGAAATGAAAAATGATTTCCAGTTGCAATTTCAAGAGATGCTCAAATCGAGGACTTAGAGACTTCAAGCATACGTAGTTTAACATCACGACAGTTTAGTATGATAATTTGGAAATTTATTTTGAATGTTATGTTTGAAGCTTTGTTGACTTTATTTGTTTGATTTAAGATATTTAAGTTAAATTTTCAATTAGTTACAATTGAGAAATATTTATAATATTAGTAATATTTTATTTTTAGAAAATAATTTTCTGCAACATAATTTTTCGTTGCAAATTAGGTTGCATATTTGAAACTGAAAAATTTAGTTGCTAATTTAGTTCATGTAATATATTTTGAAACAGAATAATCAGTTGCAATTAGAAACGTAAATAAATCGGTTGCAAATTTTAGAAACAGAAATAACATATTTGAAACAGAACAATCAGTTGCAATTAGAAACAGAAATAAATCGGTTGCAAATTTTAGAAACAGAAATAATATATTTGAAACAGAACAATCAGTTGCAATTAGAAACATAAATATATAAGTTGCAAATTTTAGAAACAGAAATAACATATTTGAAACAGAAAAATCAGTTGCAATTAGAAACAGAAATAAATCAGTTGCAAATTTTAGAAACAGAAATTAATCGGTTGTTGTTTGCAACGGATGTAAAAATTGTTCTAGTAAACACATTGCAACAGAATTTGCAACTAATTTTTCCGTTGCAAGGATTTTGCAACCCAAACAGCGGTCAAAAGCGGTCGCACAAATAGCGACGAGGCTTCCTGCGACTGCCTTTGCAACGGAAATTTTCGGTTGCAAACATCAATTTGCAACCGATTTTCCTGAATTGCAACCGAAAAATCCGTTTCAGTTGCCCTGTTTTCTTGTAGTGATATGTGCAGAGGGGCCCAGTGGCAGGTTTGACTTTATTCAAAGATGGCTTGTTGAGCAAGCTAAGTAGAATGACGACCTAGAGCTGTACGTCTAGGAGGGTCGTCTCCTGACAGATGAGACGACGAGTGAGTGCTTGGGCAAGGAGCCTCGTCTTTGGATGGGTTTGGTCGCTCGTTGGCGACGACGACCATCCTTTGTTAGACGGGCTACGACCCAACTCAGGTGTCGATTGGATGGGTTACGACCCATGGGGGAGATGGCTCGTCATTGGATGGGCTTGGTCGCTCAGTGACGGTGACTGCCATTCATTGTTTGACGGGCCACGACCCAAATCTTGAGTTGACTCTTCGGGCTTGATCTCTTAGCGGGCCTGTCGAGCCCGTTCTTTGGAGGGAAACGACTTGGGCTTGGCCCATCACAAATTATTCCGTTCAGAAGGTGTTGGTGGTGGGTATTCGATATTTGAGGGATAACTTATTGTTAAAAAGTTTTTCATGAAGTTCATCAAACGTAATTGGGGTTTTTCGGCTATTCACGGTAGTAATGGTGCTTTCAAAGTCCGAATCATTTAGTTGATACCATATAAAAGCTAAAATATTAATTGAAAACACATCTCAAGTTTCATTGATATTATAAGGTGCTATTTATATTTATACAAAACAAAGGAAGTAAATATGACCATAACAAGGACTAATTATAGGAAAGAAAGCACATGAGTTGTATTAAGAAATAAAAACTTGCTGAGCAATTAACTTAAAGAGCAAGAGGCATGGCTACGTAGAAGTCACAACAGATGATTAATGATTCTGACTTATAGTAGTACTCCTGATACTAAACATGAGTTTAAATTCTAGTAAGTGGATTGACGCAGGGCGGCCTTGATGCAAGACATGTGAGGCTTCAGCCTAGGGCCACCAAAAATACTAGTATAATTAGGGCCACAAAATATCGCAAAACATTACCTCTCCTAGTGGTTAAGGGCCTCCTCAAAGTTGCCAAGCCACCAGGGATCAAACCATGGCATTGTTACTTTTGATATTTTTACCCAATTATTTTTATTTGGGCTTTGTAATGAAGGACTACTAAAAATTTGGCCTAGGGCCTCACTTGCAACAGGACCGGCCCTGAATTGATGGATTTAAAATGCGGAATAGATTATGTAAGAAGTATCAAAATAAATCAGTCTTACTCTTTACCATCATCAACATTAAACCACAACCACACGAACACAAACCCACCACCAAATTAAAGGTTTGAAAACTCAAATTCAAAATCAAAACTAATCAAGTCATAAGCCGGGATGTCGCTCCTTCCTCCCAAATCTAAGTTCAAAATTCGAATAGGTAGCAGGTGAAATTAAAGGGTCATCGGCGGGTGGACTGTGTGTTCGCTTGAGGAGCAGGGGAGGGTGGTGAATGCTCCAAAATGTGGGGGAGATGGAAGGAGGCAGTGGGGAAGGGTAGGGTGGCCAGTAGGGGCGGATCTATACTGTAGTGCCTGGGGTTGCCCATGCGATCAAAATTTTTTTTTTTTTTTTTTTTTGCAAAACGACGTCATTTTGACCTGTTTTAAAGAACATGCAACACCAAATGTTTCGCGCCTAGTGAGCCTATTATATTTATGTATGTAAAGTGGTGCCTAGTGAAGCTTATTATCTCTTATGTATATAAACATTTTGAATTTTAGTTTCTACCAAATTTTTTTTAATAAAGAATAGACAACACCAAAATATTTAGTATAGATCAGCCCGCTGTGGAGAAGATGTTTTTTTTTTTTAAACGGGTGGAGGAGACGGACTGTAATGGGTGGAGGGAATGTGTAGGTGAGTTTTTTCTTTTTCTTTTTTTCTTTTATTTTTGAGTAAACATATTTTAAATTTTTTATTTTATAATTTTCTTATTAATTTTGTTTTAAATTTTTTTTATTGCTAATGTATACTTACTCCGACCCAAAATGAATACTCTATCAACACTAATAAGATAATAATATTTGTATTCATTTTTAAATTTTAATTTATTAAAAATATGAATAAAATATATTTCTTCCAAAAAATGAAATATTTAGTTTTAATTTTAGTATATTTAATATTTCAAAAATAAATTTAACCTTTTACCGTCGTAATTTTGAAATTTTCACTATACCCCTTAAAAAAAAAAGGGAAATCAATTTCAATTTGAACCAATTTGTTGATCACGTGCAGTGCGTGGCACATGGGGTTTAACAAGTTTTTTAACGAATTTCGTCAAAAAACTCTTTAACAGATTAAAAAAAATAAAAATTGAAGTCCTGATGTATGTAGTTACAAAATACTTTCAGGTCCCACTTATAAAATTTTTATAATATGATTCTCTAAATTGTCATTTGCTCTAACTAATATTGGGAGATGTCCCGCAGATTTGTATATGAATCTAAGACACCTAGACTTGGTCATTTTTCATTTGGTCAATTAGGGGTAGGGGACACATACAACAAACAAAGTGGTGCCAGTTTTTAAGGAGTGAGGGACAATTAAGGGTTGGTTTCGTGCACTAAATGATTTTAAGTGAATGGGGCCAACGAGATTGAGTAATAACACTGTCTTCTTCCTCGGTTCGAAAATGATATTTTTATTTTTATTTTTAATTTAATTTAATAAATATTTAAAATAATTATTAATAATTAATTAGTAATGTGTTAATAATAAATTAAAAATTTTATTTAAATAATTAAATTCATTTTAATTTTTTATTCAAATTACTTTTTGTAGTAAGAAAATAATAGAAAAAATATTTTGGGAAGTACTGAATACTTCCCGAAATTTCACCATTTTTATGGCACACGACAATTAAGAAAACAAATAAATAGGAAATGGGTTGTCAGTGAAGAAAGTGAATGGAATTGACAAGTGAGTTTCACAATTAAATGTGTGAGGAGAAAAATGAGTGAGATTGACAAGTCAGACATATAATTTAAGTATATGAGAGATAAAAGTGAGCAGGGGTCGATAAGTGAGGTCCACAAGTCTTGTCATTTTTATGAAAGGTGACTATTTTAATGAGACGCCCTTTTAGATTGGGCAAATGGTCGACAAGTACGGGGCGTCGGGGAGTATTATGAAGAGATAACATCAAAAGTGGGCAAAAGTATGCTTTATGTCAACGTTGATTGTTACCAACTTGCATGCAGAATGGATAGGCTCTATCTCTATTCTTTCTGGATGGATAACTATGGTCCAAGTTTTCATAAGTACGCAGCATCAATTTGTGGGTTAATTCCATTTCCATTACCACTCCTGAATTTGTGTCCTTATTTCACTGCGTATTCGTTTGGTACATGAGAATTTAGGGATGGGAGTTCGGAAACTCGGACCATTGAGACATTGGTCTAACTAACTTATCTCGCAGATCTGCTCATTGTTTGAAATTTTCTCAAACCGATCACTAATAGTTCAGTTCGTAAATTATCCTAAATCAAATCTATCATAACGTAGCCGAACCATTTATACAAATTACAACCCTAATAGATACACTTCACTGGTCCAGCAGATACTCATTGGGCTTGGCCCATGAAAGAACTCTCCTATGCCCCAATATCATAAATTATCTAAAGAGTTGGAATATTGGAATCTTTCCCTACACATTTACTCTATTTCTTATCCTCATTTCAAAATCTTCCACTAAATTCCATCAATCTTTCAAAAAAAAAAAAAAAAAAAGTCCCATCAATATTATAAACTAAAGAGGTGATCTCCCGTGAGGCCGTTCACGGTGGAGCGGGATTACATTTCCTTTTTTGAAAGTGTTATATTTTTAAAATGTAACACTTTTAAAGAGAAAATGTAACCTTATCGAACTTATCGAATCTTAAAACGGACTCACATAAGTTTTTTTTGTCTAAACTAAATTATCCAATCACCTCCTCGTGTTTGAAAATTATGAAACCGTTGAAAGCATGAAATATATGATGGGCATCTCACATTTTTTATGCTTGAAAAGAGATTCTCTTGCACAAGATACTACATTTTGTCACACAATATCTATGCTAATTTTAATTAATTTTAAATCTTTATCGTATCTTGAATTTCTTACCTTCTTATCAAATTATACGAGAGTCACATGCTATATTTCCACCTACATCTCTATAGAAAGTATTAGTTGTGATTTAAAATATATGTATATCTCGAGATTTGATCTTTTCATCGTATCTTGAATCTTGTATTTTCTTCAAAAACGAAATCAAGCTATACGAAGAAAGTATTAGTTGTGATTTAAAATATATGTATATCTTGAGATTTGATCTTTTCATCGTATCTTGAATCTTGTATTTTCTTCAAAAACGAAATCAAGCTATACGAAGAAAGTATTAGTTGTGATTTAAAATATATGTATATCTTGAGATTTGATCTTTTCATCGTATCTTGAATCTTGTATTTTCTTCAAAAACGAAATCAAGTTATACGAGAGGCACATGCTATTATTATATTTAAAAATTTAGTTTAATTGTTCGAGATCGCCAAACTAAACTCCAAATACATAATGCTAATAATCTTCCTCTATTCAATTATTTCTCTGAAAATTTGAGCAAGATCAAGACTTAAAATGGGGTTTTGTTCTTAAATTATGGAGTATTTTTCTAATTATCCAATAGAATGAATAAGCTGTCCATATGAGCCTGGACAAGAGGGTGGGTATTTAGGAGTCTGAAATAGACAAAAAGCTCCCACATAAAAAGGTGTTTTTTTGCTCCTTTACCACCCACTCCCACCTTTTTTTTGTTTTTTTAATGATTGATCAAATCGCTCGAGGAAAAATTTATAAACGATATGTTAAAAATTAGAAAATTTTGGGGGAAATCTGTTTCTCCATAAGTTATAAAAAAAATTGTTTTTAAATATATCGACTTGATGTTTTAAAGCCTAAGCTCACTATTTTAAGGCCTAAACTCGCTATTTTATTTTCTAGCTTAAACTCATTGTTTTAACGTCTAAACTCACTATTTTATTTTCTGGGTATTTTAAGGCCTAAACTTAATGTTTTAAGGTCTAAACTTGATACTTTTAAGGATGAAAGTGGGCTTTTTATAACTTATGAAGAAACAGGTTTCCTCTAAAACTTACTCATTAAAAAATGGTTAGCAATTATTAAAAAATTTCAAGAAAAATCAAGAAAATAGTCAAGAAAGAAACTTCTCCTTTTGTCTTAATTTTAAAATAAATATTATTGATATATAAATAAATAAATATTTATTTTGAGACGAAAAGATATATTAAGAGATATGAAATCTTGAGAATTCTAAATACATAAACCTGAACGTATTAGATACTTTTATGAAGATAGATTCATAATCCATTCACATTTTCGATCTTCGATTTGATTGTACTAAAGATGATAAATGGTAAAGGACATGTTCATGGTTTTATAGTTTTCATGTATCGATTTGAAATGGGTAGTTTTGCGGTGCTTTTTTGGGTAACTTTACTCTTTACTCTCTTCGTCTCTCTCTTTTTTTTTTTGATACTCAGGTTCCAGCTTTACCGGACTAAGTCCTGGGCCACTAGCCACCGCCATTTCAGTGACTGACGGAGGTAAATCGCGAGATATGCCCGAGGTAGTTAGGGTGACAGGACCCCTTATATATATTTGCCATTAAAATGTATAAAAACACATATCTATCTTCAGAGAGTGTTCCTTAAAATGAATTTCGTTCATTTATTTAGGGACGAAAGTATTATTATATTTGTAATATGGTAAAAATGTATTAAAAATAGAGCAAGTTTTGGGAGAAACTAGTTTCTTCATAAATTATAAAAAGTCCACTTTTTTTCTACTTGCAAGTAGTTAGCGAATACTCCCTCCGTCCAGTTACATACTTCACACTTTCTATTTTGGGCGTCCAATTACATACTTCACACTTTGTCTCCTACATTATTTTAATACTCACAACACCATTATAATTTACTATTCCCTCCACTCATTCTCTCTCCTATTTTACTTTTACACTCACAACATTATATCATTATTTTTTTCCTTAATCCACGCGTGAACAGTAACTGTGAAGTATTAACTTGGACGGAGGGAGTATTTAAGAACAGTTTATAAAACATGATTTTTTATAACTTAAGAAGAAGAAACTAGTTTCCCCCAAAATCTTGTGTTAAAAATATAACACTAAAACTATTTGTTTAATTAGAAATGTGAGATAGAAATGTCTTCTTATTCTTATGAATGAACAAGTTTGTTGAGATTGTGATATAATATTGGAAGGGAAAGAATGAAAGATGAGGGCCCACAGTGGCTCATGGTCATTTCTACCCTCCCTGCTGTTGTCTTGAGCTTCAAGACTAGTCTAAGGTGCACTCATATCAATTTATGCTTAACGATTACATTGTGAGTATTTCGGCTATGTTCACTAGCAATACATTGGATAAAGATTGATGTTCACACCATTTTTCACAACCATTTTATTCTTTAATTTGAATCCAATAGTTCAAAACCTATATACATTTGAACTTAACAATGGAATAGGGTGCATGCAATCGAACTTTCCGACACAACCCACTGTCTATTATCACAATTCATGACTTATGTTTTGGGATAAGGGTACGTGGGGTCAATCTGTTGATATGTTCAAAACAATCGTATCCATCTAATATCTAATGTAATCCAACAACAATTTTTTAACTAGTAATCAAACATCACCGACCTAGTTTGATAAATATAACTCCAATATGGTTCACCATGTTGGCCCTATATAGCATAGCGTTATTGCAATAGGTTGAGTTTGGTTATAAAACGTGTTTTGAATAAGTCGTTGAGATTTAATAGGAAATATATGCAGATAATATGTGAAATCCGTTGATCACGTCCTATGATTGATAAATTTAACTGATAATCATCTAAAACACGATTTGTGGCCAAATCTCAACTGATTCATAAATGATATAGCAAATCTATACGAATACCCAAATCTTATTTTCACCATTTATTTGGAAATATATTCTAGGTTGTGTAGGGGGATTGCACTTAAAGTCTGCCTCACCCCCCTTTCCTCTGTCCGTTGTGTTTTGTCATTTCATTCCCAAATCTCTACCGATTCCTTGATTCTTTCTCTCTCCTCTCTCTCTCTCTCTCTCTCTCTCTCTCTCTCTCTCTCTTTATAATGAGAAGGAAATCATTACATTCATCATAGTTTTCATCATACCCAAAACCCATCCATCTCTCACCAATTGCTCATACATTCCATTCCATTCAATCACCCATATATATATATATATATATATATATATATATATATATATATATATATATATATATATATATATATATATATATATATATATATAAGCTTTGAAGATCGAAAACAGCCATAGCTATATGATGATCTAATGAAGCCTTTCGGTTTGAGGGGAATGTTGTTTGGCTCGATGTCGCCATCTCTATCTAACCCGAAAACCTATACATACAACCCGTTTGTATGTATATCTGTGTGTTGGTAACGTCGGACCAGGCTTCATTCCCCTCAATCACTGCTTTGCTTCCTTTTATGGATCGATCCATCTTCTCCATAACCGATTCAATTGTATGATTCTCATCTCCACTCCAGTATTGATTAATATTAAAGTTGAGTTAAATTATAACCTGCTGATGATTTAATTTAATCTTTATTTATCATATTTTGTTTTATTTAGATCCTAATTATCATTCCTTTATTTCTGTCAGTGTTGACACTTTTGGGGGTTTAATCATTAGGCAAACCCTCTGTTTTTTTATGTTTTTTTTTTTACAATTTTTTTTTCTTTTGTTAGGGTTTGTACATGTGGGCATAATGTAAACATAAACCATGAGAAATAAAGCAAATAGGATCAACTCTGCCCAGAAATTAGAATGCAGTAGTAAGTGTAAAATTATGTGTTTTAAGGAATAATGTGCCGAAAAAAGTCTATACCAGAAATGATCTTCATATTTTTTTAGTCATCGACACGAAGATACTTTGAACAATAATTTTAGTTTGAATTAATTATCCTAATGAACATTTAAAAATTGTTATTGATAGTATTTATAAAGGTGTTTCGATAACAAATTTTAAATTTTCATTAGGATAAATTAATCAACATAAAATTATGGGCAAATTGCATTTTAGTTACCTGGATTTGTCGAGATGTTTAATTGGTTATCGAATTTGCATTTGTTACAAGTTGGTTATTGAGTTTGTCTTTTTGTTGTAATCATGTGTAATTTTGGATGAACCGTTAAAAATCTAACGAATAGCATAACATATATGTGCCGCTCACGTAAGTTACTTAAGGGCTATTTTGATCTTTTTCATCGAGTTTGACCCCCATAATTTTAAGGGGGTTAGTTGACATTTTCTAAAAATGAGGGAGAGGGGGAGTGTGCAAAAGACAAACTCAATAACCAACTTGTAACAAATGTAAATTCGATAATCAATTGAAATATCTTAAAAACTCAGGTAACTAAAATACAATTTGCCCTAAAATTATTGATCAAATTACCTTTGTATTGAGAAAAAGTGGGAAGATATTTTTGATACGAAGGGAGAGTATAAATCATGATTTGAAAGTGGTAAATGCATGTGATAGACCATTTCTTAAGGAGTGATTATATGATTCTATTTGTTTATAAATGTTTATAAAGGTGACTTGATTTATAAGATGAAAGAGGTATCTTTATAATGCATTCTTTAAGGCATCTTTCTTGCATTTCTGAAAGTATAGTTTATCTAGAAAATTAGTTTCAATTAAACAGATTACAAATTTAAGTATAAATGTGAGTTATAACTGTTCACACATTCACAATAAGCAACGAAATGAAATAAAGAACACAAAGAATTAAACGTTTAATGGTTCTGTCCCCGCAAATAATGCTTTAAGCCCAAAAAGATTTTCACAATTAAAAATATGTATTACATAAGAAAACAAGAATAATTGAAATAAAAATATTAAAATAATAAAGCAAGTTCTAACCACTTTCTAAACTAATAACAATCTTCCTTTTCCAATGAAAGTCTATTCTAAACAAAAGAAAAACAAAGAACTTGAATGAAATCTAGGCATAATTTCAGATGTAAGTCACAACTTCACTCACAACCTAAAAAGATGTATTGAATACGTGAAGAACAAAAGGCTTTCTCTTACAAAGAATTATCAATCTGTGTATTCTCAATGTGTTGATGGTCTTTTATTTATATGCACCTTTGAGAAGTCTTTCAATTAGTCAAACTCTTTCTTATTTGATGCAATCCAATTCCTACAAGGAAACAAAGATTGACACTAACAATCAAAGAGGTTTGTTAGTAATATTAGTCCTAATCTAAATATAACACAATATATTTACAAAAATAAAAGATATTTACATATTTAACAATGTATTTTTCCAAAGAGAAAATTAAATCTTTGATAATAAAGTAATAAAATATACTTACGAAACTTACCAATTGGATTCAATATTCTCTAAAATTTCACTCTTTCAATCTCCCCCTATTTTGGACTTTCTGATCAAGACAAAAATTTAGCAATAACAGATCAAGTACCCAAGTCTGTCAGATTTCAAACCTCCCCATGAATTGGCTGTGTGTGAGAATGTGTAAACACATTCACACAAAAACTGCATAGACATCAGATAGAACAAAAATTTGCAGTTTAACAAACTAAAACAAAGTAACATCCAACAAAAGTTTAACAGGTTACAGACCAACTAAGTTTAAAAACACAATCCTAACAAATAATCAGAGCAAATCAGTTTAAGAGTTCAACCAAAGCATAAAACATAAATACTAGATTATAACTCGCCCTGAGTTCAGACATCTTCCCAACTTTCCCATCTAGCATCAGTAGGAACAGCAGCAACAACTTCTTCTTCCTCTTCTCCCCCTTTTTGACTAAAAAGTATAGTCTTCCATTTCTGTAGATTCACCTTCAAAGCCTTTAGATTCTCATCATAAGTCTGTGATGTGGTGGATTATCTTATATGTAATTTCCTATTTTCTTATACATTTTATTCCTATTTTGATGTACTTAGCTTAGTTTTGATGTAATTTTGGGATAGTATGTTAAAGTGAGGTTTTATTGAGAGTTATTGTAATTCAAGAGCATATTAGTTGTTTTATTTCGTATCCGAATGTAATACTTTCGAGGAGCCAAAGTCAAGCCTGAAAAGTTGAAGAAAAAAAGAGCTTAATGGATCAAGATTGTCAAGCTGAGGACTGTTTTGTAGAAATCTGAAAAATTCAGTGACCAAACTGCATATCTGAAAACCAGGGAATTTTCTGGAATTTTTGGAAACTGGAGGACTCAAGTGAAATTTGCAAAACTTCAGGGACCTTTTGGGAATCTCGAATTCAACTTGGAGGAGGATTATTTGGGCTGCTTTTTTGAGTAATTTTAGGAAAGTAATTCATTTTTTTCTTTATCTTATTATTTTCCTAGTATAAGTAGGAAGTTTTAATAAACTTTTAGGGATCTTATGTTTTCTTTTTAGATTTTTACTTTAGAAAACTCTTGAAGATTATTACTTTCATGGAGAACTAATTTCTCTTGCTTTGGAATTAATTGTTTGAACCGTTCTTGATTTCAATTGAGGTTAATTTCTTTTTATCTCTTTAATCCTATTTATATTCTCTTTTGTTCTTGATTATCAAATTGATTGCTAGGGTTTCGCAATTAGGTCGATTGTTTAATCCTTGTTATTGATTTATCGCTAGAATCTCCTAAGATTGTGTCAATTTAGGGTTTCACAAGTAGCATCTTTATAATTCATATATGTGTCATAGTGAATTGTGAATTAGGAGAGAATAAACAATTATCTATTTGAAATAACAATATAAAGTTTTATTGATCTTCATCTCTTAAATCGTTATTCAATTCGTATTTTGAATCTAAATTGTGTCAGTTAGATTTGAATATTGATTAGGGTTATTAGTGAGTGCGCCACTGCTATTAACTTATATTAAAGAAAGAGATAGAGATTGAAATACATCTCGTGATAGAGTGAATAGGATAAAATTGAAAAGAATTGATTGATGATATTTGAATGATAGATGGGGATAATAATTAATCCAAAGTGTTTTTCTTTACTTGTTTACAACCTAGTTTTTATTCCTGTCTTAGGGAGTAATCATAAACAAACTCAAACCCCCAATCTTGTCAAGTGACAATTGTGTGAACTTATAACCGTTCTTCGTGTTCGATCCTGGACTTGCTCTAGCTACATTATTGTGGCCAAGTCTTTAGTTAGTTTGTAGGCATGCGACTTTATCCTATCGGTCATGAGGCAATCGGCTAAGCTTTGAGTGCTGTGAAGAGTGCTTCGGCGACGAGATCTCTCGCATCTAGGGCTTCCGAGTTGATCATTGATGGAGTCCTCGAGATGTGTGTGGATGTGGCCACATCTTGACCCACATCTTCGAGACTCGAATCCCATTGACGGAATCAATAAACCTTTGCTTTATATCTACGAGTTGGTCTCTTTTAGCGGTTGAGCTCGCTCAGAACTCACTCACCCTAGAATCACCCTTTTCTGTCTTAACCCCTTGAGCAATCAGAATTTGAGAGATGAGAGAGAGGTAAGGAAGGAACCATTTCTTAAAAGGGGACTCACAGTACCCACAAATATTTTTAAAGATAAATGCCCCAAAGTTGATGGCTTTATTGGTACCCAACCTATATATCAGATTAGCATGAACCCTACTCATAGAAGTTTTGTTATTGGAGGGGAAAAGGTTGGCAATAATGATGAGATGGAGAAAACAGTAAAAGGAGGTGAGGGATCCACTACCAAGGTCCTTAAGTTTTGTGGGCTAAGCTTTAAGCTTCCCATGATCTAAGGTGGACACTATCTCATCCTCAGAAACCTCACAATCCTCATCAGGCACTTCATCTAGCCCTAGAAAGGTATTAATGACAGAGGGGGAAAATGATATGAACTTCCCTCTAACATAAACTGCGAAAAATATAGGGGATGCAGGGTTATTCAAGCCTTTAGAGAAGTTGGCATATAATTCATGCACTACTTTGGGAAAGAAAATTTTGGGGTGATCAACAGTCATCAAAAGACCCATATCCTCAAAATAATTTACCAACCCTAGCCTAGCAAAAGACTCCCTATCCCTCTTCATCTCTTTGATCAAAACCTTATTCACTATTTGCTCATACCTCTCAGAGACATCTAAAGACAAAAATTTAGGGGAGACAGAGATCATAGCAGCAGATGAAGATAGAGAGATAGGTTTACCCTCTTTGGGTGTCAGCCTGAAGAATGTGTGTTTGGATGTATGCACATCTGATGTCACATCCTTTGGGGGAGAGGGAACAGAGGTTGGCTCCACTGGATTAGGATCAGATGGAGGAGGTACCTCCATTTGTAGAGTTTCAGAGGGCAACTGCTTTGATGGTTATGGAACAGAGATAGGAGAAGGAGGTTGAGCCACTTGATCAGGTTGATGTGCCTCAGAAAATGCCATAGAAATTGCCTGCACATCCATGATTTCATCATCATGAATAGGGTTTAAAGGCTTCATAGATTCTGCAATTAGGTTAGACAGAGAGAGAGAATAACAGGTATGGTGCGTGTGTGAGAGAGAATTTTGGGGCAACGGGGGAAAAACAGTGAGGTTTTAAGGATGATGTGACGGATGTGAGTCACATTTATACCCAAAACTCCCCCCTTTCCTTTTCAATTAAGGATTATTACCTCTCTAGGACTCTATGCACGCGGATTTGATGTGATTGAGTCCCAAACGGATATAAACCCTTGGCATTCACACGGATAACCACCAAATATTAGGTTAAAACCAATAAAATTTTATTTACCTTTTTAGGATAACAAGGGATCTCTTCAGTCATATCCCTTCCACAAATACCCTTCGAAATTGTCCTTCCTTTTTCCACAAGAATCTTGGTATACAACTTTCCTTTTCATGAGAGATATTGGAAATAAAAAACATGTTAAATCAAATAATAAATTAAGAATGAAAATAAACTAGAAAATATATTTACAAAACACCCTATATGACCTGAGATGCTGAATGTCTAGCATGATGCATCACACAAGTGAAAGAAACAATCTCAGTTGCAGATGTGTCATAGGATGTGAGTCACATTTGAGGACACATCTTATCACAAAAAGTCAATGGACAATAATCTAATCTACACAGCCTCTAGAATGCATCCACCTTTTTTTTATTGTGGATAAATTGCATAATTGTAGTAGCTCTTGTACCATATTCTGAAAATGCATTAAAGGTGATTGCCGCCCAAGATGCTCGTGAAGGTCGTCCTGTCTGGGTTCCTCCCCCTATTGATCAACAAAACATCAATGTGATGATTAAGAAGATTCAAGAGGAGGAGGCCTCTGATGACCGAGCAGATCACCATCCTAGAGGCAGAAGCCGAGCAGGATGAGTTGCTTGGAGATGAATAGTCTTGAGTGTTCCTTCTATGTTGTTTTTGTTGATTTAATCTGGACAAGCTCCACATGTTTTGTAAATGACTTAGCCGTTTTTAAGCGGTATATTTTGGCTAGCGTGCCTTGCCCCTGTTTTGGGAGGTACTGTTCGATTTTTGTTAATGTAATGTCTTTTGCTTCAACACTTCTCTTTTATTTTATTACTCACATATTTGAAGTTCTTCCATATTGTTTGTTTGTATGTTGATCGTATACTTGTATCTTGTATTATCTTGTTTGTTGTATAAGCGCTCAACTTCTTTGAGAGAGAGTGCTTGACATAGTCAATTTATCCTTTGTCTGAGATGTCTTGCTCGGCATTCGTAATTTAGGAATTAATCCCTTTAAGTCGAGGAGAGTTGCTCGACATAACACCTAGGTAATTTATACCCTTTTTAGTTGGATTAGAGTGCCCGGCTTATTAACTTAATGGATATGCCCTCTCGTCTTAATCACTTAGATGTTTCATCCAAGGTGCGAGCATTATGCCACTCGTCTTTTATCCTTAGGCATTTTTCCTAAGGTACGAGCAATAAATTTGCTTCATCTTTTACCATTATGCATTTTTCCTAAGGTACGCAAGCGATTACTGCTCATCTTTTACCCTTAGACATTTTGCCTAAGGTACGAGCAGTAGGCTGCTCGTCTTTTACCTTTTGCCTAATATGTTTCATTTATTCTATTTTTAATGTCACAAGATCTCTAGTCTATTTTTGTATAAATGTTACAATTAAAAAAATGTGAAAGACTAATGAGTTTTTTAAAAGAAATTTTCAAAAAAAAAAAAAAATCAAGCATAGAGTGCTCGAAAGGGAACAAGTGCAAACTCCTCTCAATAGATGATCGTCGTCGGTGGTCGCCGGAATTGATCGTGTTTTTATTAGTTTATTTGACAGGCGAAATTAGTGATAAGTTATCATCTTTGGTCACCGTAGTCGGTGGTTGACGAAATTGATCATGTTTTTATCGCTTAATTGATAACTTAGAACTTCTTGATAGTTGTTTGGTAATCGAAGGTGATTATTTGGTCGTCGAAGGTGATTATGTTTTTAGTAATTTATTTGACAATTGAGAAGTTAGTGATAATTTCTTAGTTGTTTGGTCGCTGAAGTTGATTGTGTTATTAGTAGTTTGGTTGACAACTGAGAACTTACTGATAAGTTCTCATTTATTTGGTCGCGGGAGAAAAAAAAAGTCGCCAGAATTGATGGTCGTCAGTGTTGTTGACCGGAGAAGATGGAGAGGGAAAATAAACTGATAAGAATGGTGGAATTAGTCAAATGATGGGAGGGTGAACTTAGTAAAATGAGTAGTAGAGTGTGCTCATTGAGCCAAATATTATATAGTTAAATGAAATATTCGTTGTTTTAAAAAGTAAAATTGATAAGTTTGAAAAATTATATAGGAAATTTCTCTTACAATAATGCATGAATATATTCCTGAAAAACAAAATGGGGAATGGCAGTGAGTTAAGTGAAATATTTATAAGCTTTGCATCCAAAGGACATCAACCACTTTTACAAAATTATTAATTGTTGACAATAATTGGCCTTTCGATCTCCATGAATTTGATGATGAAATCATAGTAGAACTGTGGAAGCACTGCATTTGATTCAATTTTCAAAAATTACCCTTTTCATGTATTTCCTTTTTTCAATCAAAATCAGTCATTGCGTAGACGTGATGAATGAATGAAAATGCAAAAAAATCCATTTATCGTACTCCCTCCGTCCCTAAATGTTTGTTCCATTTGACTTTTCAAACATTTTAATTTAGTGATTTTGAAGCTTTAATTTTTGTTATTTTTACGAACGCTTTGAAAATTATTGATAATATACACCGCCGTTATGTAATACTCCGTCCCTAAATGTTATCAGTTTTGAAAATTTAGTGATTTTGAAGCTTTAATTTTGAAAATGAGACTAACTTTTTGGGACAAAAGAAAAGAGGAAATGGGACAAACATTTAGGGACGGAGGGAGTACTTTAATAATTTCTTCTTTTTCACATGCTTTAATAGTTTTCGAAAAATCAAGATATTGATAAGCAATGTTAAAATACTTATAATATTTTTACTAATTCAAATAACATGAAATGGGTATATGTGGGATATGGAATAGTTATTCCACATTGCTTAAAGATGTAAAGTAATGCTTGTTTTTAAGTGAAACCATTCATGGAAGGAGACATCAAATTGATCTCCTTGGGTCAACCTAGTTGGACCATTGGGCCAACCATGCATTCAAGTGGGCTATTGAACTAGTTTTGTTCTAGTTCAAAATAGGACCACAACCCGCGAAGGGCGGAATGGGCGGTTTAGGGCGCACTTTGCACGTGCCCATCGTCGCTAGGAGCTATTGGAACCTTAAACTTTTGACGAAAGTTGGCTCGGTGCAGTTCGGTTTGTGGCATGGTTCGATTAGATTGGGCTGACTGTGGATCGGTCCAAATAGAAATGGACTGATGGCTGTCGAGGCTTGGGCGAGTGGGCCGCTTGGGAAATCTGGTGAATTGGGCCGAGTCCCAGTTGGGTTCGGCAAACCCAGCAAATTCGGATTGGAGGCAGTTGGGTTGCGATGGTTCATGAAAAGGTGGGGCGTGACCCATGCCTTTTCAAATAGGCGGGTCAAGGCTGTTGGGCCGATCCAGCAGATCTCCTACCTCCATCTAGATCTGATCCAACGATCCAGAATTCACTAGACACCAATTGTGTTTATTCTCAATGGGTACAACAATTCTTCATACACTATAAATAGACCCCTGATTTGACAAATCAATTCACTCAATCATTTCTTCACTCCTTACTTCTCACATATTCACTCTCTCTTCTCACCAGAAGTAGAGACTCACATATCTAACGGAGTTAACTAACTCAGTTAGATATTTAACTGAATTATGGAATTCAGTCACAGAATTCAACGAAATTCTTAACATCATCTGTTAGAAGATAGAGCATCTTGTTGCATAAGTCTTCTTCAAAGTCTGGAAGTGTCAAACACGAATTTTTGTTCTCCGAAGTCGTTAATTTGGAGTGCTCCTATTAACGATTGTAAAGTCGTTTTATCTTGAGAGAAGATTGCCGCAGACCGTTAGCACCAGTGCGAGACAATATCTTCTTGCGAAAATTGTGTCCAACACAAGACTCGACTTCTTTAATTACTCGGTTTGCTTTAATTTCCACATTCTAGTTTATCTTTATTTCCTGCCCCGTTAATTACTTTATGGTTCATTATTTATTTCTCATTTCGTTAAATCCAAGAAAGCCTTATTTATTGTTATATAATAAATTTTCCCAACAATCGCAAGAAGATATTAACGTTTTCTTGTTTTTATGACAAATATGAGCCAATGATGATGGACAACCGAAGGACATTATCGTTAGAGACTTAACGAGAAAAATGACGGTTTCCAAGGAAGGTTAACTAGAAGAGCATTGAAAGTTAACTAGAAGATATCGAGAAGGTCAACAATAATCCCGAAAGTGATTCAAAGAATTATTGACAACATGGAGTGGACTTATAATCGTATAACCGAAGAGGAGGAGGATGATCCAAATTCGCCAAGGCAAATAAACCGAAGAGAAAGAGGATGATGATCCGGATTTGCCAAAGATAACCGAAAAGGAGGATGATGATTATGATCCAAGATCCAAAAAGACAGATAGAAAATTCGCGAAGTCAAATAGCCGCAGAAGAATGGAATCATGAAAAATCTCATGTGTAGGACGTACATACTGAGTGGACCAAATGATGCCCGTTCAAAGAGCACTGTCTCGTGGGGACAACCAAAGAGTTGTAGAACTATTTGGAACGGACTATAAGGTTCATTTGTTACAAAATGTGGTAAGACCAATCACGTAGCAAAATTTGTCGTATTCCAATAAGGGAAATGGACAACATAAATCAAAGCCAACGTCAACGAAAGGTTGAATAGGCTTGATTGAGAATTAATGGGGTTTGAAGCCAACTTAGCAAGTTGGAGGTCAACCCATGAGAATGGTAGATAGACACTGGAGCTGAAACTACCCACCATATATATGCAGATAAAGAGAGCTTCTCATCTTATACTCCTTTCAATGGAAGGAAGGTGTACATAAGAAACTCTGCTACTTCTAACGTCGTGGAACTTGGAAGGGTTGTGCTGAAGATGACTTCAAAGTGATTCTCGTGAATGTGTTGCATGTCCCAAACATTCGCAAGAACCTAATTTCCAGATCAATGTTGAGCAAGGCTGGATTTAGGCAAGTGTTTGAGTCAGATAAAACTGTATTAACCAAGAAAAATTAATTTCTCGATAAAGGGTACCTTGCCTAGAGGCAAAGAACAGCGGTGTTTCTTATGTTTACCTTTTAAAAGGTTCTAATTTATGGCATGATAAATTAGGTTACGTGAATTTCAACACAATTAAGACGTTAGTGAGTTATGAATAAATTCGATTCAACTGACAAGTGTGAAATTTGCGTGAAAGATAAAATGACTAAGTCATCATTTCCTTCTAATAAGAAACACGACACCTCTTGAGCTATTACAAACTCAAGGTTAGAAAAAGTATTTCGTTACTTTTTGATAATTAAGGATGAAGCATTGATGGCTTTCCAAACTTATAAGAATGATATTGAAAATCAGCTTAATGTAAAGATTAAGAAGATTCGAAATGCTAGAAGGTGGGGAATATGCGGCGCCGTTTGAGGATATTTGTGAGGCTTCCGACAGTATTCATCAAACGATCGCAACATATTCAACTCAGTCTAATGCAGGAGCTAAATGCAAGAATCATACCCCTAAAGAGATGATAAATGCAATAAGCTCTGGCTTAACCGAATTTGTGGGGGAAGTTGTACTGTCATTTTTAATGAGATACCCAAGAAAGGATTTGATAAAACTAATTACAGATTATGACATAATCATAAGATATTTTATAAATACTTTAAGTGTGGGGATAAACCTCAATTGTGGGGATACACCTCAAGTGTGGGGGTACACCTCAAGTGTGGGGGTACGAGCTAAAGTAAAAGTATTTATGCCAAAGACAAGAAATTTGGTATTTCTTGAAATCATATTTTCTTGAAGTAAAAAGGAAATAATATAAGTTTAAGAAGAGAACTTATAAAACTCTAAAAGATTCATCTTAATAGTAAGATGAACTAAGACACATGTTGTGGACAAAAGAAGCTAGTCTTTCGGTCCTAATTTTCTATGGTAGAAAATTAAACGAAAACTGTTAAATAATGTTGTTAACATTTAAATGAATATTTCATCATACGTTTGAAAGTTGGTTGATCTTCTTCTATAATGTGAACTGTTGAGTTGCAAATTCGTCCTTAAAAGGAAATATTTAAAAGATGAATCTATAGACGGAAAACTCTTGAAAAATAAGACTTTCAAGAAGTGTAGTCAAGGGAGTTAGAATTTCAAAAGATAGATTTCTAAAAAAAAAAAAGAAAAGTAATCTTGAGAAATAAACTCTATTGAGACAGATTTTAATCTGAAAAAGCAGATTGTTGATCTCGAAAGTGAGACGCTTGAGATATAGAATCTGAAGAGAAAAGATTCTTAAAGTAATAGACTCTTTAATGGTAGAATCATAAGAGTCAGATAAATTATCCAAGATAGACTCGAATAAGCTAAATTCTTGAGAAGTAACAGATAGATTCTTGAGAGATGAAATCTATAAGGTAGAATCTTGAGAGGTAATCTCTGTAAAGTAGATTCCTGAGTGGTCGACTCTAAGGAGGTCAAACCACTTAGAGATACTGAATACTTGGAAAGTCGGACCGGTACAGAGATGCTAATGTAGGGTTTCCGAGGGTCCATGCGCAGCGGAATAAGCAATAACTCGAAAAACCCCAAGCCCTAGAATCCGTTCTAGATGAATAATTAAGAAAGATGAAATAGAAATACCAACCTTGAATGCTTTTGCCTTTGATAAACTTGACCCAACTCCAGATTGAATGACCTTGTTAATCCTTGATGAACGAACGAGAATCACGAACCAAAGATCTTGACGAGCGAAGATCCTCTATGTGTATCCACGCGATGAACGAACCCTAGAACTCTTCTAGGAGGATTGCTAGATCCTATTGATTGAAACACCTTTCAATCAATGAAGAACAATGGATTTGGTAGTGTTTGATTCTCAATTCTCAATTGAAATCTCTCACTTTTAGTGTTTCTCTCAAGCCAAAACGTTCTTCTGACGGCTAGGGCAACCAGGGGTAAGTATTTATACGTTATAAAACTTTTCCCCTCGTGAAAACCCTAGTTTTAAGTCAATTCCGCGTCAGTCCGCCGGGGACGAGTCGTCCCCCGTGGGACGAGTCGTTCCCGGCACCCGGCTTCGAACGGCGTCCCCTTAAAGGGAATAGTTGGTTCTGGCCTGGGGACGAGTCGTCCCCTGAGAACAAAAACTCCATATTCTTCATTTTTGACAATTCGTTCGATTCGTGTGACCCCATAGGACCATACTATGTTGGCAATGAGTCCGATCACATCGATCCTCATAAGACATGAGCGGACTCTAGCAAGCCATCATGCCTACCCAAATAGTATAATATCAAGTTCGATTTTCCTACATAGAACATATCACAATCCCATTGTCACACGATGTTATATTGAACATGAGTCATGATCCACGTCAACTCACATTGTTCAATGCTTTCTCGTTACCAAGTAAATTGATTAATCGAATGACATTAATCACATTAATTCATTCGGGCATGGCCATGCACTACATCAATCTTACTTACGAGTGGCCTAGCAAACATCTCTCTTTACGAGGGACAATTTCCAACTTGACTTATCATTCTTCCCAACAAGAATCATAACATGCCAATGATAGCCCTTATTGTCATCCGGTTAAAGACAACGTTAAACTATATCAAACATGATATTCATCGAGCGGAAGACGATGATAATCTCAGGTCAAAGGATATCAATGATATGACTATATGAGATCTAATTATGACATTTGACCATGACATAGATCTCATAATGGGTCAAGTCCAGTACCTTGTTCTCTAACAAGTACCCATGAATCTAATGTGCATCTCCATGCATATAATCATCACATGATTATCCATTAGACTTCATACTAGTGCTTCATAAGTACTAGGGACACGATTATTATAACTAAACATGCAAACACATATAATAATCAAATAAACAATCTCATATATAAATGAACAATGACATTACATAAAGGTCTATCTCTATAGGCCTAGGGCACTAACACCTACAGTCTCCCACTTGCACTAGGCCCAATCATTCATGTATCTTATACCCATGGACCTAACATGACCATCATGTTTAGCTTGTGGTAAAGGCTTGGTGAGAGGGTCCGAGATGTTGTCATCCGTTGGTACCTTGCATATCTTGACGTCCTCCCTTTCACAGATTTCTCGAATGAGGTGGAAACGTCTCAAAATGTGTTTGGATCGCTGATGTGACCTTGGTTCTTTTGCTTGAGCAATAGCACCATTATTATCACAGAAAAGCTCTATCGGGTTAGTGATACTCGGAACGACTTCTAAGTCACTAACGAACTTCTTGATCCAAACCGCCTCCTTAGCCGCATCCGATGCTGCTATGTATTCGGCTTCTGTTGTAGAATCAGCAATGTGCTGCGCTTGGAACTCTTCCAACAAACAAAGCACCTCCATTTAGCATAAACACAAAACCAGACTGCGATCTATAGTCATCTTTGTCGGTTTGGAAGCTTGCATCTGTGTAACCCTTTACAACCAGATCATCTTCCATTCCTCCAAATACCAAGAATACATCCTTAGTCCTTCTCAAGTACTTAAGGATATTCTTGACAGCTATCCAATGGTTCTCACCAGGATCAGACTGGTATCTACTCGTTGCGCTTAGAGCGTACGAGACATCGGGTCTAGTACATAACATGGCATACATGATAGACCCAATTGCCGAAGCATATGGTATATCACTCAATTTTTTTCGCTCATCATTTGTCTTAGGACAATGAGTCTTGCTAAGAGTAATGCCATGTCCCATTGGCAAGTATCCTCTCTTAGAATTTTCCATGCTGAATCTTCTAAGGACCTTGTCAATATATGTACTCTGACTCAAACCAATCATCCTTCTTGATCCATCTCTATAGATCTTGATACCAAGGATATAAGCCGCCTCACCCATATCTTTCATTGAGAAACATTTTCCTAACCAGGACTTTACAGTCTCAAGTGCAGGAACATTGTTTCCAATGTGCAAAATGTCATCGACATACAATACCAGAAATCGCACTATGCTCCCACTTATCTTCTTGTATACACAAGGTTCATCTTCGTTTTTGATGAAGCCAAACTCTTTGACTGATTCATCAAAACGTAGATTCCAGCTCCGGGAAGCTTGCTTCAATCCATAAATGGATCTCTGCAACTTACACACTTTGTTAGAATCCTTTGGATCGACAAACCCTTCAGGCTGTATCATGTATACATCCTCAAGTAGGTTTCCGTTAAGAAACGCTGTTTTGACGTCCATTTGCCATATCTCATAGTCGTAATATGCGGCTATGGCAATTAGGATTCTAATAGACTTAAGCATTGCTACGGGCGAAAAGGTTTCATCATAGTCAACGCCATGAATCTGCCTATACCCCTTAGCAACTAGCCTAGCCTTATAAGTATGTACCTTCCCATCCATGTCGGTTTTCTTTTTGAAAACCCACTTGCACCCTATGGTTTTTACACCTTCGGGTGGATCAATCAAGTTCCAAACTTGATTATCGTACATGGATTTGATTTCGGATTCCATGGCTCCTAGCCACTTGTCCGAATCAGGAGTGGACATCGCCTCTTGATAGGAAGTAGGTTCATCATTCTCAATGATTTCTATTTCATTACTTTCTGTCATGAGAAATCCATATCTCTCAGGTTCGGATCGTATCCTATCCGATCTGCGAAGAACTTGTGTATCTTGAACCGGTTCCACAACAGCTTGTGAATTTGGTTCCGTCTCTACTACTGGCTCTATGTCATTTTCAGGTTCTTGAATTTCTTCAAGATCAATTTTACTCCCACTAGTTTCTTTAGAGAGAAACTCTTTCTCTAGAAAGACACCGTGTCGAGCAACAAACACTTTGTTCTCGGATTGGTTGTAAAATTGATATCCTTTCGTTTCCTTAGGATAACCAACGAAAATACATTTATCAGATCTAGGTGCAAGTTTATGTTCAGAAACCAATTTCTTTACATAAGCCTCACATCCCCAAATCTTCATGAAAGATAAGCTAGGCTTTCTTCCATGCCACATCTCATGTGGGGTTTTAGGAGCCGATTTAGTAGGGACCTTGTTAAGTGTGAAAGCGGCTGTTTCCAGTGCATGTCCCCAAAAGGAAATAGGAAGGTTCACTTGACTCATCATCGATCGAACCATATCTAATAGGGTTCGATTTCTCCTCTCGGACACACCATTCCATTGTGGTGTTCCGGGTGGAGTAAGTTCTGAAACAATTCCACAACTTTTCAGATGATCGTCAAATTCTTGGCTCAAATATTCACCACCTCGATCGGATCGAAGTGTTTTAATAGTTTTGCCAAGTTGATTTTGTACTTCACTTTGAAATATTCTAAATATCTCAAATGCTTCACTTTTGTACTTCATCAGATAGACGTAGCCATATCTGGATAAGTCATCAGTGAACATTATGAAGTACCGAAATCCTCCCCTAGCAATGCTATTCATTGGTCCACATACATCAGTATGTACGAGAGCCAACAAATCACTAGCCCTTTCACTACTCTTAGTAAAAGGTGCTTTAGTCATCTTGCCCAATAAACAAGACTCGCAAACATCATATGATTCATAATCATATGAGTCTAAATATCCATCTTTATGGAGTTTAGAGATGTGTTTCTCGTTTATGTGCCCAAGACGGCAATGCCATTTATATGTGTCATTCACATTATTTGGTTTGGATTTCTTACTAACATGATAGACATTATCAACATTATTCTCAACATCCAAGACATAAAGGCCATTAAAAGAATGAGCAACACAATAAAGCATGTCATTCAAATAAATTGAAAATTTCTTATTCGCAATAAGAAAATTGTAACCCTCATTGTCTAAACATGAAATAGAAATAATGTTTCTGCTCAAATCCGAAACATAATAACAGTTATTTAAAACTAAAATTAATCCGCTTGGTAAAGTGACTTCGTAAGTCCACTACGGCCCAATGCAGCAACTCTTGCTCCATTTCCAACCCGTAGATCTACTTCACCCTCTTTGAGCAACCTTCTATTCTTTAGTCCCCGCACATTTAGGCAAATGTGAGATCCACATCCGGTATCTAATACCCAAGAACTAGAGGTAGAAAGTAAAATATCTATCACATAGATACTGAAGTCATGGCAATCTCATTGCCCTTCTTCTTCAGATCCTTCCCGATAAAGCTTGCGCTACGCCTCCAATGCCCAGTTTCCTTGCAATGGTAGCACACCGCATCCTTTTGGGATTTGGGTTTAGGCTTCTCAAAGAACGGCAACCTTTGCCTCCGGTTTAGCAACTTTTGCTTTACCCTTGTTTTTGAACCCCTTTCCTTTATTCACCATCAACACTTGATTGGTTTTCTTGGTAATATTGTTCTCCGCATTCTTTAGCATCCCATGCAATTCAGACAGAGATTTATTCATCCCATTCATGTTATAATTCAGAACAAACTGATTATAACTCTCAGGGAGTGAATGCAATATCATATCCGTAGCCAGCTCTAACTGGATAGGATACCCAAGCCTCTCAAGGTGTTCGAGGTGACCCTTCATCTTCAGCACATGAGGCCCGACAGGTTGTCCTTCAATCATCTTGCATGAATGAAGAGCCTTCATAGTGTCAAACCTTTTCGTACGTGCTTGCAACTGGAACATTTCCTTCAAATGATTTCCCAAATCATAGGCTTCCATGTGTACAATGTCACGACCCGAAACCTAGGCACCATTTTACTCACGTGTTGGGCACGTGGAGCGGGGCCGTCCATTTTATTGTTTGCATTTCATAATAAGTGGGATTTTTATATGTTAGTTTTAACATTTTAATAAGTTATTTGACATCTTAGTTATGTTAATAAATTGTGTGATGTTTTAAGTGTGTTAATAAATTAATTTTAATTATTTAATGTTTAATGGAATAAAAAGGAATTTTATAGTAAAGTTATGATATTAAAAATATTAAATAAAAAGGCTTTATAAAAGGTTAAAGGACCTAGGTGTCAAAAGTAAAGTTCAAAGTAGTAATGGAACTAACTCAATCTTGGAGGGGTTAATTGAAATAACTTGAATCTTGAAGGGCTAGAGGGTAACATTGCTTTATAAATATCCTTCCTCCTTTGAAGAAGATCATTCCAGGCGGTGAGAGAGGGAGAGAATACGAGAGATTAGAGAGGAAGAGAGAAAAGGAAGAAATACTTCCTCCGTCCCCAAATAATTTCCAAAAATTCTATAAAATCAACCGTTGTTCCGATTGACGATCCGACTGCGGCGGAGCGATCAGGAAGGCGAGGAGAACGTTTAGAGCCGATCAGATTCTATTTTTATTCCGGCACATTTTTAGGTAAGTTATTATGATTTCTTTCGATTAATTGTTCATACTACGAGAAAAGATGATATTACATGTTTTAAATGATATTTGATATTATGGGACCAAAATATTTGGCTTTTGGTAATTTTCGGAATTTATTTGGGTTGTGAAAATAAAAAGAGAAAAATGAATTATTTGATTGAGTAGGGTAAGGTTGGGCTTGAAATGATAAAATGTTATTGATATGTGGCTTTATTATATTATATATATGATTGTTGGAATTTTAGTCACTTTTTACGATTTTAAGAATAACAAGGAAGGTTCGGGTTGGAAGCGAATATAGTAGTGGCGGATCATTTACTTGGCTTGGAAATGTTAAGAATTTGGGTGATATTCATGGTTCTTGTAATGAGTAGTCAATTAAAATGGCCTCGGAATTAAACAGGAATGATTATTTATAAAACTTGATATTAGGTGTTATAATGAACTCGGTCAAGGTTGGACTTTTTATTTGGGTGCTTAAACGGAAAAGGAAACGAGTCGGGTTGAATAAGAGTACTTGGATGTCATAGCCTTGAGAACTTGGTTGAAAATGAGGAAATTGTATTTGAATGGGTGTTGGGAATTCTAGAATTATTTTAGGTAAGTTATTATGATTTCCCTTCAATGTTGAGTATATGAATTTAAATGATAGGTAAATGTGTTATAAATTGGTTTTGGGACTTGATTGTGTTAATTCTTGGCTTTGGAAATGGTTAGAAACTATAAGGTTGATGAACATGGAAAAGGGGTAATGGAATAGTGGGGTGACCATGAATTAGATGTAGAATAGATGTTCTAAAGTATGGATTGAGTATTGATATGGGTTCAAAATGGTATATAAACTGGGTTTGGTTAGTTTGGTACTGGTTATGGCCTTCGAGAAACAGAGGAAAGTTATAAATGTCAATTGGGTTGGACAACTGCTGATGTTCTGCAATCTGATGTCTGATTTTGGTCTTGGCACGAGTCGTGCCAAGGTGCACGAGTCGTGCCCTTCTTGCCACTCGTGACAACGAGTCGGGAACAATGGTCCAAGTCGTTCTGAGTAGAATGGGGAGAAAAGGCACGAGTCGTGCCAAGGGGAACGAGTCGTGCCCTGCATCAGAATTTCAGAAGTTACTTTTAAAGCTTAGGAACCAATTCAACTTAGAACAAGATTGAACCCTCTTCAGCATAGGATGAACTAGAACACTTTAGCTGCACAATGATGTCTTAAGTGGCTAAGATGGAATTATGGAAGTAGTTTAAATATTGCTTGGAAACAGGGTGGAAGCTATGGTTGATTGATAGCCAAAGTTTGTAGAAACTTGGTAAATGATTATGAAACCTTTATAGGGAGTGTTTAATAGTGCGACACGGATATCTCGGGCTTATTAGAGTTACTTTGTGCTATATGTAACTAATTATGCATGGTTATTGGGTTATTAAGGGCATGAAATAAATGTTGCTTGGAAAAGGGTTGGAAACCATTGTGAATTGATAACCAAAGTTTATAGAAACTCGGTACTAGATCATGGAACTTGTGTGTAAATGATACAATATGATATTATGAAAGCGTAGAGTTACTTGTATGTCATCGGACCTCTGCGTGCTTATCTATGGATGTTTATAAATTGAATTGGGACGTGAAATAACTGTTGCACGTCATCATTGTATTAATTATGAGCATACATGCCCTACATGGATTATATTGACTCATTAGTGTTTATATACATGTTACACTAATTGAGATGTTCAACATGAGTAATTGTACCATGTTTTATATTGTTCAGCATGAGTAATTGTACCATGCTCTATACTGTTCAGCATGAGTAATTGTACCGTGTTATATATATTGATATCCTATTGGGTGGATTTGACTTCAAGTAACTGTTATGTGCTTGAATGTGATTATGATTGTGATCAATATCAGCTGATATTTCGGGGGTATAATGGAATGCGACCACTTATGAGATGTTGTAACATAAGGTGCTCGGATTTCATTATACATGTGTCCGTTTCCACCCCACTGTGGCCACAGTTTGGGGCTCAGTTACTATGAATATGCCTAAGCAGTTCATAGGATACTGATACCTTACATGGTTCCCTGAAAAATGGGTCTTGTAAGGCGTGAATAGGCCTAAGCCGTTCACACATATAGAGGATGGGTTCCCATGAGGATGTAAAGCCATACCCACGTATTACGACTTATTGTTCAGACGGGAAAAGGTAAGATCAGGTAATGTAATGTGTTTACAGTATTCCAAATATGATGTTGAACAACTTGTTTACGTGTTGCATCTTATTTGGCATCTTGCTGCATGCATAATAGCTTACTGAGATTCTTTCTCACCCCGTCTCCCTTTAATTTTTTTTAGTTCCAGCTGAGACAGGTAGACCGAATCGGTGAGGCCGGAAAGGAGTTTGGGACCGTCCTTTGGGTTGTCAGGGTATGTGTACTGTTTGGGAGTTGGGAATAAGTGTGGCTATTATTAAATTGAGAAAAGAGATATGTATAACATTTTATAAATATTTTCCATGTAATGTTGTAAATTAAAACAGGTTATAGTTTGGTTTCAAAAGTTTATTTAACTCTTAAATTATTTAAAGGAAAAGTTTTTTTTTAGAAGGTGATTTGGGGACCCTCCAGCTGGGACACGAATTTATAGGTCTCGGTCTTGGAGAGGTCCTCACAGTTGGTATCAGAGCTAAAGCTAGAAGTCAAGGGTAGAAGTCTAGTCTAAGGGGGAGTGTGTGATACCTGACGACGAGTGTTTAGTGCAAGAATTGTTCTATGGCATAAATTAGTAATGACCAACCAAGAGATCAAGGAATTGTGAGTAATATGGAGAGATAGATTCTTCCGCTGTCATTAGAAGTGTGTTACCTGTCTCAGGAAGTAGGGGCAATACTTGTATGAATCCCCGTTCACCTCATTATTATGTGGCATTGTAATTCTGTTTTTATTTGCATAATTTGCTTCAGAGTTGCCTTATGTGCTGGAGGTGTCTACTCTTATAGGAGAGTGCCTCGAATATTCCTTGATTATCATGATAGTCGTGATTGTGTGGGCATGTATTGCCAATGGATGTGGTAGATATACCAATCTGTGATTGTTGTTTTACTTTACCATAATTGGTAAAGTAGTTGTTGTGTTGGGGAGGACTGTCGCAAGAAGCGAGTCTCCTTATCTATGGTTGAATTGCCTCTGTGTTTAGTTGAGGCGGCTAAGTTATTAATTGATATTTATGTCATATATGCATTAAATGTCAATAAGTATAGTTTAAATAATGTGAGGGTTACTTGGGTTATGTATGAGACTTGAGTAGAAGTCACCTAAATTACCCCGTGTATTGTTGGTAAATTAATTGGTAAAGTGTCCTTATCAGAGTATTTTGTGCTGCCAGTTAGGGCGGTAGAATTCCGTATTGATCTGATGTCAGGATTACTGTCCATATCCAAAACACCTTATAGAAGGGCATTGGTTGTGTTGTAAATATGATGAGTGGAATTTTAAAACCCGATATTGATATTTTGGTGGTTAGCTCGATGGATGCTATCTTTGTATGTCCAGAGTCGTGGGAAGATTTTGGAAATCAACTGCAAGTTAGGTTATCTATGTTACTGGAGGATCAAATGTTGGTGAAATTTAGTAAGAGTGAGTATGACTCGAGGAGATATTGTATTAAATTTTTCGAGGATTAAAACCTTGATACAATGGAACAAATTTTGGCAGTGTTAGAATTTTGTAGTTGCTGGATCTGGCAGGTTATTATTAAAAGAGTATTGATGAATTTTCAAGAATTGTAACACCAGTGATTCAATTGTTTCCGAAGGAGGTATCATTTATGTGAAACGTTAAAGTGTGAAATCAACCTTGCAGAATGGAAGATGGATTGACTAATGTTTTGACCTTTACCCTACTTGATGGATGTGAACTTGTAATTGTCATGTGCGCGTCAAAAGAAAGATTTGGGTTGTGCTTTATTCAGGCTGAGAAGACAATAGCTTATGCTTGGAGGGAATCAGAGCGGCGCAACGGAAGCATGGAGTGGATTACAACTATTTTGCGTTACCTAAGTGGAAATATCCTTTGCATGAAGTTAAAATTTGAGATTTGTACAAATTATCAGAGTTGAAGTATTATGTATCAGAGTGGATTGAACAACAGGTGGAGAAATTGTTGGAGCATTAAAAAGAACTTAATTGCGTTATTGCATACCATCCGAGAAGGTTACTGTGGTTGCAGATGAGATTAGCCGAAAGGCTTTATTACCAACATTGATATCCTGTGAGTTGCATGAAGAGATTTTGATTGCGAATGTTCAAGCTACACCTATTCGGTATGAATATCTTATGGAAGTTCAACCAATGATTCTGAATCGAGGGAATTATCTGACATTTCAAGATGGAAGAACCGAAGATAGAGTATTGCATAATGATGGAATATTAACCTTCAACAACATAATTGATGTACCATATTTATAAGAGAATAAGAGATATATTTCTAGAGGAAGACCATAAATCAAGACTTGCGATGAATTCAAGACATTTGTAGATGTATCGAGAATTGAGAACGGATTAGAAGAATGAGGATAAGAAGACATTGTGATGGATTTTATAACGGGACTACCTTCGACATCGAAGATATGGGACGCCTTCGAGTAATAGTGGATATATTGATCAAAGTCGGCTCAGTTGTACCAAGAGTAATGAACTATTGAAGGGGACAATTAATATAATGGCGCGAGGATTGATCGATTCTATGGAGTATTAATCACTACCTTATATCAGATTGGGATTCTAGAGTCATATTGCGATTTTGGGAAGACTTGGTACGAGACTGTGGGATTTCTAGAGGCATTCAGTTTTGCGTTGCATTTGTCCGATAGATGGAGCAGACAGGTACGAGAGAGAAAACTATCCAGAATTTTGGGAATGTGTTATGTGTGCATCGATGGATTTTCATTCGTTTTGAGAAGTTCGTGTAAACTTAGTTGAAGTGCATATATCAACCGTGATCAGTCCAGTGTTGAAGTGGCGCCGTATGCAGCATTGCAGTGGAGAAGAGTTTTATGATCCTTTCCCTTATATTGAGTTTTTAACCAAGATTATTCATGTTGATTTAACTTATGTGGGAGAACCATTGAGTGATAATAGAATCAAATCCGGGAATGAAAACCTAGAGTATTCTGATTGTGTAAATTTGGGAAATAATCATACTAGTGAGAAAGTCACTTGGGTTGCGGGAATCCGAGAGGCGTGAGAATTATATGTGGTTATTTGAGTAGTCGGGTAAGTGTGTTTAAAAATTCGGGACGAATTTTTTTTAAGGGGAAGTGAATGTCATGACCCGAAACCTAGGCACCATTTTACTCACGTGTTGGGCACGTGGAGCGGGGCCGTCCATTTTATTGTTTGCATTTCATAATAAGTGGGATTTTTATATGTTAGTTTTAACATTTTAATAAGTTATTTGACATCTTAGTTATGTTAATAAATTGTGTGATGTTTTAAGTGTGTTAATAAATTAATTTTAATTATTTAATGTTTAATGGAATAAAAAGGAATTTTATAGTAAAGTTATGATATTAAAAATATTAAATAAAAAGGCTTTATAAAAGGTTAAAGGACCTAGGTGTCAAAAGTAAAGTTCAAAGTAGTAATGGAACTAACTCAATCTTGGAGGGGTTAATTGAAATAACTTGAATCTTGAAGGGCTAGAGGGTAACATTGCTTTATAAATATCCTTCCTCCTTTGAAGAAGATCATTCCAGGCGGTGAGAGAGGGAGAGAATACGAGAGATTAGAGAGGAAGAGAGAAAAGGAAGAAATACTTCCTCCGTCCCCAAATAATTTCCAAAAATTTTATAAAATCAACCGTTGTTCCGATTGACGATCCGACTGCGGCGGAGCGATCAGGAAGGCGAGGAGAACGTTTAGAGCCGATCAGATTCTATTTTTATTCCGGCACATTTTTAGGTAAGTTATTATGATTTCTTTCGATTAATTGTTCATACTACGAGAAAAGATGATATTACATGTTTTAAATGATATTTGATATTATGGGACCAAAATATTTGGCTTTTGGTAATTTTCGGAATTTATTTGGGTTGTGGAAATAAAAAGAGAAAAATGAATTATTTGATTGAGTAGGGTAAGGTTGGGCTTGAAATGATAAAATGTTATTGATATGTGGCTTTATTATATTATATATATGATTGTTGGAATTTTAGTCACTTTTTACGACTTTAAGAATAACAAGGAAGGTTCGGGTTGGAAGCGAATATAGTAGTGGCGGATCATTTACTTGGCTTGGAAATGTTAAGAATTTGGGTGATATTCATGGTTCTTGTAATGAGTAGTCAATTAAAATGGCCTCGGAATTAAACAGGAATGATTATTTATAAAACTTGATATTAGGTGTTATAATGAACTCGGTCAAGGTTGGACTTTTTATTTGGGTGCTTAAACGGAAAAGGAAACGAGTCGGGTTGAATAAGAGTACTTGGATGTCATAGCCTTGAGAACTTGGTTGAAAATGAGGAAATTGTATTTGAATGGGTGTTGGGAATTCTAGAATCATTTTAGGTAAGTTATTATGATTTCCCTTCAATGTTGAGTATATGAATTTAAATGATAGGTAAATGTGTTATAAATTGGTTTTGGGACTTGATTGTGTTAATTCTTGGCTTTGGAAATGGTTAGAAACTATAAGGTTGATGAACATGGAAAAAGGGTAATGGAATAGTGGGGTGACCATGAATTAGATGTAGAATAGATGTTCTAAAGTATGGATTGAGTATTGATATGGGTTCAAAATGGTATATAAACTGGGTTTGGTTAGTTTGGTACTGGTTATGGCCTTCGAGAAACAGAGGAAAGTTATAAATGTCAATTGGGTTGGACAACTGCTGATGTTCTGCAATCTGATGTCTGATTTTGGTCTTGGCACGAGTCGTGCCAAGGTGCACGAGTCGTGCCCTTCTTGCCACTCGTGACAACGAGTCGGGAACAATGGTCCAAGTCGTTACGAGTAGAATGGGAGAAAAGGCACGAGTCGTGCCAAGGGAACGAGTCGTGCCCCGCATCGAATTTCAGAAGTTACTTTTAAAGCTTAGGAACCAATTCAACTTAGAACAAGATTGAACCCTCTTCAACATAGGATGAACTAGAACACTTTAGCCGCACAATGATGTCTTAAGTGGCTAAGATGGAATTATGGAAGTAGTTTAAATGTTGCTTGGAAAGTGGTGGAAGCTATGGTTGATTGATAGCCAAAGTTTGTAGAAACTTGGTAAATGATTATGAAACCTTTATAGGGAGTGTTTAATAGTGCGACACGGATATCTCGGGCTTATTAGAGTTACTTTGTGCCATATGTAACTAATTATACATGGTTATTGGGTTATTAAGGGCATGAAATAAATGTTGCTTGGAAAAGGGTTGGAAACCATTGTGAATTGATAACCAAAGTTTATAGAAACTCGGTACTAGATCATGGAACTTGTGTGTAAATGATACAATATGATATTATGAAAGCGTAGAGTTACTTGTATGTCATCGGACCTCTGCGTGCTTATCTATGGATGTTTATAAATTGAATTGGGACGTGAAATAACTGTTGCACGTCATCATTGTATTAATTATGAGCATACATGCCCTACATGGATTATATTGACTCATTAGTGTTTATATACATGTTACACTAATTGAGATGTTCAACATGAGTAATTGTACCATGTTTTATATTGTTCAGCATGAGTAATTGTACCATGCTTTATACTGTTCAAAGATGAGTAATTGTACCGTGTTATATATATTGATATCCTATTGGGTGGATTTGACTTCAAGTAATCAAGTTATGTGCTTGAATGTGATTATGATTGTGATCAATATCACCGATATTTCGGGGTATAATGGAATGCGACCACTTATGAGATGTTGTAACATAAGGTGCTCGGATTTCATTATACTGCTGTCCGTTTCCACCCCACCGCGGCCACATTTGGGGCTCGCCATTACTATGAATATGCCTAAGCAGTTCATAGGATACTGATACCTTACATGGTTCCCTGAAAAATGGGTCTTGTAAGGCGTGAATAGGCCTAAGCCGTTCACACATATAGAGGATGGGTTCCCATGAGGATGTAAATCCATACCCACGTATTACGACTTATTGTTCAGACGGGAAAAGGTAAGATCAGGTAATGTAATGTGTTTACAGTATTCCAAATATGATGTTGAACAACTTGTTTACGTGTTGCATCTTATTTGGCATCTTGCTGCATGCATAATAGCTTACTGAGATTCTTTCTCACCCCGTCTCCCTTTAATTTTTTTTAGTTCCAGCTGAGACAGGTAGACCGAACCGGTGAGGCCGGAAAGGAGTTTGGGACCGTCCTTTGGGTTGTCATGGTATGTGTACTGTTTGGGAGTTGGGAATAAGTGTGGCTATTATTAAATTGAGAAAAGAGATATGTATAACATTTTATAAATATTTTCCATGTAATGTTGTAAATTAAAACAGGTTATAGTTTGGTTTCAAAAGTTTATTTAACTCTTAAATTATTTAAAGGAAAAGTTTTTTTTTAGAAGGTGATTTGGGGACCCTCCAGCTGGGACACGAATTTATAGGTCTCGGTCTTGGAGAGGTCCTCACATACAAGGTCCTTCTGAAGAGCCTTACACATGGTAGCAAGCATCAGGCAACCAATATCAATAGAATCATCCATATGCTTCTTATGTTGGTCCCTTTCCGCTTTAGTTGCATTAGCAGCCGACTCGGGTGGAACGGGTCCATCGAGAATGTACAACTTCCTTTCCTGTTTGAGAACAATTCCCAAACTGCGGATCCAATCCACATAGTTATTGCCATTCTCCTCTAACTTGTCCTTCTCAAGGACTGATCGCAGTGACATGTTTTGATTATTGTTTACAGCCATTGATCTACAAAGATATGCAACAAGATATGAGCACATATAAGTACCAATTCATTTAAGAGATTAATTAACGTATTTCACAAATACTCCCACTAAATTATATAACCTTCTTATACAAACATGTATAATATAATTTAATAGGCTAAGACCCAACTTTAATTTAATTTCAAGTCGGCTATGGCACGACTGCTCAAAATTAAACTAAAAAGGTAGATAACATTTATCAATCATATCTATATATGACTCTTAGATCATTATGAGATTATAGACATCATATGTCACATGTTTCAATCTCATCTTATGCCTTAGGCCCAAAACTGTTTTGATAGCCTAATTGAGTTCAACCATGTTAAACGTATAGCAATCACTGTTTGCTCATCTTGATCATACAAAGATAGAATCAATGTACCTCGCTGTGGCGTAGCCTACATGAAACTATCCGTGTACTCACAAGTGTTTAAGCATGGGTGACACAAACAAACTCAAATTACAAAGAAGGTTCAATTTTTCATGCTTATCAATTACATCCCAAGGTTGATTCATGAAAACTATATGAGCATAATTATGAACATGGAATGATGCAACACATATCACATTTGATCAGTAATTACTAGTACGCGGCCACGTGCTCCAAGTTTATCCCACACTTCCATCGAAGTGCCTGTGGGGAAGGTTTTGGTGTCTAGCCAATATACCAAGTAATACTTCACAAACATCCTAGATTAATCACATTAATCATATTAATGAAATTGACATCCCATAATCTAGATTAATCATATTAATCATATATTACAATTTCATAATCATGGTATATCTATATATACAATTACTTCACAAGTAAAACTCATACAATTTCATATTCTAGATCATGCACATCATGAAAATTCATATAATCATATTACATAATCATCATGATTATCTAACTAAGAATCATGAACGGGGCTCTGATACCACTGTAGGGTTTCCAAGGGTCCATGCGCAGCGGAATAAGCAATAACTCGAAAAACCCCAAGCCCTAGAATCCGTTCTAGATGAATAATTAAGAAAGATGAAATAGAAATACCAACCTTGAATGCTTTTGCCTTTGATAAACTTGACCCAACTCCAGATTGAATGACCTTGTTAATCCTTGATGAACGAACGAGAATCACGAACCAAAGATCTTGACGAGCGAAGATCCTCTATGTGTATCCACGCGATGAACGAACCCTAGAACTCTTTTAGGAGGATTGCTAGATCCTACTGATTGAAACACCTTTCAATCAATGAAGAACAATGGATTTGGTAGCGTTTGATTCTCAATTCTCAATTGAAATCTCTCACTTTTAGTGTTTCTCTCAAGCCAAAACGTTCTTATAACGGCTAGGGCAACCAGGGGTAAGTATTTATACGTTATAAAACTTTTCCCCTCGTGAAAACCCTAGTGTTAAGTCAATGCCGCGTCTGCCCAGGCAGTGCCCCCTGTGGACGACTCGTCCCCGGCACCCAAACTTCTGACCGGGCGTCCCCTTAAAGGGAATAGTTGGTTCTGGCCTGGGGACGAGTCGTCCCCTGAGAACAAAAACTTCATATTCTTCATTTTTGACAATTCGTTCGATGCGTGTGACCCCATAGGACCATACTATGTTGGCAATGAGTCCGATCACATCGATCCTCATAAGACATGAGCGGACTCTAGCAAGCCATCATGCCTACCCAAATAGTATAATATCAAGTTCAATTTTCCTACATAGAACATATCACAATCCCATTGTCACACGATGTTATATTGAACATGAGTCATGGTCCACGTCAACTCACATTGTTCAATGCTTTCTCGTTACCAAGTAAATTGATTAATCGAATGACATTAATCACATTAATTCATTCGGGCATGGCCATGCACTACATCAATCTTACTTACGAGTGGCCTAGCAAACATCTCTCTTTACGAGGGACAATTTCCATCTTGACTTATCATTCTTCCCAACAAGAATCATACCATGCCAATGATAGCCCTTATTGTCATCCGGTTAAAGACAACGTTAAACTATATCAAACATGATATTCATCGAGCGGAAGACGATGATCATCTCAGGTCAAAGGATATCAATGATATGACTATATGAGATCTAATTATGACATTTGACCATGACATAGATCTCATAATGGGTCAAGTCCAGTACCTTGTTCTCTAACAAGTACCCATGAATCTAATGTGCATCTCCATGCATATAATCATCACATGATTATCCATTAGACTTCATACTAGTGCTTCATAAGTACTAGGGACACGATTATTATAACTAAACATGCAAACACATATAATAATCAAATAAACAATCTCATATATAAATGAACAATGACATTACATAAAGGTCTATCTCTATAGGCCTAGGGCACTAACACCTACAGCTAACCACTCGAAGAAACTGACCGATAGAAGAATTTGATCACTCGAAAGGATTGACCATTCTAGAGAGACTAAAAGTCTAAATAAAAATTGTAATAAATCACTAAGTATAGTCAAAGTACTTGGAGTACTTAAAGATATTCTTGTGATTATAAATTACATTAAATGAGATATTCAATAGTATGAAAAGGATATACTAATTGGATATCAGACACAAATAAACTCCAAGGTGAAAATATGTTCACAATAAATGGAGCAGAGGTGTCAAACTTCCAAGACAACATCGATTCAGTAAGGAATCTGAGTCGATAGCGTTAGATAAAGATAAAAGCTGAATGGTCTTGGAAGATATTCCTTTTGTGGGATAAGTTTCTGTCTACCTGACCTAAGACATTGTGACGATAATGAGAAATAGGAAAAGGTGTAGAACATCGTGGTAAGTCAAGACACAATGGTCATTGACATATTATCATAAGACAATTGATTTCAAATGGGACTGTCACAACTGGCCATGTGAAGTCAAAAACGGATTCGTATACCAAAGGGTATGAATAGGAGATCAAATTGTTTGGTAAGGGGAATGAGGTTCAAAACCCACACAAACAAAGAAATCCATAGTGGACACTTAGCCTTGAGAATTGGAGATCCCATGCCCTTGGTTCAATGAGACAACTAAATTATGGAAATTCTAGTATGTGCACTTAGAACTCATTATAACTCATTCTTAGATGCCATCTAAGTGCTAAAACACCTGATGACGTGTGGTGAGGGTAAGCTTAAAGCTTTTAATGATTCATATACCTAAGTGGTGGAGTATAGCAGGATACTCTTTATGGGAGATCACCTATATAAGTGAGAAGTAATAAGGCCGCTTCTAAATTGAAACACTTATGAATCAAGAACGGTCCAGGGCCGAAATGGACAAAACGTGAGAACAAAATGTGTTAGAGCTGTTATTGTGTGAGTACTATTGTCTTGGTATATACTATACAGTCACTGGTTCAAATGGCTAGTATATCCGATAGTATTTCACTAGGGAAGGTTCAAGGCCATAAGCTACATATCTCGATGCAATAATAGTTCGCCGAAACTTCCAGACAAGTCTGCATTCATGCATGCATTAATTTGTCATTCATGTGGGGGATTGTTGGAATTTTGGTTTTGTAAAAGTGAGGTTTAACTGACTTTTGATCAAGAATTCCATTAGGTCCATTTTAAGAAAATAAAAATTGATTGCATATTATTAATCTCCATTTGGAGTAGATTAATTTGATATATTTACTTTCTCAAAACCAATTAGTGGTGGATGAGAAATTAATGTTCAAAGTATGCAAAATGAAATGGGCATATGAAGAGTGTATGGGATATGGAATAGTTATCCCACATTGCTTAAAAATGTAAAGTAATGCTTGTTTTTAAGTGGAACCATCCAAGGAAGGAGACATCAAGTTGATCTCCTTGGGCCAACCTAGTTGGACCATTGGGCCAACCATGCATCCAAGTGGGCTATTGAGCTAGTTTTGTTCTAGCTCAAAATAGAACCACAAATCCGCGGCGCCGCAGGCGAGAACGGGCGGTTTATGGCGCACTTTGCACGTGCGCATCGTCGCCAGAGCTATTGGAGCCTTAAACTTTTTGGCCAAGCTCAGCCTTGCCCCCGGTTCGATTTCAGTGGCATGGTTCAATTAGACTGGCCGATCAGTGGATCGGTCCAAATAGAAATGGACTAGTGGCTGTCGAGGCTTGGGCGAGTGGGCCGCTTGGGAAATCTGGTGGATTGGGCTGAGGCTCAGTAGGGTTCGGCAAACCCAGCAGATCCGAATTGGAGGCAGTTGGGTTGAGATGGTTCATGAAAAGGTGGGGCGTGACCCATGCCTTTTCAAATAGGCGGGTCAAGGCTGTTGGGCCGACCCAGTAGATCTCCTCCCTCCATCTAGATCTGATCCAACGGTCCAGAATTCATTAAACACCAATTGTGTTTATTCCCAATGGGTACAACAACTCTTCATACACTATAAATAGACCCCTGATTTGACAAATCAATTTACTCAATCATTTCTTCACTCCTTACTTCTCACATATTCACTCTCTCTTCTTACCAGAAGTAGAGACTCACATATCTAACGGAGTTAACTAACTCAGCTAGATATTTAACTGAATTATGGAATTCAGTCACAGAATTCAACGAAATTCTTAACATCATCTGTTAGAAGATAGAACATCTTGTTGCATAAGTCTTTTTCAAAGTCTGGAAGTGTCAAACACGAATTTTTGTTCGCCGAAGTCGTTAATTTGGAGTGCTCCTATTAACTATTAACGATTGTATTAACGATTGTAAAGTCGTTTTATCTTGAGAGAAGATTGCCGCAGACCGTTAGCACCAGTGCGGGGCAATATCTTCTTGCGGAAATTGTGTCCAACACAAGACTCGACTTCTTTAATTACTCGGTTTGCTTTAATTTCCGCATTCTAGTTTATCTTTATTTTCTGTCCCGTTAATTACTTTATGGTTCATTATTTATTTGTCATTTCATTAAATTCAAAAAGGTCTTATTTATTGTTATATAATAAATTTTTCCAACAAATAGTCATTGTATTTTTTTCGGTTTGCTCAGAGTTTTTTGTGTTTTTTATTTTGTATTCATGTATTCAGGTTGATAAATGTTACAAAGCTTGTGAAGTTCGATTGATGGATTGCCTCTAACTTAGATGCGCTATTTATTAGTAAAAGTGAATCTTTTCTATGTGTGAATTTTTTGAATGTCGAGTGACTGACGCAGTGTCCAAGTGTATCTTGAAGCAGCATCTGCACAACTCAATTTTTTTTCAATTGAAAAGGGCATTGGCCTCTAGGGAAACAGTTCAAGTATGAAATATTGTGTGAATACGACATGATTGCGATTGCAGAAGCAGAATTTCGTTTATACCTAAATCGTTTTCATCTTTAACTAACTAGTGATGTTTTTCTTTTAGTAATTTGTATTAAATGTAATGCAAAAGCTTTGGCAAATACTCCCTCCGTCCCATTATTTACTTCACCATTTTGGTTTTGGCACGCAAATTAAGATAATGGATGGGAAGAAAAAATGTTGTGAGTGTAATTTGAAAATAGGAGAGAGAAATTTGAAAATAGGAGAGAGAATGAGTGGAGGGAATAATAAATTATAATGGTGTTGTGAGTATTAAAATAATGTAGAAGAGAGAATGAGTGGAGGGAATAGTAAAGATTTTTTGCCAAAAAAGAAAAGATGAAGCTTTCAATGGGACACCCAAAATGACAAAAAGTAAAGTTATTAATGGGTCGGAGGGAGTATATTTTTTAGGGTCGCTTGTATTCTTAGTAATTCTCAAATTTGAGTCGAACTTTATGGATAATCAACTAATTAATATTTGTATCAACTAACTAACCAAAAAATAAATAAATTAAATTTACAAGTTAAAAAGATTGGAGCAAACAACTGAATATCATCATCAATATGACTTGTTAAACTTACATTTACAACATCAAAACCCCCGAGCAGCGGCGGCGGCGGCGGCTTTGGTATGCTTACGAGAATGCCCTCGTTGATTTTTCATGTAAAAGAGCATGGTACCCTCGATCTTGGACTTGAACCCCGACGGGTGTGTGATTTCAATTGCTATAGACTCCGATCCCTAGTCGTCCTTGCGCTTCCACTTTCGGTCCGTAACCGGACGCCGGGTTCCCACCGGCAACAATCACCGCCAGCTGCCAGTGCGTCAATTATCGGCTTAATTACCAGTATATACTCCCCAACCGCTGCACAGATAGCCATCGTAACAAACATTCCGATCACAAGGCCACCGTATACCATGCTTTCCGGCGACCATAACGACGATAACCCCAAGAACGAAATCTGAAACAACAGCGCTGTCATCACCGTAAATGCCAGGATATTAATCCTCATCCTCGTCCCTTTATTGATCACCATTGAAGCGACTCGCCAACATGACAGCAAAAGCCCTAATGAGTATGAAATTGAGAATGCCGCTAACACAATGCTGCTGAACAAAGGGTACGTACACATTAACGTCTCCTTTCCGAACGAATCCACCGTCAAAATCGTGTTCCGATGCATAACCATGGGGAGGAGCGCCTCCAACGGCGACAGAAAAACGGAGAATATTTGGAGGAATAAGGTGGGGCAGCACATGAAGAAGATGGAGGCGACGGAGCCTAATTGATTGGTGTTTCGTTGGGTGTTGACGGAAGAATTGATGAGGGAGAGAAGGGTGATTAAGAAGCCGGGTTCGAATAATCCGAGGGAGAGGACGACGTGGGCTTTACATAGGTCGGATTGGTCGGATAATGTCAGGGAAGGTACGAAGGGGTAAATGTAGTGGCGGCGGAAGAAAAGGAAGGCGGAGGACTTCGTTGACGGCCCAGAAGGAGACGAAAATGACAAAAAGTAATCGCACGGCCCATTGGCTGTTGAAATTGTGTAGATGGTGTGACCGGCGGCATTTAAGGCGGAGATTCACGATGAAGGCTATGGAGAGGAGGGAGAGGAGGAGGATGGCGGAGATAACACAAAGGGTACCGAAATCGAAAGCACTGTCAATTACGGGTACGGTAGGGAAGTAGAATAAGGGCCATATTTGTCTTGGGAAATCAATTTGGGCCTGGGACGGGGCCGGCGAAGGAGCTATTGAAGGAGGGAGGGCGGTGGAGGTGGTGGTGGAGGGGCCATATTTGTTAATGGCGGAAACGAATATTCTCATAGATTAAACAATAAAGGTGGTGGGGGAGGGGGAGATGGCGGTGGAGATATTACAATTAGGGATTTCAATTGCATAATTTGGATGGAAGAGGTGGTGGGTGGAGGAGGGAGGGTGGGGGGAGAGAGAGGAAGGGGGGAGAATTACATGAATTTTCCCTCCTCTTTCTCCCAACCGGCGGGAAACCAGGTTGTTGCACAAAATCTAGTTTAGAATTGGGGGATGTTTAGTGGAGAGAGAGAATGAGAGAGAGGAGGACAGAGACGGAGGGGAGAGAGAGAGAGAGAGAGAGAGAAGATCGTGGCGGTGAGTGTCCCGTCTAAGAAATGGTTACCTGTATTTTCGATAATGCATGGCTATTGTATCTCTTGCCAAAATCTTGTAAAAAATTAATTTTTTTATAATATAAGAAAAAAATTAAATTTGAAATACTAAGTCTAGTTAATAAGAGTGATGAATTGTTTTGAAAATTTATTTTTATAACATTTTGAAAAAAACTAATTTTTTACAAGAGTTACTCTTATTTATCTATCCCTTACAACTCTGAATTCAGATTTAATATTTTAAACTAAATTGTTAGCGAAAATAACAAATAAATAAAGGGGAAAATGAAATTAAAAAATTAATTAAAAAGGGAAATGTCGTGTCTTGTAATAACACATTTTACACAACGCAAGCTCTCTACCATGAAATAACAATGGTGTCTTTCAATCATCTCTCAGCTAACTCGAACCCTTTCACAATTTCTAGGGTTCACAATTTCCCCTCTTACAACATCAAGAACCCTTTATACAACCGATTCATCAAATGATCCTTCCATTAATCAACTGAGACAAACGAGTTTATCCTCGGAGAATAGTACTCAACCTCTTCCTTCCTACAAGGATAAACTAGCACAATTAGGGCTCTAAACAAGTCGAGTTCGAACGAGTTTTTTGTGTTCGAGTTCGAGCTCGTTTGATAGTTATCGAGTTCGAGTTTTTCTCGAGTTTGAGTTCGAGTTCAGTTGGTGGTTCGAACTCGAGCTCAATCGAGTTCGAGTTGTTCGCGAGCTATTGCGAGCTTCTCGAGTCGATCTCGATTCCGAGCTTAAACGATCCGAGTTCGAGTTTGAGCTTTTTTGGAAACAAATGTTTGGGCTTAAAGAGTTTAATTCGAGTTCGAGTTTTATCGAACTCACGTTTGGAATTAATTTATCCAAGCCCAATTGCCCAAAGCCAAGCCAATTCGCCCCAAGCCCAAAACGCATGCTAAACCATTACTTTAGCCTCCTTATATAGCCACTAGAACATGTAAGTTTCATTTTTTATTTTTTTTCGATGTGAGATTCTGTTGTACAAGACAAGCCCAAGGCGGCCAAGGCCGGTCGAGCCAAGGCCTAGGTGCTGTTTAGTTTAATTTCCTTTCGATGTGGGATTTTGTCCAAGGCAAGGCCAAAGCCAAACTCACGGGCCTATCGGGCCAGGTCAAAAAGGCCCAATTTTTTTCGAGCCACCTAATTTGAGGCCCAGACCTTAAAAAAATCGACCGGGCTGGATGACGGCTCTACTCAGGTATGTAGTAATTTAATTAATTTCGCTTACTCAAATCCAAACTTGCCTTGGGTGGTCTGTGGCGATTTTAATGCTCTTTTTCCTCCATTCGAAAAATGGGCAGTGGCAGGGTTTAATACTACTCAAAGTAACTGTTTTCGTAGTTGCATGCATATGCATGATACTCGTCTCCCTAACTTGGCTTTATTGGTAATATTTACTAGTTTATTGGTAATATTTATTGCATGCATATGCATGATACTCGTCTCCCTAACTTGGCTTTATTGGTAATATTTATAGGTAGTTCATAATTTTTTTATATATTTTTATTTGTTTAGTTTTTTTATCTTTTTTTATATACTTTTTTTCTAAAAATAATTACTAATAAATAAAGTCTAAAATATTATTAAACAAAGTCTAAAATATTATTTTCTAGTCAATAAAAAATAAATATAGGGTAGTTCGTACTTCTTTTCTTTTACACTTTCATAAGTTCATTTGGTTTTTTTTTTTTTTTTTTTTAATCTTTTTATATAACTTTTTGCAAAAAATTTCAATAATAAAAAAATTCTAACACATTTTTTTCTATTCAAAAAAAAAATAATAATAAATAAACCGTTGAACCGTCGGTTCAAAACCGTGAATCAACGATTCGGTTTCGATTTCTTCTTTTCCGAAACTGAAATCAGCGTTTCGAATCGGAACCGGAACCGGAACCGGAACCGGAACCGGAACCGGAAATGGCCCTACCTAATTTATACTTGGAATAGACGTAAATTTGTCATTAGATAGCGTTTGGACCGATTTCTAGTTAATACAGAATGGTCCACTTTATATCCCCAAGCCCAAGTCCATCATCTTCCTTACTTTCAATCTGATCATAGGCCCATTATGTTACCCTGTCGCCTACTCCTACCGTTGGGCCTAAATGGTTTATGATGAATCTTACTGGTCTTCGCTCAAAAGTTATCATCACCTTGTCTCTTCTATTTGGGCCTTAGAAATATCCGGAACGTGGGCCTCGTAGTTGTTTCGAAAGCAAAAACTTATTGCCAAAATGAATTTTTTCAGTACAAGTCCAAGTGCTTACTGTTGAGCAATCTATAGTATAAATGGCACTCCTTCTTCTGATCTGATAAATAGTTTGAATCTTTAAATTTCATTTTTTGCTCTCACTAAGCTGTCCCTTTCCCATTTTGCCCTTAAAAAAAAAAAAATTAATTAAAAAAAAAGTGTCCTCGGACACGGGCTTAATTAAAAAAATAATAATAAAATAAAAAATAACGTGTCCTCGGACACGGGCTTTTACTAGTCTTCTTTAAGATAAAACCAGTGTTCTAAAATATCCCGTCTAAGGGTGCCTAGGGCCCGTCTAGATGCTAGGCCTCTCTTCAACACCTAGTTCTAAGCCCCCGCCTAACGCTTTTTAGAAACTCGGATTAAACTATTTTTCGATCTTTGATAGATGAACTTTGAACCAAAACTCGACAAACTAAAAGGTGTTTATAATGTCTGAAGTTCAAAGAAAATGAATGCTTTATGATCCTCCCTTTAATTGGATGCTCAATGCTTTTGATGTTTGGATGTTATAAATTGTCAATTAGTGCGGATATTAGGATATTAGGGGTGTAAGTGGTTCGGTTCAAATCATGATTTGAGTCCGAATTGAATTGAATCAAACCATGCAGTATGATTTGGTTTTCAACTATAAATGATTTCGGTTCGATTTTGGCAAATCACATGTTTCGTTTTGGTTTGTGGCCTGATCCTTCCAAACCAAATCAAACCAGACCGAACCGAAACACGGGTTGAGACCGAACCACCAAACCGAATTGCGAGACCAAATCACATTACATAAACTAAGTATATCCCCCTCGTTTCGAATCTTATTTAATATTTTCGTATATTTATTAAAATTTACTATTAGATCAATAAAAAAAACCTATATTACATAGATCAATCCTAACCCCCGTTATGTATTTTATTTAATATTAATTTTATCATTTGTTATCGTCATTACGTCACATAAATAACTAAGTTCTCTAAACGATTGAAGATTGTAAAGTGTTTTTTTTTTCGACCTCTTTCTTCATCTAGTATCTCTCTTCCTCCAACTTTGCTCTTAACACTCACATCTTTCGCTATTCCTCTGAGATCACGGAAAATTTAGACAAGTATGAAAATGAGTTGCGATTTGAATCGTGGTTTGAAACGTAATCTAAAATATGGTATGAATCGCGATGGACCGCAGTTTGAACCACATAATTGAATCGCGGTTTGAACCAGACCGAATCAAACCTCAGATGTTTGGTTTGGTTGGTTTGATTTTTTTTTTATGTTTCGATTCGGTTTGAATTTTTTTATGACTCGGTTCGGTTTGAAAATTTCTCAAACCGATAACTAATGGTTCGATCCGTAAATTCCCCCAAATCGAACCATTTACACCCCTAGCGGATATTAATTATATCTGAAGAGTTGTGGTATCTTTTAGAAAATAGGCACAATCATAAATTGGTAAATTTGACTCGTTAGATTGTGGACGTTAGATCACAATCAATCCATTGGTTGGCTTGAGCACGCTACTTATAATATATAAAGAGTTGTGGTGCCTTTTATAAAATAGGCACAATCTTAGATGGGTGAATCTAAACCATCCGATTATGTATGTTAGATCATGTGCGACCAATTTGTTGAACCCCCTAGCCTAGTGGGTGAAAAAATTGTGTGTTTTCTTCTTTTATTATTTTCGTAGGTATGATGCATGCATACTTTCTTTTATACTTGTTATGAGACAAATAATGTTGTTCAAAGATTACAAATTTTCCAACACAACGGTTATGAATGATTATAACTGACATATCACGACACCATCAAAGATATATAACCATTGAATCAATAGTGATACATGATGTGGTTCAAATAATAATTAAAATTGCATAAAAATAACTTCATAATAGTTTCTTATACTAACTTTACATTATATAAAAATCATTTACTTCATCTGCCCTATTATAAGTATTTTCATTTTCATTTTTATTTTTGGTTCCACACAAAATAAATATTACATTTCTAGATGATAGAAAAAGAAATATTTCACTTAAATTTTTACGTTAGTGTAATAGTAAACTGTTCATTTGAAAGAGAAAGAGTATGAAATATCAACAATTTCGCATTTGGTGATGATGCGATATAGAAAAATTGGATTGGGTCCAAAGGAATTTATGGGCCCAATACCTCCTAACGGGCCCAGTAAGTAAAGGTAAGGGCCCCAGCGGCGGGAACACGGATGCGAGAAAGGACCATCCCGCTAAGTGGCACGAGAGTAAGTAAGATAAGATTGACACTCCGGAGAAATAGACATGACGGAACCCTATGGCGGGAATCAGCGTGGTCGACATCACTAAGGTAGGTCGCGGTGCCGGCATGACCGCTTGGCTTGGTTGTCGCCTACGACTTGAACCCCATTATCCCGTCTTTGTAGAAAATAGCTAACTGTAGCTTGATGTGACAAGCCCAACAGTGAAATCCCACTAAGTGAAGGTGGTTGGAGACCCTTGTCGGATGATTGACACGTGTCCCCCATGTGCAAGGCACATGGGGGCTTGAGGTATAAAATAGAAGATTGGTTCATTTGCATGGTAAGTTTTTCTCTCTCCTCTCCTAGCTCTATCTCTCTCTAGGGTTTCCATTGTTTTACTTGATTTGAGCTACTAATCTTACTCTCACACCGGAGGGGGTTCGCCGGAGACACCCCCGGCCTAGTTAACGTTCTTGTATGTGTGTAGGAGGTCGATCAAAGGAGAATAAGCCGAAGTATCCAACCATTTTTCAGTTCCTGTGCAACCATAGATTTTTCATGGCGGCATCAGTTGGTTCCGTTGCCGGGACCTGAAATCTTCTCCTTTTGGTTGTTTGGTTGTTGGTAAGAGGTTTCTGTGCTCAGTTTGAAGGGAGAAGGGAGTTAGGGTTTGCTGTGAAGTGTCGTGTTTTTTAAGCCCAAAAATCTGCATTTTAGCTTGCTGCAGGTGTGTGTTGGTGTTTGGTTTGGTGAGTATTTGAGTTATAAGCCCAGAAAGTAACCGGAATGGTACAGGAAAAAGATACTCAGGCAAAGGGTGCCCAGAATCCGGTGATGGAGACCCCAAACTGAAGGATGCCGCGAGACCGAGATCGGGGAGGCTGCGCGGGATGGAGATGTACATACCTCTCGGGCCAGGCTCGGCAATCAGAAGTACTAGAAGGCGGGAAGAAAGAGAGCGGGTTGAGAGAAATAAAGGGAAACGGGGAGCGCGGGATCCCGTCCCTTGAGAAGTGCGGTGATGCGAGAGCGCTGGCTGATGAATTGAGGAAGGAAAATGAAATGTTTATGAAGGTTCTCGCGAATAATGCGAGGTTGAGAAAGATGGGTCATGCTCCAACGGAGATCCCACTTGAGATGTCGGCGGAAAGAGGTCGAAGAGAGGACCGAGAGGCTAGTCAGAGTGTGGCTCAGGTTGATGGTAGGCGGAATAAAGATAAGTCGCCACCTAAGGATAAGGAGCGGCATCATGGGGGGCGAGATACCACCAGAGCAAGGCCGGAAGAAGGTGTTGGTAAGAGAAAGCATCCAGAAAGTGCAGAAGGGAGGAGGATGAGAATCTATCACAAGTCAGGAAACTCGCGGGATGAATCTTATTACTATGAATATGAGAGTGATGAGGGATCTACAGCAGACAAGGATTATGTGCCTAGCAGTTCGAGATATTCTGATGATGGTACATACAGGGAAGAAAGATCGCAAAGGTCAAGGCATTCTGATAGAGCTCGCCAAGAGGAGGTGTCTCCGCGTGATGAGGATCGCCGGCAACGAGAAAGGAGGGATAGGGAAAAGGAAAGAGAAAAGGCAAAGAAGGACGTCGAAGCAAAAAAGGTTGCGGAGGCCCTGAAGGCCGCTGAAGTGGCTAAAGCCGCAGAATTGGAAAAAGCCAAAAAAGAGGGGGAAGATAAGTTGAAAGCGGAAATGGCTGAGATGGCTAGGACAATCAAAGAGTTACAGGCGGGAATCAAGCCCGCAGAAATAAAGGGTTCGTATTTGGCCCCGTTTGTGAAAAGTATTCAAATTGTCGCCCCTGACCCGTTATTTCGCATGCCAAACCTACCAAGCTATTCGGGGAGCACAAGAGTGAACACTCATATTGGCGGGTTTGAGGTGACATTGTCGCTGTTGACTGAGAATGAGGCCGTAATATGTAAAGCGTTTGCGAGCACCCTTGCCGATCATGCCACAGGTGGTTTTGCCCGGCCAGTGAATCATTCTAGGGTATCAGGATCTTAAATCTAAGTTTTTGGCGAGATTCAGTGGATCAGGGGCGCAGCCCGTTCAAAAAGCCGAGTTGTTTGGGTTCAGGCAGCGAGAAGGAGGAGATAGCCAACTATAATGACAGGTTTATGGATGTTGCAAATCGTATTGCCGATGTCACTCAGGGCGAGGTCATCATGTTGTTTAATGCGAGTTTGCTGCCTGGGCATTTTAAGCAGGAATTTTGTCTGAGATTACCCAAGACGACGGGAGAGTTGTATGAGAGAGTAAGGGCATATTGCAGTGGCGGAAAAGAAACAGTGGTTGAGGCCGCCCCGGCTTCAGCAGGTGCGGGAAAGAAAAGGGTGGCCAAAGAGAGAATTGAAGTTGTGAAAGACGAGGGCCGAGGTGGCCAGGGAGGCCGCAGCGGGAGTAGATCTGGGCGTAGTGGAACCAGTCGAGGCGGTGGTCGGATTCAGGGAAGAGTTTTCAAGTATGACAGATTGAATACCACAGTAACAGAGATTTTAAGGAAAAAGGATTTGCCCGCACCCTGGCCCATTGAAGAAGGAAGTTATATGGCCAAAGATCAGAGTAGCTACTGCGAGTATCATAAGGATAAGGGTCATGTGACGGAGGATTGTTTCAATTTGAGAAGGATAATTCAGGGAGAGATCAACAAGGGCAGGTTCAAGCAATATCTAGAGCAAGATGTCAGGCGAGATGAAGGGATCAGGCAGGAGAGAGCCCGCGAGCGAAATGTAGTTGACGTTATTCAGGACCCATTGTCCAGCGTGGCGCAGTTGGATAACCAAATTATGATGTTGTCGCATACCTTTGATATACCGAAGTTTGTCGCAAGCGAAGACAGGGTGATAAGCTTTTCCCGGAGCGAATTGGCCGCAACAAAAATTCATGGGAGCCAGCCAGTTGTCATAACTATTTGCCCGGGAAACAATGTGGTTCAGAGAGTAATGGTTGATTCAGGAGCCAGTCGAAATGTCTTGTATTATGATGCTTTCAAAAGAATAAATTATACTGATGCGAATTTGATACCGTATAAGGGATTTCTGGAGGGGTTCACGAATCATTCAGTTAAAGTGAAAGGAACAATTATGTTAGAAGTAGAGATTGGCGAGGATGAAAGGACAAGAAGCTAGAATATCGAATTCATGGTGATCGATTTAGTTTCCGCATATAATGCAATTGTGGGGATTCCGTTCATGCAGAGTTTCGAGATGGTGATATCCATTCCTCATCAAAGGGTAAAGTTTCCAACTGCCAGGGGTGTAGGTTATTTAAAGAGTGAAGCAATTACTGTGGCGAGAAAGAAAAAGGAGATGATGAAAGCCAAGGGGGCTTCTACCTAGGGGTGTAAGCGGTTTAGCTCAAACCGCGGTTTGAGACCGAGCCGAGCTAAACCGTGGGATTTAGCTCGGTTTTTTTATTTGAGCGGTTTAGCTCGGTTTGAAAAAATGCCAAACCGAGCGGTTCGGTTTAGCTTGCGGTTTGAGGGTGCCGAGCTGAGCCGAACCGAGCCGAGCTAAACCGTTTAGCTTTCAAACCGAGCTACGAGACCGAGCTACGAAACTGAAATTACCCGGATCCGAGCAGGCCTCGCGGCCCCGGCATCTGGCATCTTTCGCGTTGGAGGTGTCTCGCCGTTTGTTTTCGCATTTTGTAGAGTCGCCACGCCGTTTTTATTAAGCCCAAAACATTGAAAAAGGGCATCAGTTTAAAGATAAATTTTAAACTGTTTTTGTGTGATGAGATTTTGAGTTCGGAGGTCGAGATGACTCCCGGAAGAGAATATTAGAATATTAGAGCTCACCCGAGTAGCCTCGTAAAACGAGTCTTTCGGATACCCCTAATATCCTTTAAATGTTGTGTGTGTGTGTGTGCTTTTAAAAATGCATGTCAGTATCGGATGTCTACATTGTATGCTATGTATGGAAATGTATTGAAATAGTATAGGAAGGAAGCCTTACCAATGTTGGTTCGTGTCTGTCTTCCGCAGGGAATGGTGTTTGAGGTCGGAGTAGCGTTCGGTATGGATCGGGATTGCTTCGGGAGATGCCGGTTGTCCGCGGACGAGTTTCGGCGTGAGTTGAGGTCGTAGGCCGCGTTCGGGCGCAGGTTCGGCGTGCGTGGGGATCGCTCGGGATCACTCGGGCGAGAGGTTCGGCGTGCGTTGGAATCATTGGTTGGATTCGGGCAGAGGTTCGGCAAGGTTTGGGATCGCCGGTTTGACTTCGGAAAGAGCCGGACACCGTGGGAAAGACTGTGCAAGGCCTCGGAGTACCACGAGGGGCCTCGAGTACCTCGAGAGTGCCTCGGGGCAGCGGGAGCGTCTCGGGAGCGCTCGGGGAGGCTTCGGAGCACCTCGAGGGGGCTCGGAAGGCCTCGGAAAGATCCGAAGGGGCCGGGAATGCCTCGAAAGGTCTTAGAAGGGGAGCCAGAAGGCTTAGGGAGGAAGAGAGAAGTGGGAGGAGTGAAAAAATGAGGAGGGGAAGCCCTCTATTTATAGTAGTGGAAAATCGCAAAGAGGTCCGTACGGACCTCTTAGGTAATGATGGATTTCCGGGATTTGAGGGAATCTCGTGGACTTTAAGGGGATTTTCGTAATGATTATGCTCTGGTGCAAAGAGGTCCGTACGGACCTTTTGGCATGCAAAGAAGGTCCGTACGGACTTTCCATGCTCTTGTGAATGTGATGGCAAGCTAGCTCGTCGAGAGCTTTCCAACCATATATGGCACGTCTCAATCGGAGTTCGTATGAAGGAGTTATGACCTCCGGAAGTTTGCCTCCGGTTTTGTCGTATGCCGGGACGGAGAGCGATCCAGATTGGGGTACTTACGAAGCCCCTCGGCGACGTCACTTATGAAAGAAGTGGGGTCGTCGATAAGATAAGGGTCCTGATCCGGATCGCGTGGCCGGGAGAGGAAGTGACCGTGTAGAGTCGGTGCGTGAGATACGGCGGTGTCTGAGTTATGTGTGACCGTTTAGGTCGGTTGGCCGGACCCCGCGATAGATTCCTACGTATCCCTAGCGGGAATCAAGCCCGATCGTAGTTCGTGTGTGGGGTGAGTGTTTGTGAGTGCGGGCGTGGTGGTGCCCCGAAGTGTTGTGTGACCGCCGAGGTCGGCGATAAGGACGCGGTGGTGTCCCGAGCGACCGTATAGGTCGAATGGCCGGGACCCCGTGATAGGATTCCTACGTATCCCCGGCGGAATCAAGCCCGGTCGTAGTTCGCAGGTCGTGAAATTGTGGAGTGTATGTGAGCGTGGTGGTGCCCTAAAGTGTTGTGTGACCGCCGAGGTCGGTGATAAGGACGGGGTGATGTCCCGATATGTAGTGACCGCCGAGGTCAATTGTGAGGACGTGGTGGTATCCTGGGATGGAAATTTTACGATTTTCCTAATCGGGTGGTTTAAGGCCTTCCGGCCGGCGATAGTGATTTGGGAGATTTATACGGCCTTCCTGACCGAGTGGTTTAGAGCCTTCCGGCCGGGGATAGTAGTTTGGCGATTTATACAGCCTCCTGACTCCGAGTGGTTTAAAGCCTTCCGGCCGGTGGGGATAGTAGTTTAGGCGATTTATACAGTCTCCTGACCGAGTGGTTTAAAGCCTTCCGGCCGAGATAGTGATGGGGAGGTTTATACGGTCTTCCTGACCGAGTGGTTTAAAGCCTTCCGGCCGCCCGTAGTGAGGCTCAGGTGAGCGGACGGCGATGTCCCGAGTTGAAGCTTAGTTCGGGAGTACGAACCTAAGTTGTATGACCCTAAGTTGGGACCTAGTTCAGAATATGACCCTAAGTTGGGACCTAGTTCAGAATATGACCTAAGTCGGGACCTAGTCTGAGAATATGACCTAAGTTGGGACCTAGTTCAGAGTATGACCTAAGTTGGGACCTAGTTCAGAATATGACCTAAGTTGGGACCTAGGGAGATATGACCCTAAGTTGGGACCTAGTTCAGAATATGACCCTAAGTTGGGACCTAGTTCAGAATATGACCTAAGTTGGGACCTAGTTCAGAGTATGACCTAAGTTGGGACCTAGTTCAGGAATATGACCTAAGTTGGGACCTAGTTCAGAGTATGACCTAAGTTGGGACCTAGTTCAGAATATGACCCTAAGTTGGGACCTAGTTCGTGAATATGACCTAAGTTGGGACCTAGTTCAGAGTATGACCTAAGTTGGGACCTAGTTCAGAGTATGACCTAAGTTGGGACCTAGTTCAGAATATGACCTAAGTTGGGACCTAGTTCAGAGTATGACCTAAGTGGGACTTAGTTCAAGAATATGACCCTAAGTTGGGACCTAGTTCAGAGTATGACCTAAGGGAGACTTAGTTCAAGAGTATGACCCTAAGTTGGGACCTAGTTCAGAATATGACCCTAAGTTGGGACCTAGTTCAGAATATGACCTAAGTTGAGACTATTCTAAGGCGTCTGGACCTAAGTTGAGTTTGATGGGCATTTTGTGGATCCTATATGGAACTTTGTTTGTGGAATTTTTGGAAAGGCATCATGCCGTGTCGGGATTCTTCTTTATGTAGCATTTATTACAAACCTATGTCTTGCGTTTGAAGTTTATCGACATACCTTTCCGTGTTTACCCGCAGGAGGAGTGCACCTTGTGAGGAGGAAGTTGAATTGTCGAGGATGTGGGGCACCTCCGACCGAGATGAAGAGGACATGGTGGCGTCTTTGGGCCGAATTGTCAAGTGTTAGAGGGCACGGGGCGCCCGATCGAGTTGTTGAAATGTCGAGGACGTGTGGCGCCCGACCGAAGTTGCCGAAATGCCGCGGATGCGCCGGCGTTGATCGAAGCCGCGAAAGGACGAGGACGCGACTGAGCCTTTGTTCGAACTTGCGTGAGGGCGAGGTGGAACCTCCGCTCGAACTTGGTGAGGCGAGGTAGCGCCCGTCTCGAACTTGCGGTGAGGCGAGACGGAGCCTCCGTCTCGAACTTGGTGAGGCGAGGTAGCGCCCGTCTCGAACTTGCGCGAGGCGAGGTGGAACCTCTCGTCTCGAACTTGCGAGGGCGAGGTAGCGCCCGTCTCGAACTTGCGGGAGGCGAGATGGAGCCTCTATCTCGAACTTGGTGAGGGCGAGGTAGCGCCTCGTCTCGAACTTGCGGGGAGGGCGAGATGGAGCCTCTCGTCTCGAACTTGGCGAGGGCGAGGTAGCGCCCGTCCGAACTTGCGGTGAGGGCGAGGTGGAACCTCCGTCTCGAACTTGGCGAGGCGAGGTAGCGCCCGTCTCGAACTTGCGGTGAGGGCGAGACGGCGCCCGTCTCGAACTTGCGCGAGGGCGAGATGGAGCCTTTGTCCGAACTTGGCGAGGGCGAGGTAGCGCCCGTCTCGAACTTGCGCGAGGGCGAGATGGAGCCTCTGTCTCGAACTTGGCGAGGGCGAGGTAGCACCTCTGCTCGAACTCGGGCGAGGACGCTGGGACGCCTGTGTGCCGGACAAGGAGAGGAGGGACGGCTCATCTTCTTTTTCCTTCTTCGTTCTTATTCCCGTGGACTTCTTGGATTATCCGGCCGAGGAAGGTGCCGGGTTCACCGAGGACGATGATGCTGGCCGGGCGAGGCGCCGAGATGCCGAATTTCTCGCCAGGAGGAGGATGATGATGAATCGGATTAGGCTCTTTTGCTTTTCCTCTTTCCATTGTTTTTTTTTTGTAGAGCAACATGCACATTTTGTACCGTAATAAAACACTTGTATTTGCACAAAGAAAGTATTTTATTTAAGATGTAATGACGTATTTGTGATTCCTGGATCGACCTAGGAATTGTTGCTAGCTTATTATTATTTTTGTGCATGTCGCATGAGCCGGGAATGCATTTGTGGTTAATGGAGGCCGAGGCACTTGGCAAGTTTTCCGAGGCAAATGGGGTCAAAGCAGCCTTCGATGGCCATGAGCTTGGCAGTGGAGTGATGTCTCCCTGGGACGCTGTTCGCTTTCAGGCTTCGATAGCCACTCTTTCGGGTCAGCTACCTCAGATATGTGACGGTGCTCGTTTGATATGGCAGCCATCGTCGGGCGGGCGAGGATATCGTTCCTTTGGTTCCAGGGAAACCTTCCACGGTGTAGATCATCCGTGACGAGGGACCGATTCATGCGGGGAAGCCCCCGCTTGCTTGCATTATGGTTGCGAGAGAGAGGCTTCAAACCATGCCCGAGTCTCCTGCGTCTCTTAGTCCGTGGACGCTTGCTCGGTGACCTTTTGTCTTGGACATGGATCACCGCTGGGAGAGATGGATGGCACATCTGCACGCATCGATTCGCTGTGGGTTTCCCTTCGGGGGGATTGAAACTAGGAGGGCCCGTCAGAAGGTTCCTATGTTGTCGAGTTCCGTGTTTGCCTCGTCCTCTTTCTCGTGTTCCGTCGCTTGTTTCCCCGTCGGGGCTCTGGGATGAGGCAGAGCCTTTCATTGGCCGGGATGACATTGCCAACGTGGAGGTAGCTTCTTTCTCGCATGACTGCATCCCGATGCTTTTATGTATTTTCCGAGGGTACGGAAGTATTCCGCTTCCCCTCCCGCGGTGCTCCTTAGATGCCGGAGAATGTTGTCTTGACCATCGAGTACCGGATTGGTATGAGTAGCATATCTGGGCACTGCCAAGTGGTTTTGGGGGAGCAAAGCGTGAAGCAATTCTGGGGCAAGATTGTCGTCTCCGCTATAGCCTTAGGAGTGCGTGGCTTGGTCTAACCCTCGTGATGTCAGCGGGAGACGCTTGCTTGACTACGTGACTCGAGTTGACGGACCGGCGGAGAGGTCCCCTTTCGTGCACTCGTAGGGAGTGAGATCCGAGCCGAGGCACGGGTGAACGATGCTCGAGAGCCGACCGGTTCGTTTGACACGACAAGGAGGACTCCCGATCTCGGAATGAGGGAGACAGAACTCGCTCATGGGGAATGAAAAAGACTCGCTGGGGACGAGGAGGAAAGGAAAGAGTGATGAAGGGCCAAACGCGAGTAGCATGGAATGACCTTCTCAAACACCGAGTATCCATTCATCGGCATCGTGCATACATTGATTGTTAAATGTTTTAAGTCGTCTTTTAGCATGTTGTGAGTTTGAGAGTAGACCGTGCTTGAACTCATCAAGAAGTGTTTTAACCGTGATGATTTGTGATTTACTTTTAAAGCTTTGTCGAGACGCAAAATCTCTTGCTTGCTTCTTTCCCGAGCCTCGTGGCATCAATTTTTGGAATTTTGTGTATTCCTTAGACCGAACCAACGAAGGCCGCCACGTTCCCTCGGACCGAGAGGCTCAGTCCGCGTAGTTCGACCCTCTTTGTGGAAGAAATGACTCGTGAATGTACACTTGCAAGTGGCGTATTTATTTTTGAAAAGGTGGGAACGGGTCCCCTTTTGTGTGAATGCCTTATTTGATGTAGGCACAAAAGAAATGCTTTTGGGTTTGACTCTTTTGAGAGAGTATGAGTACCGAAAAGCTTGTAAAAGTGTATGGAAGCCCTCACGACGTAAAATCGCGTTTAGCTCTATTGTCCTATTTTGTAGAAAAAGAAGACTTGTCGAGACATCCGAAAACTTGATTTGTTCACAATGATCACTTGTTTGCTTAAAACCCTTTGTTGATGTTCTGGTTATTCAACAATTAAACCTCGATATGCTTTGATTAATCACGAGGAGAAAGTCAACCGGTATCAAGGATCGAGTTGGTCTCGTGTGAAAGAAGGTTTCAGGTATAGGAGAGGTCATTGATGAGATCGGGTTTGTGGATTTGTATGTGTTTATGATCTGACCATTTCTCGGATGCCTACGTTCCCTTAAGACAAGGAGCTCGTGTCGACGTAGTTCGGGTTTGAACCGTGTTTGGCTTTGGGGCCAGTGGCATGAATATTTGCGCGGCCTTCGCGAAAAGGCTCCTAAGGTTGAATGATGAGGCACGGGCCTTGAGGTGATTCCTTGACAAGTCGTATTTGACGGCAGCTTTAATGAATCCATTGCTTCTTGATCGTTGGCTCGGGTCTTTGACCTCATTTATTTTTGTGAAGCTTCGCTGAGCTTTTTTTTTTTTTGTGTAGCTTCGCTTGAGCTTCTTTTTTTTTTTTTTTTTTTTTTTTGAAGCATTTGAGGGCGAAGGCAAGCCCCCGCTTGAACTTTCTTGATGCGCACGAGGGCGAAGGCAAGCCCCTAAATTGTTGTCGACATGGGGTCAATCTTTTGATGCCGAGTGACCTGTTGTCCTTCGATGTTCCCCGCCGTCGCTGACTTGGTCAAGGTGATGGTGGGGTCATGTTTTTGAAAGTGTATAGTTTGATGGAGGCCTTTATGTGGGGTATGGTAAGGTGTATGGGGAGCTATCGATTGACTTTCTCACACCAATTAATCAAAGCATTAATCATTTATGGAATTACTTGTTGAGCAATGCAAGTGATCACATAGAACAAAACCATTTCATTAAATGTAATGTGGGGTGCAAAATAATGTCTCAAGTCTAGCAAGTAAAGAAAGAAAACTTTCGTATGGAAAATTGAAGACTTAATTACAATGTCCAAGAAGGACTTGATTGAATGAGAACAGTACTAGAACCTACGAGGTTTGATTGTATGATTCTTTGATTTGCGTCTCTTCGGGACTCTTCAAATAGCTCCCAAATTCATTTTTGGTTAGAACCTTCTCGCAGCCTGGGCCCGATTTTCCTCTCGTTTGACAACATGCTTAAAGATTTGTTTTAATGCATTGTTCATTAATGTGTCTCAAGGCTTTACCAAGTGAATCATTATTAACCTGCTTTGATTAGTTAATTTATCATTTGTTAAAGTGGCAATGAGGGGATACTCAGAAGGTCGAACATTTATTCAAGCATAAAGAAGCGCAATTTTTGTTACAAACACATAATCTTCAGCATAAGGCCGTCGACGACTCGAGAGACTTAAACTTTAAACACGACTGCACTGTGGTCTTTTATTTTTGAAGCTAGACTCTAGAGACGGGGTTAGATCAAGCTTCCGTCCCGATTTCTTCTTGGCCGGCCGCGGGTCCGCGTTTGTGAAAGTCACGCCGCTTTTGATGCCGCCACTTGCTCGACTCCGGCTCTCGAACCGCCTTATCTCTCGGGAAGGCTCGATCCATCCCTCGTGTGCCCCGACTCTGGAAAGGATTGTTGGGGAATAACCGTTTCTTGGATTCTTTCTCTCGAATTCTTCATTGCGGAAGCCCCAGTTCCGTCTCTCTTCACGTCCCCATTCATCACGGGAATTTGCAGAGGACTTCTCCACCCCGATTACCCCGTCATTTCTAGGGAAAGGGTTTCCAACCTGTGATGGGACCGCAGGGGCGTTCCAACTTTCCTTCTTCAATCGCCTGGATCGCTTGTTTTAGTATGACGCAATTGTCGGTGGTGTGGCCCGGTAGTTGTGAAAGCGCAATGCTTGCTCATATCCACGCTTAGGTTAGGATTCCTACCGATAATTCTCAAGGGGCTTGAGCATGTTCTCGCTTCATCAACGCCTCAAACACTTGGCTTAGAGGCATTCCAAGGTTGTCGAAGTGCCGAGAACGCCGCGTCCGGGGAGGATTGTTATTTCTCGTGGGCGCTGATCGCGGCTTCCTCGACTCCGTTCGGGATGTAGTGGATCAAGCCCGCGGCCTCCTTTCCTATGTTTGGAACAAAGGCCGAATTTGACGAGGCTGCTCGGGTAGCGGTGGGAAGGAGCAAGAGTGGCCGGGTGTCTTTTGTAGGCTCGCCGTCTTTTCGAACTTGGTCCCGCATTGACCATGGCACGAAGGTCGGGATAGAAGTGGTGGCTAATCAAGGCCCTCAGTAGATGGTTTGAGGCAGAATGGAAGATATCCATTTGCTCTTCTTTGGAAAGCGGATCCATTATCTCGCTAAGCTTCCAATTCCATCTTTTGTAGAACTCGCCAACGGGTTCATCATCCTTTGCTCGGTGGCTTGCGATCGTGGCGGTTTGTCTCCCACTCAAGGTCAGGCGCGGTACTTCTCTAGGAAGATCTCGCCGATTTGGTCCCACGTGAGCGGTTTTCTCGCCTTTACATTGAGGAACCATCTTAGCGCCGTGGATTTGAGAGAATGCCGGGAAGTGGTCCGCCATCTCGTTGAGGGGTTGCCCCTTCGCTCTCATACCCGTGACGTAGGTGTCGATGTGGGTTTTCGGGGCATTCTGTTCCGTCAAACTTTTCCATTTCCGGCATCCCGAACTTTGGAGGGAGAGGGACCACTTTGTTCGGATCGGTAGGCGTGAGGGAGTCCTTCCGAGAACTAGCTAGCTTGCCTTGCATGTCTTTCATCCGTTCGATCAACCAAGCCATGTGAGGGTCACTGCCCGAGGCGGGTTACCGCTTTCGTGGACGGAAATCGAAGATGGAGGTGGATCGGGTCACGGGATCGCCATTCGGGAGTCTTTGGGAGGTAGTTGAGTGTATACCAACCCATACCCCTGGGTGTTGAAGTTGAGGGCGTGATTGCCCGTGTCCGCTAAGTGGCCGTGTTTGGGAACCGGGGAAACGATTCGTTAGCCCCACTCGGCAAAGCAAGCAGTGGCAAACTTGAGATGTCGGGATATCCGCTCGGGATGCCTCGTCCCCGGTAAGAATGGGGACTTCGATTGTGATTGCGAGGCTCGTATAGAGGCAAAGGATTGAATCCCCGGGGATACCGAGATGCACTGGGATCTCGGCGGAGCAGCACGTATGTGTGCGTTGGTAATGAGCTTGATGTGCGTGAGCCGGAACCGACGATCCGAGGCGGTGCATGTCTGAGCCAGCTGACCGATGCCGGAGGGGAGCTTTGAGCGAGAGCCGCTGCGTTGCTGGGATCTCGTGAGCTGGGCGGAGGCGGACTCGCCGATAGCTTTGAGAAACCGGGGAGCCGTGATGTCTTCGTCTTCTATGAGAACAAAGGTTCCATCAAAGTTGGGGAACCGCAACCTGTTCCTCGAAGACGCAAGGTGTCGACGATCCAGCTTGCCGTTCTTCTTGGCGCTTCTTGATGGCTTCGAAGGCTCGCAGCACCTCCTCCATTGTCTGGAGATTCCTTAGTGGCGGGGTTCCGTTTCCCTCACCGTTATCCGTTGATCCCGTCATGGGGAGTATTGACGGTGCGGACCGTTGAACCGGAAGCGGCTATCGGATCTTGTGACCTCAATACCGAAAAGGCGGCTTCCAGTGGATTCTCAACCACTCTGTCACTGGAGGGGGTGACGGGCAAGGTTTAGACACAGAATGGCCTACGGATAGAAGGGGAAAGCTCACGTGGCATGCGGCTTCCGTTTCTTTTATTTTTGATTTTTTTTTGTTGTTTTAATTTACTTAAAACATGTTTTCTCGTAATCCTAGGTAGGTTGGAAAAGATTGCTCTTCTTTTCGCAACTATGCTAGATCCTCGGGTCACGGAGACCATCTCGTGCGGCTATAAGCCCCTCGTTTTGCACCCGTATTTCGACATCCCAGTGGACAAACCTGTGCGAGGGTCCTATAGTGCAAGCGGTTTCCACCGGCCTAAAAGAAAAATCGAACCTAAGGACAGAGCCTGTCATGTTCGTTTTGATGCGTTAGCCATGTGAATAGTGAACCGAGCTGGCCACTAAGTCAAGATCAGTCAAGAGTTCTGGCATGACCTTCTCTTTACTTGCTTGCGCAAGGGATGCGTGACGTTAGGCGTCGGCCGGGTCATATCGTCATGGCCGACGTATCAAAGGCGTGATGACATGGTGTCATGCGAGCATGGATGTATATCCGGACGGAACATCGTCGGGTGTAGCTTCGAAATCAAGATCGTGTCAAGATTTTAGCATGACCTTTCATCGCTTGCTTGCGCAAGGGATCTTGAGTTCCGAGCCTTGACTTAAAAAATGGCCTAAGCATGGTATATGTATCCAGCCGTATGACACGGACCGGGTAAAACCAACCGAGTTTGGACAGAGTGTGACTCAAGACTCAAACGTGTGGTTGACGCCGCTAGGACGGGATGTTTGGAATGATCCCGCGCGCGCCAAGAGGCCTAGGAAGACCAAACGGATCGCAACCGAGACCACTCCGGTTAAGGGTTGTAGTGTGCAGTGTATCCGAGGCAAGAAGGCGCATAGTGTGCGGTGTAACCGAGGCAAAGTGTGGTAGAGTGCGGTGTAACCGAGGCAAAGAAGGCGCGTAGCTGCGGTCTCTAAAATTCTTTTTTCTCGAGTAAAATAGAAAATTTTGAAGAATTTTAAATGTATGCACGTATGTATATTGATGCATTTTTTGTATTTTTATTTTTTTGTAAAATAAAAACGAAGCACGTGCACACACACACAATGCTTAAAGGAAGGGGTAAAATGAAAGTTTGACCCTCATCATCGTTTTAAAAATCTTTTGTTTTGTTTAAAAGTTTTTAAAACAAAATTTCCTCAGAAGTCGCCAACCGAAATTACCCGGATCCGGCTCGCGCGTGAGCCCGCGTGCATCTCGCATTTGTCGCTCGGGAAGTCGCCCGATCCGAGAGGCAAGACAATCGCGCCCTAAGATCCGGCTTATTCCGCTTTAGCGTTGCGTGTTGGAGGTGTCTCGCCGTGCTTTCGCTTTGTAGAGTCGCCACGCCCGTTTTTATTATTAAGCCCAAAACATTGAAAAGGGCATCGCTTAAAAATAAATTTTAAACTGTTTTTGTGTGATGAGATTTTGAGTTCGGAGGTCGATGACTCCTCGAAGAGAATATTAGAATCTTAGAGCTCACCCGAGTCGCCTCGTAAAACGAGTCTTTCTGATGCCCCTAATATTCTTTAAACCGTCGTGTATGTGTGTGTGCTTTTAAAAATGCATGTCAGATTCGGATGTCTACATTGTACACGCTTTATTGAAATGTATTGAAATAGTGTAGGAAGGAAGCCTTACCAATTGTTGGTTCGTGTCTGTCTTCCGAAGGGAATAGTGCTTGAGGATGGAATAGTGCTCCGGACGGGCCGGATTGCTTTGAAGGAGCCGCTTGTCTCGCGACGAGCTTCGGCGTGAGTTGAGATTGTAGGCCGCAATGCTGCAGTTTTGGCGTGGGTTGGAATCGTCTGCTGGATTCGGCAGAGGTTCGGCGTGCGTTGAATCGTCTGATTCGGGCAGGTTCTACCTGAATCGCGATTCGGGCAGGTTCGGCGTGCGTTGGAATCGTCGCTGGATTCGGGCGAGGTTCGGCGTGGGTTGGAATCGTCTTGGATTCGCGTAGGTTCGGCGTGGCCGGATCGTCGCTTGACTCGGAAAGAGCCGGACGCCGTGGAAAGACTGTGCAAGGCCTCGGAGTACCACGAGGGGCCTCGTAGTACCTCGAGAGTGCCTCGGAGCAGCGCGGGAGCGTCACGGGAGCGCTCGGAGAGGCTTCGGAGCACCACAAGGGAGCTCGAAAGGCCTCGGAAGGATCCGAAAGGGGCCGGGATTGCCCCGAAGGGTCTTAGAGGGGAGCCTGAAGGCTGGGGGGAGAGGAGAGAAGAGGGAGGTGTGAAAAAATGAGGAGGGGAAGCCCTCTATTTATAGTAAAAATTTCGGAGCAAAGAGGTCCGTACGGACCTCTTAGGTAATGATGGATTTCCGGGATTTGAGGGAATCTCGTGGACTTTAAGGGGATTTTCGTAATGATTATGTCTGGTGCAAAGAGGTCCGTACGGACCTTTTGGCATGCAAAGAGGTCCGTACGGACTTTCCATGCTCTTGTGAATGTGATGGCAAGCTAGCTCTCGTCGAGAGCTTTCCAACCATATATGGCACGTCTCAATCGGAGTTCGTATGAAGGAGTTATGACCTCCGGAAGTTTGCCTCTGGTTTTGTCGTATGCTGGGATGGAGAGCGATCCAGATTGGGGTACTTACAGGAATGCAATATTCTTTGAAAATATCCTTCCTGCCAAGGATAGGAAAGAAGGTAATTCTCAAAAGAGAACATATGAATCTACAAACGGTCCATCTCAAATAGAAGATGAAGGACCTAGACGTAGTAAAAGGGCAAGAGTGGAAAAGTCTTTTGGTCCTGATTTTCTATCATTTATGTTGGAAAACGAACCAGCTACTGTTAAAGAAGCGTTATCTGGATCGGACAGTACGTTCTGGAAAGAGGCTATTAACAGTGAGATAGAATCCATAATGCTTAATAATACTTGGGAGTTGGTTGATCTTCCTCCAGAATGCAAACCGTTAGGTTGCAAATGGATCCTTAAAAGGAAGTATAAGGCAGATGGATCTATCGATAAGTACAAAGCGCGGCTAGTAGCCAAAGGGTTTAGACAAAAGGAGGGATATGACTTCTTCGATACATATTCTCCTGTCATAAGGATCACATCTATACGTGTTCTCATAGCTATTGCAACAGTGCATAATCTTGAGATACACCAGATGGATGTGAAAACAGCTTTCTTGAATGAAGAGTTAGAGGAAGAGATTTACATGGAACAACCCGAAGGGTTTGTTGTTCCAGGTAAAGAGCAAAAGGTGTGTAAACTTGTAAAGTCGCTGTATGGACTAAAACAAGCACCTAAGCAATGGCATGAAAAGTTTGATCGAACTATGTTGTCAAATGGATTCAAGATAAATGAATGTGACAAATGTGTCTATGTCAAAGGAACATCTGAATCATTTGTAATAGTCTGTCTTTACGTGGATGACATGTTGATAATGGGAAGTACTCATGAATTGATCATGAATACCAAAAGCTTGTTAAAGAAGCACTTTGACATGAAAGATATGTGATTAGCTGATGTTATATTAGGAATAAAGATTTCTAGAACATCAGAAGGAATAGTTCTGTCACAATCCTATTATCTTGAAAATGTACTTCAAAAATTCGATGTCATTAACAGCTCTCCGGCTAAGACACCGGTAGACTTAACTCTACACTTAGCAAAGAACAGAGGGAAACCAGTTTCTCAGTTGGAGTATGCAAGAATAATCGGTAGTCTGATGTACTTAACGAATTCTACACGTCCAGACATTGCATATTCAGTGAGCAAACTAAGCAGGTTCACGAGTAATCCCAGTACAGATCATTGGAAAACACTAATGAGAGTATTGAGATATTTAAAGTATACTATGAATCATGGGATACTTTATAAAAGATATCCAGCAGTATTAGAAGGATACTGTGATGCAAACTGGACATCGGACACAAAAGACTCAAAATACACGAGTGGATATGTTTTCACAATAGGTGGAGGAGCAGTGTCATGGAAATCCTCCAAACAAACATGTATAGCCAGATCCACGATGGAATCTGAGTTTATAGCTTTAGATAAAGCTGGAGAAGAAGCAGAATGGCTTAAGAACTTCCTAGAGAATATTCCTTGTTGGAGTAAACCTGTGCCTGCTGTTATGATACATTGTGATAGTCAATCAGCAATAGGAAGGGCACAGAGCAGTATGTACAATGGTAAGTCTAGACATATCCGTCATAGACATAATACCATTAGACAGTTGATCAAGAATGTGGTTATCACAATTGACTATGTGAAGTCAAATGATAACATAGCGAATCCATTTACGAAAGGTATAAATAGAGATCAACTGTATAAACTGTTAAGGGGAATGGGCTTAAAACCCACAATAAAAGAACTCATAGTGGACACTCAACCTTGATAATTGGAGATCCCATGCCCTTGGTTCAATGAGATAACCAAGCTATAAGTTCTAGTAGAATCACTTGAAAACAACAACTCGGTTGAATGACCTGGAGATGTTAAATACTCATTCCCAGAACATCCAAGTATAAGCACCTGCAGCAGTGGTGAGGATAAGTTGAGAAAACTTTTAATGATTCCTATTCCTACGAGTGGAGTATAGCAGGATACTCCTTATAGTATGAATCACCTATATAAGTGAGAAGTAACTTGACCGCTTCTAATGTGAACACTTATGAATGAGATACGGTCCAGGATCGAAATGGACAAAACGTGAGAACAATAACTATTAGAGCTATTATTATGTGAGTATTGTTGTCTTGGTATACATTATACAGTCACTGGTTCAAAGCGACTCGCTACCAAATGGCTTGTATATCCGATAATATTTCACTAAGGGAGATTCAAAGCCATAAGCTATCTATCCCGTTGTAATAATGGTTCGCCGGAACTTTTGGACGAAATTGCATGCATGCATTAATTGTCATTCATGTGGGAGATTGTTGGAAATGGGTAACGAAAGTTAAGTTTGACTTGTCGTTGACCTAACTTTCTAACGGAAGTTCGTTAACTTCCAACGGAGTTCGTTATTTGTTAACGAAGTAAGTTACAAAATGTATTCTACATTTAGGGTAGATAATGAAACTCATTTATTGTCTCAAAATCATTTCCGAGTGAATGAGAAATTAATGACAAAAGATTTGTAACTTAACGAGAGTTGTTTAAAGGGTTTTTTGATGAGGTTTGATATGCTCGGCCGAGCAGAGTCCTTGACTCGGCCGAGCAGAAAGCATGAAGCAAATCGCCAAGTCTCTCGGGACAGCTTCGCTCTACCGAGGCATATGCCTTGCTCGGCCGAGCAAGGTGATTGACACTGGCCGTGCGAGTTCCTTGACTCGGCCGTGCAGCTTGGCGCTCGGCCGAGCGAGTCCCTTGACTCGGCCGAGCAGTTCCTGAACAGGTGTCAATTCAAAAGAAAAAGTTATGCCTTTTCAAGGGAAAAGACACAAACCCCTTAACTCTCCTTATATACTTCCCCTCCGAATTTCAATTCATATATACAGTCATTTGAGCCTCTCTACCCACATTTTGAGATAGATTAACATAGCCAAATCATTTCATATTGTTGCATCAAATTCCTTCAAGTCCAAAGTTCCAAACTTTTCATTGTTCGTTAGAATTGTTAATTTGGTGTGCTCCTATTAACAATTAGAAGTCGTTTCATTTCACGAGAAGTTTGTCATCAACCGTAAGCACCTGTGCGGGACAAATACTTCTTACAAAAATTGTGTTAAACACAAGATTCGACTATTTGTGATTTGCTTTTCAATTTCCGTTATTTTTCTCATCTCTCTTTGTTATTTTCTTAAGAAGCCTAACATAAAATCTCAACAATTTGAATATCGTAGGGTGGAGGATTGAACCCAATTTAAATGTATACTCCCTCCGTCCCGCTAATATTAGCACACTTTTCTTTTTGGGCGTCCCGCTAATATCCGCACACTCCCAAAAAGGAAACTTTATATTAATAAAATATTCACTCAACCCCACTCATTCTCTCTCCTACATTATTTTAATACTCACAACACCATTATAATTTATTACACCCTCCACTCATTCTCTCTCCACTCATTCTTTTACACTCACAACATTTTATTAAAATATCATATTCCTTAATTCTCGCGCAAACAGTGTTTGTGCTAATACTAATGGGACGGAGGGAGTATAGTAGATCACGGTGTTTTTGTATACACTAAACAAAAAACAAAAGAAAATCATTTCCGAATATACAACATTCTATAGAATCTTTAAAACATACTCCCTCCGTCTCGGCCGAAGCGTCACTTTTTACCCAAAATGGCATCCCGTTTATAGCGTCACCCTTTCCTAAAAAGGAAACTTTTAATAATATTTTATTATCCCATCCACTATTCCCTCCACTAATTCTCTCTCCTCTACACTCACAACACTTTTAAAATTTACTATTTCCTCCACTAATTCTCTCTCCTATTTTTAAATTACACTCACAACATTTTTTCTTCCCACACTTTTTCTTAATTTGCACGCCACCCCTAAAAGGATGACGCTTCTACCGGGACGGAGGGAGTATTCGGAAGCGTAGAAAGAGACCTTTTAACCACACACTTCCGGCAAGAAATTGACATGAATATGATAGTGACCAAACCATGAGTTGAGAAAATAAATAAAAATTACTATTGTCCAAAAATAAAATTGAGTTTTTAGTGTCTAATATGTTACTTAAAACTCCCCTCCAGTTGGACATGTAGTCAAACTAACAATTTTAACTTGCATATAGATAAGACTTGCTCAATTTCAAATCTTCGATTCTTAGGTACTCCTTCCTTTTTATAATAAATGTTGCATTTTCTTTTTTATTTTGTCTCAAAATAAATATCGAGTTCTAAATAAAGAAATAATTTTATTGCAAAATCCCTGTGATACAAGTAATACACAATCAAGTAAATTTATTATTTTTTTTTTAAATTATTGACAATTCAAACGCAACACTTATTATTATGTAACGGAAATGGAGGGAGTTAAACGTGGGGAGGGGGGGTCTATAACAAATATATTTGTATATATTTTATTATTAAAGATTCTCCTATATCTTGTATTAGTTACTATACTAATATGATTATAATTGTATAGTTTTGTTAATTGATATATCTAGAATAGCTTGAAAATCACTCATTCTATTGTATAAATATGTATCTCTTGTTATTAATAAAATTGAGTCATTTATATCAATTTTCTTTCTCCCATGTATGAATTGACTTCGTCTAACTATCTTTTATTTTATTATGCTATTAGAGCCATGATGGTCCTTCTTTACCAAAACCTGCGGTAAAACCCTAAACCGCCCCACCCTATCACCACCACACGCTTACGCCAACCACCATCAAATCTCTATTCTCCTAAATCTCATCACCCTCGGCAAAAATCCTAAGCTGAAACCCACCCTAAACACCACCACCCACTTCCGCCTCTCCACCTCCAACATCACCATAGCCCCAACCCTCCTTGCCTGAAACCCTTACTTCGTAGCTCAACATCAAAACTCTATTCCTAAATCACCACCACCATCGGCTCAACCCCTTGGCTGAAACCTATCATTCTCCAACCTCCTTCTTGTCCAACGAAGACCACCACCCTCGACACAACCCCTTGACCGAAACCTTATAATGATTCTCGGTCAAAATCTTATTTCTCTAGCAACATCACCATGGGCAGTACCTAATTGTCGAAACCTCTTCTCCTCCAACGACATTACCAATCCTCTATTCTTCACCCAAACCCTTGCGACACAACCTTATTTGTCGCCCCGCCACAAAGCACCACCACCCCTTTGCCATTTATGGCCTCCATACGATGCTCATCATCCTTGGCACAACCCTAATAGTCAAGTTCCTTCACCAACCTAGGCCTCTTATGGTGCCTCCAATGGCAACACCGCCACCAATGACAATAACCCTATTTATTGATGACACAACCCTATTTGCCGCCACACCCTAGCACCACCACCCTTGGCCTCCTCTAACCTCAACCCAAGGTGCATTACCACCCTTGAGGTTTCAACTCACCACCTATTCAACAACTTGTTACACCACATAATCAACCCTATGTTCAAAAACCTTTCTCACAACTTGTCACACAGCCTGCCTAACAACCTGTCTAACAACCTGCTTCACAACGTGTCTCACAAACTGTCTCACAACTTACCTCACAACCTGTCTAACATCCAGTCTCGCATCTTTTGCCACATCCACAATCTACAGCATAACATATGCCTCTCGTACAGACACACATACACACCAAATACATATCCCTCTCCACTCGCTCGATAGAGCCCAATTCATCTCATCACTATTAAATATTGGATTTATCAAAGGATCGTACATCTTTCGATGATATATAAGGAATATAGTGTTAGTTTATTTTTTTATTAAAGATTCTCTTAAATTTTGTATTAGTTACTTTATTAATAGGATTACTATTGTTATTAATAAAATTGAGTCATTTATATTAATTCTCTTTCTCCCATGTATGAATTAACTTCGTGTAACCATCTTTTATTCCATTTGAAACATCGTCTTTTTCTTTTCTCTCAAACAGCTTAACATCTTGAGGTAATCTATAGTATACATGGCAGTGGTCCATGAACAGTTGAATGAACAGTATCAACTGTCAAATTTTTCATTTTGCCCTCATTAAGTTGTCCCTTTCTCATTTTGCCCTTTAAAAAAAATTAATTAAAAAAAAAAAAAACACGTGTCCTTAAACACGAACTTACTATAGTTAGCATATAAATAAAGGAGGGATAGGAGCCCTTTTAATTAAATTGTAGGTGGGCTAGCAATTTTCTCTCCAACCCTTGTTTTTGGTTACCCTACCCAACCTTATTCAACCCCCCCCCCCAAAAAAAAAAAAAAAAAAAAAAAAAAAAAAAAAAGAAAAAAGGAGTTATCTTTGTTTTAGTAGTGATTGTGTATGTTCAAACCACCTATAGTCAATTTAAACATTATCAGGCAAGTGCATTAATTATTGTATTACTCCTTTCTATATACTCCCTCCGTCCCACCTCACTTGACACTTATTTTCATTTTGGGCCGTCCCAGCTCATTTGACACTTTCCAAAATAGCCTACTTTTTATAATTTTATATTCACTCTACCCCACCACTCATTCTCTCTCTTTATTTTCCACCACTCAATTTATTCAACCAACACTACTATTTACCTCACTCATTCTCTCTCTTCATTTTCTACCACACATTTTTTTTATTTTATTCTTTTTTTCTAAGCTTTCCCCCGCCCACCCTGTCGCTGTGAGGTGACGGAGAGTATAAATATTGTCAAAATCTTAGGAAAATAGTTTTTCGTAATAATTAATTTTTAAAAATTGGGTGGCGACATTTTTGTAAGTAAACAAAACTTATTTTATAACAACAATGATATTTTTGTAAATAACCGAAATTTCATTTATAATTGCACAATTACATTTTTGTAAATAAACAAAACTTATTAACAAATCGTAGATGTCTTTAACACTATAACGGACACTGTTTAATACTACCACTGACAATCTCTTTTACATTATCAATGACAGTCCTTAATACTAACACTACTGACCTCAAAAACACAAACACTAACACTAAAAAAACCACTGATACACGTTTTTACAGTAGCATTATTGACACATTTTAACACAGAAAAACTTAGTAATTTCCTGATCCGGTTAAAGAAATTAATTTTCTCTATCATAAAAACACTTATTTTTTCTTAAATCAAGTTCATTATCCTTTTAAAAAATAAATACTTCCTCCGTCCCATGTGAATGTAAACCATTTTCTTGGGCACAATAACTAAGAAATATTATTAAGATAATGAAAATGTGTGGTAGAAGATGAAGAGAGAGAATGAGTGGAGTTAATAGTAGGTTGGTTGAATAAATTGTATGGTGGAAAATGAAGAGAGAGAATGAGTGGGTGGGGTAGGGTAGGGTGAATATAAAATAATAAATTTATTTTCATTTTGGACAGTTTGCATTTATATGGAACGAATCAAAATAAAAATAAGTTTACATTCACGTGAAACACGTGGGACGAAGGGAGTATTTATTTTGGAACGATAAATAATTTTGCAAGTGACCCTTACTGATAGTGACCTTCAATTGAGAGTGAGTTGTGCCTGTGCAACAAGTGGTGATGTGATGAGATTGGTACACTTGTAATTATTGGCCCATGGGCCTAACCTATTGGGCAATAACAACAAAAATTCCCAATCATTGATGGAAAAAAATAGGAAGGTCCAGCCTCAAATTAATTAAAGGTCCCCCAAACCTCTTAACCACTGACCCTCCATTCATGCAAGCATCAACCGGTATGTGTCCTACCTAATGGGCCTTGGCCCAGTAATGTATTGGTGGCCTTCCGTTCCGTAGAGGAGGTCACCAGTTCGATTCTTTCAAAGGGAAATCTATGTGGTTTAATTTCTACTTTGGGTTTCAGGGCTCTTAGGAGTCTCCCGGGGCACTTCCGTGCAGTTAAGGAAGCAGCATTGCTGAGCTTGCAACCTCAGTGTGGGAAGTTCAAATCTTGGCAGGAGCACTGGAGCAGTCATTTGATGTTGTAATAGTGATATAATTGCCTCGGCAGGAGCAGCTGGAGCAGTCATTTGGTGTTGTAAAAGTGTAAATGCCTTGTAGGAGGGCTCCCTTGGAGCCCAGGGAGTATAAGGGTCTTCTTGCCACCCCTGCCGTAGGGCATTCCGCGATTTATCTGCTCGCCAAGATACCGAGTAGATATCGATGGTCAGGGATTGATCCGTAAGAAAGGGGAACCTGGGTAATAAAAAAAATAAAAAATCAACCGGTATGTGTCCTTGTTGGCAATTTCCCTTGTATTGTAAGAATAATTGCCATATAAATATTTCTAACTCATTTGCAGCACATTTATTTATGAGTTTTGTTGGACAAATGAGCTGTAAAAAGAAAAGAACATTGAAAAATATTTGTACGCCCGTCCCAGAATAAATATCACATTCAACTTGTTCATCGTCAGCGTTTTAAAAAAGGAATATGCTTTTTGAGATTGGATGAGAAAAATATGATGGCTCAAAGTTGATGATTTGAAAGTATAAATTTTAGAATTTAATCCCACTATTGATGTCCCATGATTCATAAATTAATGAGGGATTAATAGGAATCATTACCTTAGAATTAGGGGTTACAGGGTAATGACTCCCATATTAATATAAGGATTAATTGAAAATTCATCACATGGTTATTGAAGCTATAACTAGTGTGCAAGAATAGTCCGGTCCGTCCGTTTTATCCTGCGAGGCGAACGTCCAAAATAATCTTAAGCACAACTCGGTGAGTGGGCGAATTTGTCTTAAGGAGGGTGTGTCACACACGACTCGAAAAACATCAAGACGATCAACCTACGATTTTCTCCTTGTTTAATTTTACGTTGTAAATTATATTTCAATATACTGTAATTCTTTTTTCTTTTTGTGCTTATTGTAAGATTTTGTCTAACACTTTTTATACTAACACCACCCAATCCACGAACACTTTTCATTAATTTTTATATTCAATCCAAAGTGTGTTGTTTGAATTTGGACGGAAGAAGTATTTATTTAAGAGTTTATTACCGTCTAGTCCCTCAGTCAAATAAAAACTACATTCTAAGACACGAAATTATCAATTCTACCACCTAGTCCTACCCCGAAAATAAATTAACCATATGATCCCTCAGCTGATTTATAACTTAATAAAATTCCATAATTACCCTTATACCCCAAAAAAAACCTTACCCATCCTCTCCCCTCTCACACACTCACTTTATCTCTCTCTCTCTCTCTTTAACTTTCTCTATCTACCCCCATCTCTCCCTACCCCCATCTCTCTGATCACCCTTCCTCATCCGATAATCCTTCCCCGCCCAACCTTCGGCCTCACTCTTCCCTTCCTCAGGTCATATTCTCCGTCGGCAACTGCTGTTCTCCGGCGATCTCTTTTTTCTTCGATCCATTTCTTGGCGGATCTCTGGTATACTTCTCCGGCCGACAAATTCCTCTTCTCCGGCGATCTATTTTTTCACCATAACGTTCAGTCATCTGACATTTCTAGCTGATCTACCCATATTAGCGAAGATGTAGTCTCTATAAACTTAACCATCACCATGGTAGAAATATCAATGTTGTTGGTGACCTCCAAGTTCTCAGTTGTTTGCTCGCCGGAGTATATCGTGTTGTTAGTAGTTTAGTGGACAACTGAGAACTTACTGATAAGTTTTTAGTTGTTGGGTCGTTGGAGTTTGTTGTGTTCTTAGTAGTTTAGTTGACAACTGAGAACTTACTGATAAATTCTCAGTTGTTTTATTGCCGGAGAAGTCGTCGGAGTATATCGTGTTCTTAGTAGTTTAGTTGACAATTGAGAACTTAGTGATAAGTTCTTAGTTATTTGATCGCCGTAGAGGTCACCAGATTAAAAAAAAAAGTCGCCGGAGTTGATGGTCTTCAGAGTTGTTGACCGGAGAAGATGGGAGGGGTGGCCTAAGGTGATGGTGGTTGGAGAGAAATTAAATTGATAATGAGGGTGGACTCAGTAAAATGATGTGAGGGTGGATTTAGTAATATGAGGAGGAAAGTGTACTAATTAATATAATGATTGTATGGTTAGATGAAATATTCTTTTTCTTATAAGGTAAAATTGATAAGTTTGAGATGTTATATGGTAAATTCCTCTTTGTTTAATTTCTAAATATTTGAAACTTTAAACTATAGTTCTCCTTAATTACTATTATATTTTTCAGTAATTTTAAATTAATAGTGTTATTACAAATCTATTTAGAAGACAGAAAATAAATCAATCACACAATACACAATATACGTGGTTCACCAACTTGGATACGTCCACGGGCAGAGGGCAAGAAAATTATTATCAACTGACAATTACCGAATACAATCTCGAATCTAATGCACGAACTTTTTTATCACAAGAATTTACAAATGTACAAACCCTAAATCTAGATTATTAAAGAACCAAAAGAACCCTAGAATTATTGATATACCTATCACACTAGAGGTTACAAATTCTATAGGGAATAGGGTGTATTTATATTATCTATTCCTAACCCTGCACAAAATCTTCCGTGATCAGGCCAAAAATGGACTATCGCGCGGTCGCCCCCACATAATGTGCGATCGCCCCTTTGTACAGGCGTTTGGGGCGATCGCCCTCCTTGCCTTGGCGCGGTCGCTCCTTCCGTTTGTCACAGGAATTAAAAAATATGTCCTTGTTCAATCCCATAATTTGTTCCAAGGTTAGATGGTATCAAACCCAACAAATCACCACCTTGACATCTAACCTCCGGATCACAAAACGAGAACTCCCCTCTGCCTCATATGTATTATGCCAAACACCAAGCTTGTCCTTCGGACAACCAAAATTTATATCTTCCTAGACACCCAAATGTGTTACGCCGAACACCAAAACACTTGCTGCAACAGTTGATCAAACCCGTTCAACAAGTAAACAAACGTGTCTACCAGACACCCAAATGTATCCCCCTGGACACCCAAACTGTGCTGCATCGATCACATCAATGTGTCTCCAAGACACCCAAATGTGCCTCTGCAATAGGCACTCAAAATTGCCCCAACCGGCAATTGAGCAAATCCAGTCGACATTGAATCTTGCCAACTCCACCTTGAGTAACTTGCTGCTTCACCTGTTTGTCAACCACCCCATACGAAGCCATGCAACATGCTTCCTTCATATGTGTATTTACCATACCCTTTGTTTTATAATGCTCGACACCAAAACCCAAAAACGTAAAACCTTACAGGACGTACAAGAACCTTGTTTTACCCCTTTCAGAATTACATTCGAACCCCTGCAGACATTTACTGCTCCACCTTCACAATTGAAACCGTATTCCATCCTATCTAGCCGACTAATTGATATCAGATTCTTCGTTACTTCAGGAACATTTCTAACCTTGTTCAATTTACAAAACATGCCACCCAATGTTCGCACCCTGATGGAACCCATGCCAATTACCTTGTAGACAGAACCATTAACAATATAAACATCACCCTCTTCCGTCTCCTTGTATGTTGCGAACCATTTTCTGCGCGAACACATGTGATAAGAAGCCCCAGAATAAAGAATCCATGTATCTTTCATACATTTGTCTTCTTCGGTTACTAGAGCATAGTCCCCCTCATCATCTTCTGACATAACTGCATTAGACCAAAATTGCTCGCTCTTATTTAACCTGGGACATTCCCGTTTCCAATGCCCATTTCCCTTGCATTAACTGCAGACATCTCCATGTATTGGACCCCGTTTAGAAGAACCATTATTTCTCCTAACTTGTCCCCTATTGCCTTCTTCAATCAATCTTGCTGATTGAGATTTTGTAGATAAACCGCTCGCCTTGCGGCGTCGATCTCTGGTATTGAGATTATTTTAACCTTTTTCAAAGTAACCATATACTTACCATTAATGCAAGAATCCACAAATCCCTCATATGACAGTGGTAAGGAGACACACAACATAAAAGTAACATCCTCATCTTCAACCTTAACATCAATATTACGCAATTCAAGTAATAAAGATGTAAATCGATATATGTGATCACTAATGGGCGTACCTTCCATCATTCGAAAAGAATACAACTTCTTCTTTATATATAACTTGTTGGTCAATGATCGTGTCAGATATATATATTCCATCACAAGCCATAGAGCAGCTCCGAAATCAATATATACAATATACAATAGAACATCATCATCTAAACACCTGAGGATTTTAGAGTAGGCCCTCTCATCTAGCATGATCAGATCTGTTGCTTCCTTCTCAGCTGCTTCCCCGAACCCTCTGTTGTTGCAGCCACGACATCACACGTGGAAACTACTACTGCTTTGCCATTCGAATCTTGGCGATTTCTGATTTCAGCAGCAACCGGAGCCCATAAACCCTTTTCTCTCAACAAGGCCTCCATCTTGATCTGCCAAAGAGAAAAACCATTCTTCTCATTTAACTTGTCAACTAGTGATTCAATTCTTGTTCCCATCTTATTTTGCATCGAAAAACCCCTATATCTTTATCAACCTAACATGTCTTTGATACCACTTTCTTATTATAGATCTATGAAAAGACATTAAATAAATCAATCATACAAAACAACGATATATGTGGTTCACCAACTTGAATACGTCCACGGGTAGAGGGCAAGAAAATTATTATCAACTGGCAATCACCGAATACAATTTTTAATATAATAAACGAACTTTTTGATCAAAAGAATTTACAATTGTGCAAACTCTAGATTTAGAAAAACAAATAACCAAAACAACCCTATAATTATTGATATCCCGATCACACTAGAGGTTACAAAACCGTTAGGAAATAGGGTGTATTTATACTGTCTATTACTTATCCTGTACGATTTTCTAATATTACACAAAATCTGTCGTGACAATGCCCAAAACGGACTACCACGCGGTCGCCCCCACATAGCGTGCGATCGCCCCCTTAGTACATGCGTTTGGGGGGATCACCTTCTTTGCCTTGGCGCGGTCGCTCCTTCCGTCTGTTACAGGAATTACGAAATTTGTAATTGTTCAATCCCCTAATTTATTTATAAGTTAGATGACATCAAACCAAATAAATTTTGTTATTTATGATGTTCACTAATGGAAGTTAGCTAACAACTAGTTGACTAAAAATAGTCGTTTTGACCCTTTTTTTAACTAGATTTCAGTACTAAAAAAAAAAATTTGTAATCTTAACAAATTTGCTCAACTATAAATGCCATCCCCCTCCCCTCACATTTTTTCCACACAAACTCCATTATCTCTCTTAACTTTCTTTAACAAATTTCGTTAGATTTTTTGATTCTCAAGCTCAAATTATAATCCAACTTTCTTTTTTCATCCAATATCCATATTTTCATCCAACATCCATATATTTTCATATTTTACATTATGAATATTCTTAAGAACCTAACAAGAAGGGTAGCAAGGGTAGAAGGCAAGGAGAATCTTCTTCTCCAACACCACCACCACGATTTGTTGAAAATAAAGGTGGACAATTTTATGATATGGGGCTTTCGAGGCAAAATGAAAATGAGGTGAAAGATTGAAAAGATGATGAAGAATTGGAAGAGATTTCAATTTTGTGCCACCACAAAATATTATGGTACCCAATATGGTACAGAATTATATACTACACAATGGAAATAATGTGCAAGTATGATTAATTTGTTGAAGAAGTTCGAGGCGGCAACCTTGGCGTTATCCGGTACGTATTACCCTACTTCTACTTTAGTTGTTGATCATTGTGTGGAAATTTCTAGTATATTTTTCGAATTTAAAGATGATATTATTGTTAAAGATGCGATTTTCAAATTGCGAGAAAAGTGGGAAAAATATTTGCTTAACATTCCCGATATTTTTTTGGTTGCTAAGTTATTATATCCAAGAGTTAGAGAGTATGATTTAACTCAATTTTTAAAATATTATTAGTCAAACTTTTATGAGGCATTTACAAAATACTACTTTAGAAAGATAGAAATTACAAAAAAAAAAAAAAAACACATAAGTTCGAAATTATAAAAAAAAAATTGGTTTTTTTTTTTTATCAGTTTTGGTCAAACAACTGATAATTTCAGTTATCACTTGTTTACAACTGATAACTGAAATTATCAGTTGTTTGACCAAAACTGTAAAACAAAAAAAAAAAAGTTTTTTATAAAAAAAGAAAAAAAATTAGTTTTTTGTAATTTTCCATCTTACATATTTTTTTATAAATGCCATCTTTTTGAGTGAGTTTTTTGTAATAAACCCAACTTTTATTTGGTGGGAGATTCCAATATGCCTAATGTATGTCAAAAAGTTGATAGTGTTAGACAAGCATTTTTAGAAATTTATCAGAAATACAAGTCAATATACAGTGATGCATATGCAACAACAAGTGAGCCTTCTTCTTCGGTACTTCAACATTTCTCATCATCATTTGTGGCAAGTTTTTATGGAAGACAACAATCTCGTGGTGGTGTTAATGGCGAATTTGATAAATATTTGATCACCGAATTTTAACAAGAAAATCCATTTGATATTTTGAGTTGGTGGTCAAGGAGAGCACATGCTTTTTCTATCATTTCTAGAATTGCACGAGAAGTACTTGCTTGTCCCGCATCAACGATTTCGGTGGAGCAAGCTTTTAGCATTGGTGGGAATATGGAGCATAATCGTCACAATTTATCATCCGATAGTTTTGAAGCTTGTAATTTGTTGACTGATTGGATTAGAGCGGAAAGAAGAAAGTAAGGCAACAAGCCAACGGATCTTCTTGGTGGCGAAGGTGCGTACTTTGATGAAACTAAATCGGGAAGCGATTAAGTTAAGTAAAATGTAAGTTATTTAATTGTTAATATAGTTTTATTATAAGTTAGAATTTAGATAATTATTTTAATAAAATGAGGTAAAGGCTCCTAATATCCTTCCTTAAATATAAAATGGTAAGGTTTGATTGTCCCCCTCATGTAATTTTTCCCAATTATTAGTAAAATTTAAAGGGTACTATCCATTTTTTCTTTTATTTACTTTCATTTGTTTAGTTTTTTCTATCTTTTTTATATATATATATTTTAAAATACTAATAAAAAATCTAAAATATTATTTTTTAGTCAATAAAAAATTAAAAGAAAATAAAAATAAATATAGGGTAGTCTGTCCCTCTTTTCTTCTATATATTTTCATTTGTTTAGTTTTTTTCTATATATTTTATATACCTTTGTGTAAAAAAAAAATCATTAATAAAAAAACTCTAAAATATTATTTTCTAGTCAGTAAAAAATTAAAAGAAAATAAAAAATAAATATAGGGTAGTCCGTCCCTCTTTTCTTCTATATACTTTCATTTGTTTAATTTTTTTTTTCTCTTTTTTTATAAACTCTTTTGTAAAAAAAAAATCACTAATAAAAAAAGTCTAAAATATCATTTTCTAGTCAATAAAAAATTAAAAGAAAATAAAAAATAAATATACGGTAGTTCGTTCCTCTTTTCTTCTATATACTTTCATTTGTTTAATTTTTTTCTATCTTTTTTATATACCTTTTTGTAAAAAAAAATCACAAAAAAAAAATCTAAAATATTATTTCCTAATCAATAAAAAATAAATGAAAAAAATAAAGGGTAGTTCGTGTCCGTCCCTCTTTTCTTTTATATACTTTCATTTGTTTAGTTTTTTTTTTATCATTTTTTATATAACTTTTTGCAAAAAAATTCAGTAATAAAAAAATTATGAAACATTTTTTTCTATTAAAAAATAATTAAAAATAAATTAAAAAAACCGTTGAACCGCCGGTTCTGAACCGTGAACCGTCGATTCGGAACCGAAACTGTGAACCGTGACCCGACGGTTCGATTCCGATTTCTCCTTTTTCTAAATCTGAAGTGGCGGTTTCGAACCGGAATCGGAAATGACCATCCCTACATCTAATCTCCCCTTCTCTTTTATATTTTTTTCTAAGAAAAGAACCAAATTCTTAAAAAAAAAAAAAAAATAGAAAGGGAAATTGATCAAATGGAGAAACGGGCCAAATGGTCTAAACAAGCGCAGGCTTGGTCCGCGGGCTTGGACCCTATCCGTCCAACAAATGAAAGTCAGGCCTGGTCATGGTCCATGGGCTTATAGGCGGGCTTGGACCGCGAATCAACGGATACGGGCTCAGCGAGCCGCGATCTGGCGGATAGGCGGGCTGCTCGCGAGCTCAAGCCCATTTTGGCTATCACCAACTATGATCAGTGACATAGTTAAATTTATTTTAGCATTGGTTAGTGATTTAGTACTTCCCTCTCTCGGTTTAAGATTTTTATTTTTTTTCTAATCTGTTTCAATTTAAAATTTTTAGTTGTCTTATTAATTAAAATAACAATGAAACTCACTTTTCATCCTAACAACAAAAATTCTCTACTCACTTTCTCTCTTATACCTTATATTTCATACACACAAAATTTATTTTTTCATAATTCCGATGTCAAGTCAAACTAATAATATTAAATTGGGACGGGGGTATCATATTTATTTGGGATCAGCCATCAAAATATATATTTATCGTCATTTACTTTAGCTTCCTAGTTAAATTTTATCTTATTATATATTTGTTGTTGAGGTAGTTAAAATTTCAATTATACAAATGCTATTATTATTATTATTATTATTATTATTATTATATATATTATTTGAGCTTATAACTATGAAAAATAGATTATATATGCAATACTCAAGTTTTAGATGTTGGAACAAAATGATCCATCAAATCATGAACCGACTCACAACTAAATTAAGAATGAGAGGAAGAGGAAGACGAAAGCGTGTACCTGAAGAATCCATGATTGTGTTCTTGATCTTGTTCTTGAATAAATGAGAAAGTAGGGAGATAATACTTCTAAATGATAGTGTCCACACTTGTTCTTTTTAGATGAATGAAGAATGATTTTATGACTGAATTGTAATGTAGTTAAGTTTCTCAAATGGGCTGATGGATAGCCTATATATAGATTGAGAAGGGGCACTTCATTTAGGGACTACACCCTTTCGTAAAGAAGGCGGTGAGAAGTTACCATTATGCCCATCATTTAATGGTACTTACACCTAATGGAATTCTACATATTTGGTCTATACTTTAACATTATTAAATAATTATAACACATGAAATTAAACAACACATATTAATTAATCTATGTTCTAACAATCTCCCACTTTGATTAATATTAATATGTATCTTTTACTAAATGAATTCCTTAATCATTTATAATATGAATGACAACCCTTATGTGCACTTTTATTGTCATCCAATACAATCTCGTCCATTAGTCTTATAAGTATAGGGACTAAAGGGGCAGTCGTTGTAATTGATTCGCAACTAAACCCACATTAATCACATATATATATCCAACTAAATGACATAGATTAAGTATAGATATGTAACATGGAATATTAATGAATATATATGAAGAACGCATATATATATTCTCCAACTAGTCCTACTTAACCAAATGAGATCAATATAAATAAAAACAACACAAAGAAATAGAAAACAATACAAACTCCCACTGATTTAAGCATTATCAAAAGTCGTTTCACCCATATGAGCAGTATGCTCGTGAAACATCAAAAGAGATTACGCTTTACAAAATGGATCCAATAACATGGAGTTTGATCCTATAAGTTGTATATCTATTTGTTCATTTTATACTTATTTTTCTTCAACAAGAGACATAACCAGATGATGTCTTTCGACATCTTTGCATCCACTAAAACATAATCGGAATACTTAATGATCTCAAAAATGATCCGATTTTATATACATAAGCATGTAGTTTAATGTTTTATAGGTACTTCATCATTCTTTTGGATGCGACTTAGTGTTCTTCTTTTCCTAATTGCTTTGGTATTGACCAAGCATCCCAATAATAAATGCAAGGTTTGTACGAGTACAGACTTGCGCATACATTAAGCTTCCTACTACCGGTGCATAAGGGATATTTTCCATATACTTGGATTCAAAATTAATTTTAGAACATTGCTTTAGACTGAATTTATCTCCCTTAGAGACAGGGGTGTCATGTGGTTTACAATTTTCCATGCTAAACCTTTGTAATACCTTCTCTATATAGCTCTTTTGTGATAATTTCAAAATACCTCGTGAATGATCACGATAAATTTGGATTCCCAATACAAAAGATGTTTTACCAAGATCTTTCATCTCAAATTTGTTTGAGAAATTTCTTAGTTTCTTTTAGAAGGTCCTTATCATTACTAGCAAGAAAATTTTTATCCAAATATCATCCACATATAAGACCAAAATTATAAATCTACTCCCACTAAACTTATGGTACACACAATCTTCACCAAGATTCATTTCAAAGCAAAATGAAAGAATAACTCGGTTAAATTTTAAGTACAATTGACGAGATGCTTGCTTAAGCCTATTCTTAAGTTTACAAACTAGTTGACTAGTTTGATCCGAATTAGTCACCATTTCTAGTTTCTTCATATAGATAGTTTCCTCAATGTCGCAATTGAGAAAAGCTGTCTTAACATCCATTTGATGAAGCTCAAGATCATAATGTGCCATTAATGCCATAATGATCATAAAAGAGGTTTTTAGAAGATACTGGAAAAAATGTTTTTTTATAATCAATGTCTTCCTTTTGAGTAAATCCATTAGCAACAAGACGTGTCTTATATCTTTCCATATTACCTTTATAATCTCTTTTGGTTTTAAATATCAATTTATAACCAATAGGTTTTACACCTTCAGGTAATGGGACAAGATCCCAAATGTCATTGTCTTTTATTGATTTTAACTCCTCATTAATGGCATTGATCCATTATGAGAATTAGAACTATTAATGGCTTCATGGAAGGTGATTAGATCAACTCCCACTAAACCTAAGGTGTCCTCATTCTCCGCAAGATACATATCATAAATATCCAGAATAGCACTTTTTCTTTCTCTAGTAGATCTCCTTAAGGGCACCGGTTCATCCTCATTTTGAGGTTGTTGAATTTCATTATGTCCAACATTTTCATGTTGTCCGTTATTTACGGGAGTCTCTATATTATTTTAAATTGTATGTTCTTTGTTGAATTTCAGGTACAATTACTTGATTTTCAACAGGAACTAAAGTTTGAGGAATAAAGAGTGGTTCCTCTAACTCTTCAAATTCAAAATTATTACTATTTCTCTCACTAAATTCAACATCCTCAAGGAACCTAACATTGTCAGTCTCGAAAAATGTTCTAGTTTTCGAGTCATAAAATTTATATCCCCTAGATCTCTCGGCATACCCTACAAAATAGCTACTAACAGTATTAAGGTTCAGTTTGCCCTCATTAGGCCTATAAGGTCTAGCTTCTGCTGGACACCCCATACATGAAGATGATTTAAGGACGATTTCTTATTTGTCCATAACTCATAAGGGGTTTTGTCGGTAGCTTTTGAAAGTGCTCTATTGAGAATATAAGTTGCGGTTTTTATTATGTCTCTCCAATATACTATGCTAGGTTTGACCGGCATGGTGTAGTGAGGGACAATCCTACACTCTTCAAAATAGCGAGTATAAAGGACCCGGACGTTATTCACCCAATACGTTATACCGTCCGGAGTTTTCACTACCATGATCGGATTTAACGTTCTTAATAGTCTTTCTTATGCCTTAAAAGACTTGAAAACGTTCAATGACTGAAACTTTACATGAAGAAAATAATGTATCCATAACGAGAGTAATCATCCATGAACGTAATGAAATATTGTTGATCATTCCATGAAGGGTTAATGAATGGTCCACAAATGTCCATATGAATTAGTTTCAAGACGTTTGATACTCTCAAAATTCTATTTCCTTTAATGTTTGTAAATTTATTCTTTAAAACACTTAATGCAAAAGTTTTATCCGGAGTATCAAGTTGTTTTTAGAATTCCCTCCGACATAAGCTTTATCAATTCTCCCTTTGGAGATATGACCCAAACGCCTATGCCATAGAATACAAGAATTTTCACTTGATAACTTTTGCTTAGTGCCTTTAGTTTTGGTTTCATTATTATGGGACTCATTCATTTTCTTGACTGTATCAAGTAAATTAAGATTATCGATATATGACAAAGTACTAGTACCGACAAGTTTGGAATTTAAAATAAAGATCACATTTATTATTACCAAAAGAACAAGAGTAACCTTCCTTGTCCAAAATTGTGATAAATATTAAATTCCATCTAAAAGATGGTACAATGAATGTATTATTTAATACAAAATAATAGCCAGTACTTAACATTAATCTAAAATCCCTATGCCTATAACTTCAACCGGATTTCCAGCTTTCATATAGATGTATTTTTCATCTTCACTGGGGATTCGGTAATTCAGGCAACCCTGCATACATAAACTAATGTGAGTTGTTGCACCAAATACAACCACTATGTATATTAAGGAATTGAAACCAAATTTGCCTTAGTACAAACAAGACCAAATGACATACCATTCTGAATTCGCCATTCGCGATACTTATGGTAGTCATTTTTCATGCGAGTAAGGTCCTTGCAAAAGAAGCATTTCTTGATTTTATGATCATTAAATGATCCCTTATGCTTCTTACTTGCAACCGCAATTTTCTTCCCTTTTCTCTTAATCCCACGAGAAGAAGTAAATGTTGAGTGAGTACTTTCTAATTTAAAATATTTCATCCTATCTTCCTCTAATGTCATATGTGAAAGTAATCCATTAATATTCCACTTGTACTTTCGACATTTATAGGTCACCTCAAAAGGACCAAACTGAGGAGGAAGATAGATCAAAACTAAGTGCACGAGCAAATCTTTCGAAATCTCTAACTTAAGTGCATTTAGTTTGATCGAAAGATGAAATAATTCAATAATGTACTCCCGAAGATTTTTGTCACCCTTGTACCGTATGGAAACAAGTTTTCACAAGAATTCAAAGAAAAATTCAGCATTTTCGATATCAGAGACATTGTCCAAAAATGTCTTTGAAACTGCATTTTCCATGATCATTAGACTCACGCGGTTGGACGGTTCCTATTGCTCAACATTTTTCTGTTCTATAACAGTATTTCCTTTAGTGAGAGCAGCGGGACTTGATTCCACTAATGCGTGATCGATGTCCATATTGCCTAAGATCATCGTTATATTATTTTTCCAAGTTTTAAGTTTAGTCCCAGTAAGCAAAGGTACATCATTTATAGCAGTAGTTACGGATGAAGCATTAATCAAATCTAAAGGAGAAGAACAAGAATGAAACAAAACATATATAAGAAACTACATAATGATTAATTATATCAAATGAATTTCATCAAAATAAAGTTAATCAACATGACATCAAGACTAATTAATCTTTGGATTGCGAATTGACTCACAATTTGATTTATCTTAGGGTGAACAAATAATTCAAACAATACATTTTAAATACTTGCCTTCCTTTGGGCCCCGGTTCAAGTATAAAAAATGTCTTAAAGTTTAAGGTACTTGTTACCCAACAATAAAGAATATAAACAATTCACTTTAAACATTCACCTTCCTTTGGGATGGTTCAAAGTATTTAAAATGACCAAAAGTTTAATTCAATTATTACCCATGAATGCAAATATTTAGTCAACAACAAGGTCTCCTTTGGGAAACAAGCATGTTATCACATATCAACATTTACATTCATCTTTTAACAAGTTTGAATTTAATCAACAAGGTCTCCTTTGGGAAACAAGCATGTTAATTTTGTTCAAAAATTGTTAAGGATATAATTAATCGAAAATGTAAGGCCTTAAAATAATTTTTGAAAATTTAAAAATGGTAAAGAAACAAACGAAATTTATTAATAAAAGACAATATCCTTTTGTTCTACCCGTCCATTCTTAAAGTTTGACAACTCTAAGAACCGCCAATCAGCGTGACTGGTGTCCAGATACCATATTTTATCAATAAATTATCACAAAAGACCAAAAGGGAAATGACTTCATCAGAGGGGGTAAAGTGGGCGACCGCCCAAGCTGCAATTCCACAAATATTGAAGCCACTGTACACATGGGCGGCCGCACAGGTAAAGGTGGGCGACCGCCCAAGCTGCAATTCAACGAACATTGAAGCCACTGTCCTCATGGGCGATCACGCCAGGTGCCCACTGTCCAGATTTTGCGAAAAGTCACCATTCTTTATACCCTTTTATGAACAATTATGGTCCAAATTTCCATACCATACCACGGGCCGCACCTCCCTTTGTGGTCTGATACCAGTCTACACGACAGCTAGGCCCGCGCCCTCGGAGGGCGCCGAGCCCTTTGCCAGGACATCGAGCCATAACACCCAATTTTTCAATGAACCATTGTGCCTCTTGATTTTACCATTATTTCCAAAAATTGAATGAAGTTCTTAATTTAATGGTGACTCAATTTTCAACCAAAGTAAGTAGATCCGTATACTCACAACACATTTAAAAAATGCGTGGCTATGCATATGATCAAACTCACAACGCATCCAAGGATGGTGGCTATGTTCAAAAAATGGGATAATCTTACATTAAGGGTTGAAAGCCTTTTGAGTAAAACCAAAAAATCAGAAATAGAATGAAGTTATGAATATGATACTCTGAAGAATCCATGATTGTGTTCTTAATCTTGTTCTTGAATAAATAAGAAAGTAGGGAGATAGTACTTCTAAATGATAGTGCCCAAACTTGTTCTTCTTAGATGAATGAAGAATGATTTTATGACTGAATTGTAATGTAGTCAAGTTTCTCAAACGGGCTGATGGATAGCCTATATATAGATTGAGAAGGGGCACTTCATTTAGGGACTACACCCTTTCGTAAGGAAGGCGGTGAGAAGTTACCATTATGCCTATCATTTAATAGTACTTACACCTAATGAAATTCTACATATTTGATCTATACTTTAATATTATTAAATAATCATAACACATGGAATTAAACAACACATATTAATTAATCCATGTTCTAACATTAGATTTTGGGGGTTTTCCGTTACTTTAAAATTATGTCCACATAAATATAAATTACGCATGGAGTTCTATGTGACGTAATGTGTAAAAACAGTATAGAACTTCTTTGTCGTCGGGCCTAAAATAGTTATTACTAGTACATGTCCGTGTTCAAGGTCACGTGATTTTTTTTAAAATTCTTATTTTTTTTTTTTTAGTTTTTTTTTAAATTAATTTTTTTTTAATGGGCAAAATGGAAAAAGGACAAATGTATGAAGGCAAAATGAAAATTTCGCCGCTTGAAACTGTTCATACCACTGTAGCAAACCCCTCCCTCATTTATACTATAGATTTGTTTACTTTTCTTATGTACTTTTTAAAGTGCAACTTAATAAAGAAACTATTAAATTTATCTTTATTAATTGTTTACCTCTCCCACGTTCAAGGTTCTAAAAAGCGCTAGGCGGATGCTAGGCGGCGGAGCCGGGCCTAGCGCCTAGGCGGGGACTAGTCGGGAACTAATCGGGATTAGTCGGGATTAGTCAGGACCTAGGCGGGGCTTAGAACTAGGCGTTGGAGAGGGGCCTAGCGCCTAGGCGGGGCCTAGGCGCCCTTAGGCGGGGTCTTTTAGAACAGAGCCCACGTTACTTCTTTTAAAAAAAAAAGGAAAAAAAATAAAAAGAAAAAAAAATACAACAAGTTTCAATTTAAGAATACAAGTGAAATTTGAATGCGATTAATCCAAAAATGAAAACTGCACTTTAGTTGAATCAGTTGAATCATTTTTTTAATCGAAAAGTGATAAAAAAAAAAAAATTTAAAAGGTTAAATAAATCATTTATTTATTATTTAGAAATAAATAAACAATTTATTATTCAAAAAATTTCAACTTAATATTCAATGCAAATTAATTATCTCTGTTTTTTTAAAAAAAAATTCCATACTCTTCGTTCTCGTTCTTCAGTTTTTTTATCTGTGAAAATTCACCTAAATAACACTCGTTGAAACTTATACCTATATTTCTCTTTTAAAAAGATGGTTCAATAAGTCACAAAAATCTAAGTTCTTATTTTATTTTTTTATTGGAGTTTTAATTAACAAATAAATTATCAATAATAAACTTAAAAATTGTGTAAAAGAAGTGAATATGTAAGACTTTAAGCTTGTTTTTTTTTTTTTCTAAATTACAACTATTAGCTAAAAAACATTTAGTTTGGCCAAAATCTCACAAAAAACGCGTTTTTTTCAAGCTTAGAAAAAAACGTGTTTTTAGAAGACCTCGACATGTAAAGGTTTCTTCGCTGTTGAGGGGCTAAATCAGGTTTTGAGTCAAACCTAGAACTGTAATTATAAAATTTCAATCAGAATTACCTGCGTAACTTGAGTAAATGTTGATTCAGCTGTTTCATTTCATACCCCCAAAAATCATCAAGCTCCTGTATTATTTACCACTACCTGGCCGGTGGAATTCCAATATCAACATCAAAAAATCATCAATACAGAAATTTGGGGCGAAATGAAAAATTGGGGAAATTTCCCAATTGGAAAGGAAGGGTCGGCCAGGTTGGAAAGATTGATTGAACCCAGTTGAAATCAGAAATTAACGATGAAATAGGTGGTTGAATATCCGATTTTGATGGTCAGTTTGGGTGGTGACGGTGGTGGTTGGCGGAGGAGATGACGACGGGGTTGCAGCGGGGGTCTATCCTTTTTGTGATGTTTGGGAATAATATAAATTTGTCATTTTCAGCCTTCATAATTGCCAGGGTTATGGTAAAAATGTATCAGTGCACGTCTAAAAAGTGTCAGTTAAAAGCTCTCTTTGTTCAGAAACTCAGTACCAGTGCATGTGTAACAAAGTGCCAGTGCCAGTGTAAAAAAGTGCCAGTGTTAGTGTATCAAAGTGCCGATGTTAGTGTAAAACAAGTGCTATTGTTAGTTTAACAAAGTGCCAGTGTTAGTGTAACCAAGTGCCAGTGTTAGTTTATAAACAGACACTTTAATATATATGCACTGACACTTTTTTACACTGGCACTTTGTTAAACTGGCACTGACACTTTTTACACTAGCACTTTATTACACATGCACTGGCACTTTGTTTACACTGGCACTTTGTTACACATGCACTGGCACTTTTTTACACTGGCACTTTGTCACACTGACATTTTGTTAAACTGGCACTGGCACAAACGGGAAAAACTAAACACGTTTTTTCTAAGTGCCATGAAAAACTAATTTTTTATAAGACCAACTCTTTAGTTTGAAGAAAAAATAATAAAAAAAAAAAGAAAAAAAGTTTTTATAAAAATAATTAATAATTTAATAACATATAATTTTGAAGACACTTATTTTAACAAAAATATATCATCATCCTAATCTAATAATATTACAGATTTCTAAACATAATCAATAATTATGTTCATTTAAAGGTGTTGAGTATGCATGTTTTAACCCTCCTATTTTGTATTAGATTTGATTGATACCATAACCTCCTGTCTATTTTAAGGACTTTAGGACCCTATGTAATGAAGCTTAGACTTCAATTTTTTAGCTAAGTCCATTTTATAGAATAGGTTAATCTTAGGCTTGAAGACTGGCACAAGATTCATTGGAAGCAAGGTTGCAGTTCCAGCAGTATTCAAAACCGCCTTATGAACCGCACTTGTAAACCGCAAGTGTAGATCTACCTTGAATCTGCCTATTGAACCAACCGCATGCAACCGCCCTTGAACCGCACTCAGGTGCGGCTCATGTGCAACCGCATCCTTGCAACCTCCTGGTGTAGCAAAACCGCATGTTCCTAACCGCGTCTCACCAACCGCATCCAATGATTGGCTACTTGAAGTAAACCACTTTTTATCCGTTGGAATCCACGTCAGCAATATCAAAAGTCAACCACCAAATCTTGTCACGTGATTCAATGTCAGAGAAGATCTGCAAGGATCTTGAAAAGGTGACAGGTGTCCTAACCTCATTGCTTGCAGCTGGAGCCCGATCGCCTTTATCTGCAGCAGCAGCTGTACCAAAGGACAAAAGTGATTGTTGTGGACCAATAGGATTGCATCAAGTACTGTCCTTACAACAGCTGTATCCAACGGCTAGTTTCTTGATGCTTGGGTATAAATACCCCTAATCTTCACCATTTGAAGATTGCTTGAAAAATTGAGAAGTGCTGCGTTCATAGAAGCTGAAGCTTTGCCCAGAAATTGTTCAACCCTTTGAATCTTCATCTTCATACTTCAAGAAATATTCCTAGCCCAGAAATCAAGCCTTAACACATTCAAGAATCATTGAGCTCTACATCTCACAGATTTAAAGAGCCTTGATCTTGTTCTCACACACACACCTCATTTGTTCTAATCACATAGATTAAACACTTGAGATACACTGGTTATAGTTTTGGATTTGTTCTTCATAGAAAAGATTTTATTGTACTTTGTAATCTCTCAATACTTAATATAAAATCTCTCTTAGAAATCCAAGACTAACCATCTTGGTAGTGGACGTAGATCGTTTATCGATTGAACCATTCCAAATAGCGTGTTCTTACTTTTTGCATTTATATTTCTTGTGCTTACTAATTATTTATCTTTGTCTCTGTTTGATCTTTATTTAGATATTCATTGTTGTGAAATAGTGTTTGGAGTTAACAGTGTCAAAACCACACGTGTTTGTAAAACTGCACTTCCCAAAACCGCATATCAAAATCGCATTTTACAAACCGCCTCTAAAACCGCTTTACACTCTATAATTCCGCTGTGCATTTTACACCATCACTTGCGTCCTGTTATCAACCGCAAGAGGATTTTGTAAGCAAGAGGTTTAGTTTTTAATAGAGGGCGAAAAATTTTAAACGGCTATTCACCCCCCTCTAGTCAGTATTTTCACCCTTGTTGCCACCTTTGGGACCAACAAGTGGTATCGAGCTAACACATTTTAAAACCACGTTTTTCAAGCTTAACAAACTTGTGTGCCGATTCGATATGGCAAATACAAAGACAATGACTACTGTTAACTATTCACACATTCCAATCTTGGACGAAGACCACTTTGACATCTGAAAGTGTCGAATGCTTATTCATTTGGAAACTATAGATGAAATGCTGGTGGAGTGCGTGATCAATGGCCCGTTAGTTCCAATGAAGGCCAACACAGATGCAACCACCAGTGCAACAATTCCAGAGGTCAAAAAGCCAAAAGAAGAGTGGTCGGATGAAGAGAAGAGATTGGTTGCCTTGGACGACAAGGCTAGGCACATCATTTCTCGGAACCACTCCCCGTATCAACTCTACAAAAGGTGATGTACCTCAAAACCGCAGCGATGTGGGATGCCATTGAGAGCTACCTCGAAGGTGATGATGAATGCAAGGAAACCAAATTATATCTTTGTTGAAAGATCATACAACAACTTCAATAGAAAATCCAACGAAACCTTACGTCAAACCTACGACCGATATGTTGAGGTAGTTAATGCTTGTAGATCTCTTGGCAAAACTTTAACCGATAAGGAAATCAATATGACTTTCCTATCTGCTTTAGGTTCTAAATGGGTAAATAAGGCTACCTCTTTAGAAGACTCCAAAGTTTTAGGTACTTGGTCGTTAAGTAACTTGTACGCCAATCTTAGAGTCTATGAATTAAAATTAAATCATATTGAAGAGATTGAAGGAAAAACCAAATCGCTTTCCATGTCCGTTGTGGAACAAGAGGAAAAACCATCTACATCCAACCAAACCGCTGATCCTTCCATATCAACCTCATCACTCATCGAGATGGATGATGATGATTTTGCCATGTTTGTGAAAAGATTCCAAAAATTTAGAAAATCCTCAAAACCCTTTACAAAATCATTTTCAAAAGGCAAACCTCCTGCAACATTTTCTAAGGCTGCAGATACAAAGAAAAAGAGTGACCTAGTTTGCTACAATTGTAGAAAACCTGGCCACTTTGCATCTGAGTGTCCACAACCTAAATATGAATACATGAAAAAGAAAACCTCTCCTGCAAAATTTTCTCGTCGCAAGGGAATGGTTGCTGAGGAGGAAGAGAATTCCAAGGAATTGGCTACTTGGATTGAAACAGATTCTGATGATGGAAGTGATGATGAAACCGAAGAGGTTAATCTCTCGCTTAGTTGCGGATGCTTCCGATGAATCGATTCGAGTCGGTCGAGTTGCAAGATATGGAAGAAAAGGAGGTTTCTACAAAACTTCCAAATTTTAAATTGGATGATGATATCAAACTTACTCCTAGCATTAAGATAGGAAATTGCTCGTATTCACGTCCCATTTTTCCTCCTACAAATGCTCCACCTTCAAAAACAATTCCAAAGAAGAAAATTTTGAAAAAGGTGGTGGAAGAGGTTTCTCCCATGGAACATGAAAGGATGTTCAAGGAAGCTGAAATGGTGATCCATCAATTCTCTAATCTTAAGAAAGCCTTAAGCTTAGCTCATGATGAACTTAATGCGTACAAGACGGAGAAAAGCGTGATGAGGTCTGAAATTTCAAATCTTAAGGACCAAATCGAAGTATGTCTCCTCTTGGCGATCAAAACCGCATCCTTGAAACTAAGGTTGCTTTGCACTTCAACTCAGAATGATTACTTGGTAACCCAAATCGACGATCGCCAAAAGATTATTGATTCGTGGCTCAAGTCTCAATCCACCAAGGATAAAATCATGGACTTCCAAGTTCCTCCTGGAACTAAGGATGGTCTAGGGTTTGGATCTGAGGAAAAGGAGAAGTGTGCATCCTCGAGTGAAAAGGATGAGGAATTTCCAGAACTAACTAAAGAAATTCCCAAGGAGAAGCATGCTAAGGGTAAGGGTAAAGCAAGACAAGTAAATTATGTCTACCCTAAAGGAAAGCAATATGAGAAGAATTACGTGTTAAAACCTAAGAATTACGTGGAAGCACCTGAAGAGGAAATGGCTTATGGAATTGGTAGAATCCTGCTCCAACCGCCTTCGGTGGAAAAGGCGGTTCGCTAACTCTAGGTCGACCGCGTCTCTTCTTCGACCGCTCCTCCTGCCTTCAAAAGCAAGAATAGCGTTCCCCGAGAAAATACATGGTCAAACCAAAGCACGTTCCCTTTATATCGAGTGGAATGTTAGTACGGAACCGCACCTCCCAAACCGCTTCCGTGTTCCAAACCGCATGCAACTCCTAAGAAGAGTAAGGAGTTAGTAAAACCTCATGATGCTTGTAGCTTTTATAAATGTTACGTGTGTGATGGTTTAGGTCACAAGGTTTGCAGAATGCCTTTTGCGGTTCACACCCAATGCCGGGAAGAGCAAACCTCCTTCTGTCAAACAGTGTGGGTCGTAAAGGGTTGCTAACTTCGAGGACCCAAGGAATAAAGGGGGACCTCGTTCTTAATGTTTACATTTCGTGTCCTCTGCTTCATGGCCGGTCACTCCAAGGATAATGAATGGTATCTTGACGGTGGCTGCTCAAGACATATATTTGGAGATAGATCATTACTTGAAGATGTCGTTGAAGCAAGTGGTCCGTCCCGTAACCTTTGGTGACAACAACAAAGGCAAGACCATTGGATATGGTGTTATAAGGAGAGGAAACCTAACCATTGAGAAGGTTTCTCTTGTTGAAGGACTCAAGCACAACCTCCTTTCAATTTCTCAATTTCTCAATTTTGCGACAAAGGTTTCTCTTGTTGAAGGACTCAAGCACAACCTCGTTCGTGGTTTACCCAAAGTGGCTGACCACCATCCAGGGAAATGCGTACCGCATGCCGCGTCGCGTCGTCTTTCACCGGAAGACCGCTCCATCAACTTCAAGATGCTTACAACCGCTTCACATAGATTTGTTTGGACCCGTAACCACCGCCGGCATTGGAGGAAATAGATATACTTTAGTGGTGGTGGATGATTACTCAAGATATACGTGGGTTGAGATGATGATTTCCAAAGATGATCGCTATGAGATTCTCACCGCACTTTTAGACGGCTCCAAACTCAAAAGAAGATGACATCGTTAGTGTTCGATCAGACAATGGAACGGAATTTAAGAACAACGGTGTTGCTCAGTATTGTGATGACCATGGGATTGATCACAATTTTTCAACCGCTGGTGTTCCACAACAAAATGGGGTTGTGGAAAGGAAGAATAGGACGTTGATTGAAATTTGGAAAGACAATGATATCTGAAGCGAAGCTACCTCGGTATTTTTGGTGAAGCAATCAATACCGCATGCTTCACTCGAACCGCTCCCTCATCAACAAAACCTATAACAAGACTCCCTATGAGCTTTGGCGAGGAAGAACCCCCAACATTGCATTCTTCAAGATCTTTGGGTACATGAAATGTTTTGTCCTCTCTGACGGAAGAGAAAATAGAGGTAAATTCGGTGCCAAAGCCGACGAAGGTATTTTTGTTGGGTATGCTAAACATTCTAAAGCTTTTCGTGTTTTCAATAAAACTAGTTTAAAAATAGTTGAGTCTGTCCATGTTACTTTTGATGAGAATTCTCTCCTTGAGCCACATTTGGCTCCAAATGTTCTTGATGATTTTGTTGAGCATAATGAACCGGTGAACCATCTCAAACCGCACCTTTTTCGAACCTCAACCGCAAAATCCGGCACCCTCAACCGAAATTCCCCAAAACCGCAATTTTGAAACCGCACTGAAGTTCCTACTCCGAGATGCAACCGCAAGGAAGAAGAAGTTGAAAATTCCCTATCCGGCTTATAGAACCTCTTCGTCAACTTACATTCCATGACTTTGAAGGATCTAACGATGTTCCAATTGAAGATCTTGACAAACCTCGATCCAACCAGACTTACCCCGAAGGTTCGTGAAGTCGTGATCACCCTCTCACAAATGTGATTGGTGATGCATTTTCTGGTGTTCAAACAAGGAGATCAAATTATGACGAGCATACTTCACTTTTATCTCAAGTTGAACCCAAGAAGATTGATGAAGCACTCCAAGATTCCAGTTGGGTCGTTGCTATGCAAGAAGAACTCAACCAGTTTGAAAGATGCAAGGTCTGGACTTTGGTGCCTAGACCTCATGATCAAGAAGTGATAGGAACTAAGTGGGTATTTAGGAATAAGATGGACGAGAATGGAAGCATCACTAGGAATAAAGCAAGGTTGGTTGCACAAGGATATAGGCAAGAAGAAGGAATCGATTATGACGAAACCTTTGCTCCAGTTGCAAGATTGGAAGCTATAAGAATTTTCTTAGCCTACGCCTCTTTTAAGCGTTTCAAGTTATATCAAATGGACGTAAAGAGTGCATTCCTCAACGGCGAACTGCAAGAGACCGTGTATGTTGCCCAACCACCTGGATTTGAAGACTCCAAATTTCCCAATCATGTCTACAAACTCCAGAAAGTTTTGTATGGACTTAAGCAAGCTCCAAGGGCATGGTATGAGACTCTTTCTAAATTTTTAATAGAAAAAGGATTTAAACGTGGTAAAATCGATACAACTCTTTTTATTGCCAAATATAATGAGCATACTTTACTTGTTCAAATATATGTCGATGATATTATTTTTGGTTCTACTAATGAGTTACTTTTGTAAGCGTTTCGAAAAGCTAATGAAAAGCAAGTTTGAGATGAGCATGATGGGAGAATTAACATTCTTCCTCGGGCTTCAAATCAAGCAATGCGAAGAAGGTATCTTCATCAGCCAAGCCAAGTACACCAAGGAGTTGATAAAGAAGTTTGGATTAGAAAATGCTAAAGCATATGATACTCCTATGGCCACCGGCAATAAGCTAGATAAAGATCTCAAAGGTAAGAAAGTTGATCAGACTTTATATCAAGGCATGATCGGCTCATTACTTTACTTAACTGCTAGTAGGCCAGATATCATGTTTAGTGTCTGTAAGTACCCAAATCTGGCTCATGCCTTCCGGTTAATTTTCCCGACATTTCGGTAAATTTCCCGGTAATTCCCCGGACCTTCCTAGTGTTCCGGAAATGTCCTAGAGCAGTCCCAAATTAAAATTAGGGCTGTAAGGAGCCTTCCTAATTAAGAAAACACGTTTTTCTTAATTAGGGAGAAGGTTCTAGAATAATGCCACCTTGCATGGTTCTAGAATCTTTGAGTCATGATGGATAAGACCGCACGGCCTCATTTGCGAAGGGCCTGCAGCCGCACGGCTTCATTAGCCTTATCCAGACTGCCTATAAATAGAGCCCTCCTCTACCCATTTCAACACACAACAACAACACAAACAACCAAACAAACACACTCCATAGCAGTCCAGACGTGAAGAAAACCCTTGAAGGCTCAAGAAGGCGAAGAAGAAGCTCAAGAAGTCATCTCCCTCCTCCTTGAAGACCCAAGAAGAACCTCTCCTCCTAGCTCTGTCCGAAGAAGCGAAGGAAACGATTGGTAACCTCGCACGCCCTAACCTTGCATTTTAATTGATATACTTGCTCATTGCATTCATATATCTTGCTTGGGACTTGGCATTTATTCATAAAGATCATATCTTTATCACCCCTTCCCCTTTGCATGCATTAAGACCTCATTTGTCATAAAAATGTAGTCTTTTTCATAAAGGTGCATCCTTTGCACCTAAAATCCCTATTTTCCAATAAAAATGTTATCTTTATGCATCATTTGCATATAAAGATCAAATCTTTTTCAATAAAAATGCATCCTTTGCATCAAAACCCCCTTTTCTAATGCATCATTTGCATAAAAATGCTATCTTTATGCATCATTTGCATAAAGATCATTTCTTTCAATCAAAAAGCATCATTTGCTAATAACCAAAATGTCATCTTTTCATTAAAGAGTCATTTTTATCATGCATTCCCCTTTCCCCAACCTTGGAACGGACCGGTGTAAAAGTTCTCATCTTTGCATCGTTCCTTCCATTAAGGTTCATGATTTCTTTAGGAAAAGGATAACCTTGAACCCTATATCTCCAATTATCGCTTAAGAATGAGTATGAAGCCTCTATACGAGCTCGGCGTCTTAAAGCGTAGGATTGATGGGCTAAGGACATTCCTTCCTAAAGAACCTCATCTTTGACCAAAGAGAGTCATTCTCTCGATCACGCAAGTCCCGAGGGTCCCGAGGTTTAAAATGCGATGATCATAAGTCATAAGATGAGGACGGGATCATAATCCCAAATACATAAATTCCAAGGAATCCCGAGCGACAACCAACAAATGGTTTGTACGTCCGGAAGACAACTTGAGACATTCCCCCCCCCCTTATTCTCAAACACATGCACACAAAGAAAGCACGCAAGCAAACACGATTAATAAAATCTAGGGAGACTTGCTCCGGCAAGGCACTTTGGGTGAACGCCAAACGTTCTTCCCGAGGGTAACTTAACCTCCGAACCCATAAAACCTTTTTCAAAGTTTTGAGGTAATCAAAATGGCGTGGCGACTCCGTTTTTCAAATAACTCGGATGTCGTCAAACTCGCGTGAATTCCAATAAACAAAAATTTTGGGGCACACATTCACAGTTTGGCGACTCGTGGGGATCACCCCAAGGAGAAAAGCTTTATTTTCAAAACAAAAATCGATACTTGGTATATAGGTGGACCCCACTTACCCTTCTGTATCGCTCCCTAACACCGGGCTTGGGATAACAAGGTGGTTTAACAATCCCACGTACCAGTATCCCTTTTTCGAAAAAAAATAATTTTGAAACAAAAAATAGAAGAAAGCTTTTCCCTTTGAGCGGGTTAGACTCCCATCGCCGATTTCATTAATCGTGCTTGCTTTCTTTACCATGCATTGCATCATTTGCATCTTGGAATCTGTGCATACTTTGAAACGGGAAATAACCCGAAAAATAGCAAAAGGAGTGGAACACGGAAAATTGATCCATGCGGTCGTACGGCTAATCCTCGTAGGATTCGACCATACGACCTCGGTGGCAATTCCACCGGGAAAAATCATGGTTAATCTGGCGGTCCTAGCGGCTTGGGGCTACTCGGCTCCATGGCGGCGGGGCTCCCGAGAAAATTTACGTGCTTATGTGTTGCATTTTCCCCGTCCGAAAATCATTCCTTTAAAACACATTTATGAAAATCTCTGTTTTAACTCAAAAAGGAACATTTTTAGGAGACCGCACACTACGCGCACTTTGATATATCACTGTACACTTTTGCACGCACGTCCTTCAAACCCGAGGTGGTTCCAGTGCGATCCACGGACAGCCTTACGATGCTCCGGGCGCGCACGGAATCATCCCAACCTCCCCATGGCGGCCGGTGTCGACCAATGCACGGTCAGGTGTCACACGTTTCAAAAATCCGTGACTTTTGGTTGGTTTTGGTCTAGTCCGTGTCATACAGCCCAGTTGCATACCCACGTAAAGGTCAAGCCTTAGCTCATAACGGAAACCAAGATTTTCGCTCAAGCGAAATTACGCGAAATTCCGACAAGGAAAAATCGGTGGGATCTTGACTCCGACATTGACTATTGACCTTGACCCGCACGGAATGCGTAAGAGTCAAGACCAAGTCTTTGCCAAAATAAAAGATCTTTCGCTCAGCGAAGCTACTGCCAAAATTCCGACAAGGAAAAATTGGCAAGATCTTGGCCGGCATTGACTTCGATTCCGACTCGCGCCTTTGCGTATGCAACGAAGTTCAATGTGACAACTTTGTGTCATCCGGCTTTTGCCGCCCGATCCATGCCTATTATATTCTCGGACATTACCGAAAGTCAAAAACCGTCATTCGCTCAAGCGAAACTCTGTCGAAGATCCGTCGAGGCAGAGAGACGAGACTTTCCCGGCATTGCCTTGACTCTAATCCGCATCGCTCGTGCGTTGAAAGGTCACATGACCCGCTAGACCCGATAGGAGCGTTCTTTACTCTCGGTCGGTGGGATCCGCGTGCCCTATAGGACCCTCGCCGCTGTCCACCACTGGGAGGTCGAAATACGGGTGGAATACGAGGGCTTATAGACGTAGTGACGGAACCCGGCGATCCGGGATCTAGAGTAGTTACGAAAAAAAGAAGGGCGAGAACCCCTTTTCCAACCAAATAGATATTAATAAAAGACATTGTTTTAAGTAAACTTGAAGATTCTAATTTGCATATTGCACGAGCCTTGACTAAACACCTACCCGAGTCTAAACCTTTCCTATCCCTTTCCCTTGGCGAGAAAGAAGTGGGTGAGAACAGGGTCGGCGACTTGTTAGCGCGAGAATCCTCGGAACGGTTCGCGAGAATCCTCGGTTTCATCGGTTCGGAGAGTCGAGAATGACCGATTTGACGGGATCTTTGGTTTGGGTAACCGAGATGACTAGGGAAGAAGAGCTAACCTTAGCCACTGGAAAACGATCGTAAGACCCATGAGGAACGGCAAGCCACGCTCATCGAAGCGCTTCGTCGTCATGGAGTTCAAATAGTGGTCGAGCCCAGCGGTTCCTTGGTGATGATAGAAGATGAGCCTCCGAAGCGACCATCTCGGCTCCATCCACCTATAACCAATGCCCTCCTCCATCCTCATACGATCCCTTATCCGGGATTACCCCTCTTGATCCTTTCCAACATCTCGAAGCCATCGGGATCCCAACACCCTCACCTCCTCAAGTGAGACCTAGCTTTGTCCCCTACCAACGAAAGCAAACGCCTCGGCTATCCGGTTACGCGGCCTCTGCATTACCCCATGGGATTCACTCCCTCTCCTCGGTATGGGCCATCCCGGGCATTCCCTAGGCCTCAAAATCAGCTCAATGACCCTCTCAATTCATGTCACGCCACGGCGAGATCTTCCACCTCCAACTTTGCCCACGGGACCCCGGGAGGTTCCGTATCCTTTTCCTACTTCGGAAATTATGAGCCTAATTCCTATGCCTCAGGCCGAGTCTCACGGGAACACGGGACTGGTCAAGTTTACACTTACTTCCCCTCCAAAGATCCCCGAGCCTTGGTACCGGCTACCACTTTGTGCCACCCACTTTGTCCTTCCACCCAAGTCGAGATAAGCCTTCTCGGAATCGAGCAATCCTAAACCATCCCCAGGCTACGGCATGGCTTGGCTAAGGGAACAAGTTAGGTCCATGCAAGAGAAGTTTGGGGAAATAGACACCAAGGACGGCATACCGGATCAGTGATCCCAACAAAGTTGTCCCTCTCCCTCCAAAATTCCGAATGCCGAGAAATTGAAAAGTTCAATGGCACTGATTGTCCCCGGACTCACATTGAAAGCTACATTCTTGCCATGAGAGCCAAAGATTGTACACGACAACAAATGGCCGATCATTTTCGGTTATCATTAAAAGGTTCGGCTCTTAGGTGGTTCCTGCATGTGAAACCGAGAGGCCCGAGCTACTTGGGACCGAGATCGAAGCGTTCCTAGAAAAGTATAAGGCCAATTTGAATTGGGAAACCGGCGGAATGACCTACGGGGTACCTACAACGTTCGAGATGAGCCGGTAAGTGAATTCTACAAGAGATGGAATTGGAAGCTCGGTGAAATGATGACCCCACTCAATGAAGAGGAGCAGATGGAGATCTTCCAATCTTGCACAGAAACCTCAACTAAGAGTTCAAATTGGCAATTACTACTATCACGACCTTCGGGCGATGGTAAATGCCGGCACCAAGTTTGAGAATGCCTTGATATGGCCCGGCCACGAGAGCAGCCAGTTCTTATCGCTACAAAGCACCGGTGTCAAATGCCCCGGTTTGTCACCGTAAAAGGAAAAGAAGTGATTGGCGCTGTTAATTACATTCGAGAATGAGAAAGCGGGACGAGAATGCGGGCCAAGCTGGCTGCAAAGCAGCTCCCTTTCTATACCGTGAAGATTTCGGAATGCCACTAGAAAAGGTCTTCGACGGTTTGGTAGCCCAAGGACTCATCGAGACCTTTGGAAAAGCTGGAAACCCGAAACCCCGGTATCGAGAATGGACGAGACCAAACACGTCGCTTTCACAATTATCATGGCCATAACACTAATGATTGCACCTACACGAAGCTCACGATCTCTCGCCTAGTTGAAGAAGGCAAGTTAGAACCACCTCGGGGTCCCAATGTGGTCAAGAATCCTCTTCACGCTTTAACAACCAGAGTCAACATGATCGAGTTCGGAGGAACAAATGGAAATGGTTTTGGAAATCCGGCGGTCATAGATATCCTGAAATTCAATGTTCCTTATGCTTTGAATTACAAGGGAAATGGAAAGATACGATTAATGCCGCCGCCGTGGAGGGACGGTTTGGACCCATAGTCGGGCTGATTTCGTTAATGTTGTCGAGCTCGGCCTCTTTTCTACGACATCGAACCGGTAACCATGGTCAAGATTACGAAGAAAGGCTCACTTATGAAGGCTGCGAGTTTGAAGTAAAACAAGCCATGATAATGAAAGTCTCTCGAGGAACCCTTCATTACCCATGACGAGCATAATGTGTTTGTAATGGCTCTTACTACTCCGAGGATCATTCCCGACCCCTGTTTGGGAAAAGGTAGAAGAAGAGTGAACAAGCCGAGAAGACTTGTGGGATGAAGAGAGCTGTATCTCGAGATCTTTGAAAGCACAACCGGTCCTACTTGCCCGGAAGTACAAATGGATGAAGTTAAGATCGAAAGGAGATTACGCCGAGATCAGCCGAGTACTTCCTATGGAATTGGTGTCAACAAAGGCAATAATGATCCGCGAGTGCACAATCAAATGACAACGGCGGCAAGGCTTGCTACTTCCCGGGGGCAACGGCAAGAAGGAGTGAGATCCCGGTCCAACCCTTGTCAAGTCCCCCTCGAGTCAATAAGTAGTGTAGGGTCGAGTCGGTGTTGTCTATTCGGTTGAGTCGGGAATCTTCGAATTCCGATCCTCGAGTCATCCAGAAGGCCTCACGCTGAGGATTATGAAAAATGTAATCGATGTCATCTTTCCCCTTATCTTGAATGAAATGACAAATCTTTACGATTATCCTCTTATTGCCAACTTAACAAATGATAAATTAACTCAAAACTTAACAACGAGTTAATAATGAATCATTTGAACAAGATGCAAACACACTAAGCGAACAATACATTAAAGAAATCTTTAAGCGGGTTTCGGAAAAAGAGGAAAACCGGGCCCAAGTGCCTGAGGAGGTTTTGATAAGTGTGAACTTGGGTACTATTGAGGAACCTAAAGAGACACGAGATTGGAAGCTTCTTCCGGGGTTGAAAGGGACAGATTGATCGAGCTGCTCGAGAGAATACGTCGGCGTGTTTGCGTGGTCATACAAAAGATATCTTAGGGGCTAGACAGGTTCGATAGTAGAGCACGAGAATCCCTCTAGCACCGAGATGCTAAGCCGATAAAGCGAGCGAGAAAGATCAAGCCGGAATGGTCTCTACGGGTCAAAGAAGAAATTGAGAAGCTACTGCGGGTAGGATTCATCGAGTTATTGAATACCCGACATGGTTGTCCAACATCGTGGCCGTAACCAAGGCCAATGGGAAGGTGCGGCTTTTGTGGATTTCGAGATGCGAACAAGGCCGGCCCAAGACGACTACCCTACGCAAACATAGACATCTGGTGGACTCCACTTTGCCAACTACGAAGTCAAATCCTTCGTTGATGGTTTTGCGAGCTACAACCGGATCAAGATGGCCGAGGAAGACCAAGAAAAGACGGCCTTCACCACACCGTGGGAACCTGCTTGTTATACGGTAATGCCATTCGGGCTCAAGAATCTTTGGGGCTACTTACGAAAGGGCGGCGACCGCACTTTTCATGACATGATCCACAAGGAGATTGAGGTCTACGTAGACGACATGATAATCCGCTCCAAAGGAGAAGGTGGGCGGCACTTTGTTGACCTACGAAAATTCTTTGAGAGGTGAGACGGCATTCCATGAGACTAAACCACTGCCAAATGCACCTTCGGAGTGACAAGGGGAAAAGTGCTCGGGTACATGGTCACGGAGCGAGGTATAGAAGTTGACCCCAGAAAGATCAAAGCTATCATGGATATGAGGCCACCTCAAACCCGGACGAAGTCAAAAGCTTCATGGGTAAATTGCGGTACATTAGCCGTTTCGTCAATCGGTTGACCACTATGTGCGAGCCCATCTTCAAGCTCATGAAGAAGAATGTGGACACAGGGGGGGAATGGACCGAAGAATGCCAAGATGCCTTTGACCGAGATCAAGGCATACTTAGTACATCCCCGTACTATGCCCCCAGCATAGACGAAGCCTCTTACTGCTCTATCTCTTATCATGAACACGGCGGTTGGGGCTATGCTTGCTCGGGAGAAGAAAGACTCTCGGGTAGAAAATGCCATTTACTTTGTCGTAGGAAGCTACGGGGAGTGAGCTCAATTACTCGGCATGTGAAAAGACTTGTGCGGGAGGCGAGTGCAGGTAGTCGGCAAGTTGAAGCATTATATGCGAAGCCCGCCCTGTGAACTTGGTCTCGAAAATGGACCCCATCAAGTACATCTTTGACAAGCCTTCCCTCTCGATGCGTTTAGCGAAGTGGTCCTTCTTCTTGGCGAATACGACATCAACTATGTGACCGAGAAAGGCCATCGAGGGTCAAGCATTGTCGAGATCACTGGCGAATTTCCCGATAATGAAGGCAAAGGGCACGAACCCCAATTTCCGAGATGAAGGGATCTTTGCGGTTGAGCACGAAAATAGATGGCGGTTGTTCTTTGACGGGCCGCTAACAAAGAGGAAATGGTGTAGGAATGCTATTGGTCGATCCGAAAGATGAGCATACCCCATAGCCCTCAAGTTGAACTTTCTGCCACGAACAATGCCGCAGTATGAAAGCACTGCATTCTTTGGTTTGGAAGGCCTTAGAAAGAAATGTCAAGGAGCTCGAAGTTTACGGAGACTCGGCCACGATCATCAACCAAGTCTCCAACAAGTGGAAGGCGTGGACCACTAATCTACAACGGTATCATGCCCGTATGGAGGAGTTGGTGGACGGTTCGGAGAAGTGACTTTCCCTTGCTAGCAGGAAAAGAACAGTTCGCGAGATGCCACTAGCTACTCTAGCCTCATTGGTAGAGATCCACAGGGAAAAGCCATAAAGCCCTTCGAGTGGGTAGAAGAGAAGCCCCGGCTTTACATTTGTGAAGTGGACACAGGACCCGAGCCTATAAAGGAACCTTGGTACAATCAGTTACCAATTCCTCGAGACGGAGAGTCGGCTTTCGAGAGACGAAGAAGGTAGACCAAAAGAAGGTATCGAGCCAAGAGCTTACAAGCCACGAAAAGGTTGGCTTCTCATTATGTCATTCTAGGAGGCAACCTATACAAGAAGCGGTATCAAGGACCACTCCTCTTATGTGTCACTCAAGAAAGAGCCGAGAGAGTTGATGGCCAAAGTCCACAATGGTCCACTGCGGTCCTCACATGAATGCCGAGCCACGATGCAAGTGATCCTCGGAATGGGTTACCTCTTGGATCTCCATGGAAAGCAGGTTTGCGTTCAACACGTCCGAACTGCGACAAATGCCGGCGGTTTGCCAGCCTCAACCATCTCCCACCTCATGACACATGCTTTGCATGGCGACTCCTTGGCCGTTTGCAACTTGGGGCATTGACGTGATAGGGAAAATATCCCGGCGAGGAAGCAATGGGCACGAGTTCGTGTTGGTAGCCATTGACTACTTCAAAAGTGGGTAGAGGCCAAGTCCTGAGGTCCTCACTTCCGAGAAAAGTGGCCCGGTTCATCAAGAAAACATAATGTGCGAGATATGGGGTGCCCAGCGAGATCATTTCGATAATGGGTCACACTTGAAGGAGGCTGCGATAGGCTGGCTGTCGAAGTCGAGTTACTCGCCACAAGTCGTCCCCGTACAGGACCTCGAAACCAATGGAGCCGTGGAAGGCTGCTAATAAGACACTCGAGCGGATCATCGGGAAGATGGCCACCCGTGGTCGTGATTGGCCCGAAAAACTGCACCTAGCACTGCGGGGCTCTGAGCGTCTGTCGGAAACGGCCACGGGGAGAAACTCCTTTTGCCTAACTTACGGGATGGAAGCGGTGTTACCGGTGGAGTTGGAAATCCCGTCATTAAGGGTCCTCTGGAAAACAGTGTCAATGAAGTGGAATGGTTGCGCGGCCGGCATGATGAGTTAGCCACCTTGACGAGAGAAGGCTAAAAGCCATGGAACACACCCGAGCCTACCGAGGCGAATGGCGGGCGTTTGATAAAGGTCGAGGCCGGAGATATCAAAGAGGGCGACTTAGTCTTTGAAAGTAAAGCCCCCTACCGAGAGACAACCCCACAGGAAAATGGGAACCCGTCTGGATCGGCCCTTATGTGGTGCGAGAAAATGCGTCGGGAGGAGCAATGAAGCTTGCGAGACTTGGATGGCAATCCCTTTGTCCACCCGGTCAACGGTGATAAACTCAGAAGATACTATGTCTAAAAAAAAAAAAAAAAAAAAAAGAAAAAAAGTGCAAAAGAGTAATACCCGGCTAAGTGAAAACCCCAAAAAGGGCGGTCTAGGCAAAAGACGGGGTTGCACATATATAAAAAAAAAAAAAAAAAAAAAAGAAAAAATCTTAGTGCAAAAAAGAGTAATGCCCAGCTAAGTGAAAACCCCAAAAAGGGCGGTCTAGGCAAAAACGAGTGCACATAAAAAATTGGTTCACCGGAATGAACTACGAAGACTGAGCCCCTTAGCCTTTCTTGTAAAAAGGGGAACGTAGGCGGCCATATATGGTTCGGTCTAAATAATAAAAAGGACGATTAAGTTTCCATGAAATGCGTCCTAAATAATAAAAAGGACGATCAAGCTTCCATGAAGTGCGTCCTAAATAATAAAGGGTATTTCAGTTTTCATAAAACGGGTCCCAATCAATAAAGACATTTGAATTTCCATGAAATGTGTCTTGATTAATTTTTAAGATAATATGCCTTGTTCATTACAAGTTAAAAACTTCTTGATGAGTTCAAGCACGGTCTACCTCTTAACTCTGCTAACTTTGCTAAAAAGATCTAAAATACAATAAAATGCCTAAATAAACTAATGTGTTTGCAAATGGCAATAAGAGGATCTTGAGAAAAGACTTGTCGATCGTCATTATTTGAGTCTTCTTCGATCTTCTTCCCTTTTCCTCGGCCTCGTCGAGTCTTCTTCCTTTTCTTCTCAATAATGTCGGTATCCCTCATCCCGACCTCTGGTATCCTCGTTGGAGCCTCTACCCGCCCCGTGTCAATGAGCGCTCTCTCTATACGAGCACGAGTCCGCACCTCCTCCCTCGAGCCTCGGTCGAAAGGAGCGACCTCGGACAATCTCTTGTCTGCAGAGCCTCCATATCTACGACCAAGTCACACGATTGGTTATGGCAACTCGCCTTAGCCTCGGTCTCCTCGAGTCTACTCGAGTCACGATCGGCTCCCAATAAAGCTCGACGTCTATCCTCCCGAGATAGCCTTTGAGAGTCGCTCCCGTCTCCCTCTCGTACCGGTCAGTAGACGGTGGTCAAGATGGTGCTCTTCTGCTCTGAAGATAGCCACAGGTGGGAAAGCGGTATGTGTCCAAGCCCTCGAGAAGAAAGAGAAGGCATTTGGATCTCTCATATCGATGACACCACCTCCATGGTCCGGATGTCCTCCCAATCACTCAATGGCTCTGTAAAGCCCCAAAGCGCCTTTGGATACCAAGCGGGGTATGTAGAAGGACGACCGGCGAGAATCACGGAACCCTCGCGGCATAAGACTCCTGAAATATCCTCCACAGTACGCAACCTCCGGTGTGGTATCCACCAACGGATGTCCGAAGTGGATAGCCTAGCCATCATCGGCTCCCGGCTACCACCTGTTCTCTTGCCTAGGTGCACCTCTCAGAAATCACCCGAGGGCGAGTCGGCAAAGCCCCAGGCAAAGCCAGAGCCTCTCCTGCGGCCACGAGTCAACATAGCCGGACTCCGGACCTCATGAAAGCGGTCTCCCGAGGCCATCCTATCGATCCCATAGAAATGTCTCTCCCAAAACCGGCGGGACAATATCCTTCCCGGCCACTGCGAGTCTACGACCATGTCCAGAGGCCACTATGACGAATCCCCACGGACTCGGCGGTGAACAAAAACGAGAGAATACGCGAGAGAATGAAAGCATCCATAGCCACCGTGGTCGCGGCCGTATCTGGAGACCCAGGCACACCGGGATATCGAAAGGTCAATCCTATCCGGGGCTACCATCATCCTCTCGGCCTCTCCCGAAGGAATCTGCGAGAAAAGATGCAAGCTTTACCGTCACCGGCACGTCTCCGATCAGCGGAATAGATATAGCCTCGATCTCGGGACCCCCAATCAAGGCTCACGAAGTCTTCGTGCGTTGGGACAATTTCGTTGTAAGAAAAGCAGTAAACATGTCTCCGGACGTCCCAGAACTTTGCTGCGGCTCTCAACGGATCCCAATCGGGCGGGAGATCCCTCAAATGCCATAAAGACTTGATCTTGAAGGAAGAATCAAGCGGTCCCTTGTGATTTTGGAAGTTATATCTCGCCCCGAGATTGAAGATAGGATAGAAAATGGTCTCGCTTCCCCCTTTGCAATCTACGGGATTCTCCATCGCAAAGTGATCAAAGATGGTGCTTTTAGGTCCAAAATATGCGCTGGGAACAATTGGGACAAGTCTAGAGTGAAAATGAAATGAAATGGCCAAGCCTTGCTTTTATTCGAGGAAAATAACCGGCTCGAGACAGGCGGTAGCCGCACGGCTTCATTTGCCCTCGAGCCATGCCAGCACGGCTACATTAGCCCTCTGCGAAAAAATTCTGCGGCAACCAAGATTGCTGCCCAAGGGAGTTTTCACCCCACTTTTTCAACCAAAACACATGTACGAAACATATCCGAGGAAGCCATTCAAGCATTTATACACCATTATAAATCATTTTGGCCCAGTTTCGGCCCAAATTCCAAGCAAAAAAGTCGCCCCAGGCTCGAGATAATATGCAAATTGAAAAAGCATGAATTAGAAAAGCAAATAAAATGTAAATACAATGTTTTCGCCCCACATCGGCTGCCCCAAATAAAGCAAAAATAAACAAAGTGTGCATAAAAAATTGTTCAGTTTGTTTGTTTTTGTTCCAAATCTACTCTAGAG
>JAFEMH010004610.1:0-200616 GCA_022495995.1 Adenophora triphylla var. japonica
TCTTAAAATATTGATTTGTAATGATTATAATGTCCTACCAATTAATTGATCTATGTACTAATAACATTGTAGCCATGGGGTTTAAGGAGATTTTTCATAATGTAGTAAATTTATTTCATTTTTTTATTATTTTTCTTTTAATTTCTGCTTAAAAGTAATATTAGTAATGATCCGTGCATCGCACTAGAAAGAAAAACTGAGTATTGATATAATAATAATAATGACTTATAATTGAATCAGAATCACTCAATAGTAGTAATTAGTAAATAATATAATGATCAAAAGGAGGTAAAAAAATAATAATATTATTGTTAATATTTTATTGCTACAAGTTACGTAAGAAAATGAAAGGAATTTTTTTGTCTTAATAACCTTATTAAAACATGTTGCTCAGTACTATGTTCAAGCTAGAACTTTTTAATCGATATTTATGTTTTGTATATTATATTTATTTATTATTCACATATCTCATAAAGTATTTATAATAATACGTCTATATTATATTAGCTGTCATCCACTGTATTTATTAGTTATGTTTGATTATATTCTCTCTCATCATAATGGTGGGCCCACTCACCTTTAATGATGAGATTGAAAACTGCAACAACACAAGTTTCATTAGAGCAGCTGCAGTGGTGATATTTTCCCTTATTTATCATTCATACATCTCACGAAGATTTATAATAATATGCTCATATTATATTAGCTGTCATCCACTGTATTTAGCTTTGTTTGAATATATTCTCTCTCATCATAATGGTGGGCCCACTCACCTTAATGATGGGATTGGAAACTGCAACAACACAAGCTTCATTATATGGAATTTGTCCTCTTTCTACACATTCAATATAAATCAGTTTTATTCTCAATCACTCTCGAGAGGAAATTATCTACTCTCTCGTCGGTTACATAAGCAGAAAAAAATAACAAAAATTATAATAATTAATAATAAATATCATCACCCATAACAAATAATAATAAAAGCAAGAAAACAATAATAATGACTACTGTGTATCATTTTTATTTCTGATTTATGCATCAAAATATTAAAAAATGTGAATGCAAAGAAAATCCCCAAAAATGAGAAAATAATATTATGATGTGGCGCGAGTAACTTAAATTTTTCACATTGGCGCGTACTTTTTACGTAGTCTTGACTCATTTGCCAAAAAGCCCTTCCTCTCCCCTCCCCTCTTTCTTCTTTCTACCAAAGCTTCACACAGTTGTGTGTGATTCTCATTTCGCACACACAAATTTACGAGCCTCTCCTTGTACTCTCTCTCTCTCTCTCTCTCTCTCACACACACACACACACACTGTGTGTGCGAAGGTATGTTGTATGTATTGATTCACTTCTTGTAGATTTTATACCGTTTTCAATTCTGGTTTTTTGTAATTTCATTTCATTGTGTGTGTGTGTGTGTCTGTTTCATAGATTCTAATTTGTTGTTTACTTTTGAACGGTTTTTCGTACCAGGAAGGAAGTGCATTTTTAGTTTTAGGGATTTTAGGTTTAAGATCAATGTGATTCTGTGCTAAATCGAGTATGTTTTGTGTCGTTTTTGTTGATTTATTCATTGATTTTTATGCTAATTGTTGTTTGATGCTCAATTTATCGCTTTACTGTCGTTTTTTTTTTAATTTTGTTTGGAGTAATTTTATGATCAATGATAATTTTGGGGGTTTCTTTTTCTGTATTTTACGGGCTTGGACTTTGTTGTTGTGAGATTTTTTCTCTCTCAAGGCTGGATAATTCTTTTTCTTAATTTTGAGTTTTTTTTTTTTTTAAAAAAAATCAATATTCAAATTTCAATTCTAGTGGTGTACATGTAAACTATGAAGCATATAGTTCAAGGTAGTCCCAAACAAGGGCAGAGATAGGATTTTTCTGATGGGTGTAAATTAATTGAGTTAAAAGAAATACAAGGTGATATCTGAATTTAGTTTAGAGCATCTCCAACAGTTTGGTGTAGAAATTGCACCAAAACTCTAAAATGGTGCAATTTCTGCACCAAATATCTTTCACTATCTCCATTAGTTTGCTTCAATTTTTTTTTTTGCACCAAATAAGAATATTCTTAGAATATTCCTTATTATTTCATTTACTTCAATTCTTGAACCAAATAAAATTCAATAATACTACAAACAACTTAATAATACTAATAAGTGATATTAAATTAGAGAACATATTCTATCTCCATCCCAAAATGAATGTCAAAATTTATTCATATTTTCTTTAAAAAATTGGTTACTCATTTTGAGATGGAGGAAATAGTAATTTCAATTTCAATTAAGATAAATCAGAAAAAAAGGGAATAGATAAAACATGATGTTTTTTTCTCATTTTGAGAAATAGTTTTTGTGCCATCTTGTTTGTTTAAGTTGAAACATATAATTAACTAGAGCAAGCCCGTGTCCAAGGACACGTGTTTTGTTTTTTTTTGTTTGTTATTTTTTTTTTTTTAATTAATTTTTTTTTATTTTAATTTAATTTTTTTTTAAAGGGCAAAATGGGAAAGGAACAACTTAATGAGGGCAAAATGGGAAATTTGGCTTATGGAACTGTTCATTGTACTGTTCACGGAGGGGTTGTCATTTATACTATAGATACTATAGATTACTCCCTCCCCAAAATGATTGTCCATTTCTTGAAATTATCGTACTCACTTAAAAAAACATTTTTTGATATGTTCTTATATGTTACACAAGTCTATAAGCAGATATGATGAGGATAGTAAGGGTGCTATGTATACTCCCTCCGTCCCACTCGAAAAGGCACAAAATTTCATTTCGGGTTTCCCATTTAAAAAGGCACACTCCCAAAATGAAAACTTTTGAATAATTATTTATTCATGGAACTCACTTGTTATACTCACAATAACTATCCACTTACTATTCCCTACCTCACATTCTCTCTTCTACCTTACTTTTCTCTCACAACACTTACTCCACTATACACTCTCCTTAATTCCCGTGTGCAAGACCCATTTTTGTGCCTTTTCGGGTGAGATCGAGGGATTATTTGCTACTAAAATTGCTTAAAAGCCATTTTTTTAAGAATGTCAGTCAATATCATTTTGGAACGGGGGGGGGGGTATTAGCAACTTTTGAGACTAAAGTAAAGGGTGATTAAATATGACGTATTGACATTTGGATTTATTACAAGGGTGTAGTACATATGTAGTCTTTAACCTTTAAAAGTTCACGGCTCATGCACATACACATGAATAAGGTTCAAATGGGTAAAAATATTCTAATTTAACGGAATATCAGATGTCTACAAATGGTGGTGATCTGAAGATGAAACTCTAATAAAATGGCCACACTGTATAGTTTAGTTGTAGGGTGCGCAATGTGAATATTTGAGGAAAGTGGGATGGCGTGAAATTCCATTTTACCTATTTGTAAACTGGCAATACTGTTCTTTCTACACTTGCCACACTTACTCTTTGACATCGCAATCGTTTGGGCATTGCAATCTAAACAGTAGTACTTCTTCATAATGTGCTCCTATAATTCCATGCATATCCTATCTTAAATCTTAGACATTCTTGTTGTAAATACTGTTTTGTGTAGCTTGAAAAATTTCTTCTATCTAGTGCTGTTTTTCTTTTCAACTTTTCATTCTTTTATAAATTTCCCAGATTTGAAGAAGCCTTTTTAAAGCTGTCTTTGTAAATATTTTCACCTTTCAGTAATGAAAAAAAAAAAGATAAAAAGTAGTGGGTATATAAGCTTCTATTCGCAAGACTGATGATAGAATTTGACGAGTTTAGAATTATGAAACATGTGTGCTTAGTATATGCTGCATAAGAATGACATTTGTTTTGTTGAACTGCATTTGAACGGCATGATATATATATATATATATATATATATATATATATATATATATATATATATATATTTTTGTCTATGTAGGTCCCTGTAGTTCTTTCTCCCGTGACTGATCATTTTGGAGCTTGTTCTTGCCAAACAAAACGGTTACAGAGAAATGGTACGGCTTCCTATTGTCTTTTATTTATTTATTCTTGGAGGGTGTACTTTGGTCTCTGCTTGGTACAATCATTGCTGTTAAACCAATTTTGGCATCCTAAATAAAATACTTCCGCCGTCCCAAAATGAATGTCCAAAAGAAATTCAAATTTGCTCTTGATCAAGAGCAAATTAAAAAAAAAATTGGACATTCATTTTAGGACAGAGGTAGTAGTTAATAGTTTAAACGTGTCAATAGCAACAGTGCTTACGTTTGTTTTGTTCTTATGTTGTGATTTGTCATTTGTAGGATGGGGATGCTTCTGGTGAAGAGTGTGAAAACATTGATTGGGATACTGAGGACGAACTTGAAATTCAGAACATACCCATCTCTTCTTCTTCACATTTGGCCACTCATAGTGCAGAAGCTATTGTTGTCAATGGGGAGGTAAATGTCATAGATGTATCAGTAACTATATTTTTACCCTTTGCGTGTATGTGTGGTTATACCTGGTTATATACATATATGACCGAGTATTAAGTGAAAGAAGGAACAATGTTGTTATTATGACATATTTTTCAGACTCTGATAGCCATTAGGGAAAGGTAACTCTGGAAACTGTGAGGTGGTGAGGCTGAAGAAATCGATACTTTTGACCTTTTGCAGGTTTGCATTGGTGATAAAAATATTGAGCACCCCTTTGGTTAGGCTTGAATGACATGTTCAATCATGGGAGCGTTTCATTTTATAGCTTTAGGTCATCACATCTTTGTCATAGGAAGAATGAGTTAACCTTAATCTCATATAAGGACAACTGAGTATCACATCACTTGTCTTGAATCAATCACCAAGAAGTCCCCCAATTTTTGTTTCAAATTTCATGATGCTACATTTCTGTTTCCTTGATCTGTAATAGAAAGTATATGAAGCCCTACTATACCTTGTATGAATCTTGATACTGTTATTACTGATGTAGGTTTCAAAATAATTGGTTTTTAATGAATGTAAAAGCAAATAGATCTACCTTATCTCAATACATTTAATCGGTTTATATACGCTTTCATTATCTCTCTCAGGTTTTCCTTTTTTCTTTCATGTTTAATTGATCATTCTGAATGATTCTCTCTTTAACATTAAAAGTGCTTCACTCATTAACTCCATCTATTTTGGTCTCAAGGCGAGCTCCTCAAGGGGCCCTTCAAACTCCAAAATGGTTAAGCATTTCCTGGGGATGGGGTTTCCTGAAAGATTGATTGAAAAGGCAATTGAAGAAATTGGTGCGTGAATTCATTTTCATTTAAGAGACAATTTAACCAAGAAAATGTTCTTTGAAACTTTGTTCCTTTAAATGTGCAGGGGAGGGCAAACCAGAATCAGCAATACTAGAAGCTATTCTCACATACTTGGTGAGCAAAGTCTACCCATTATGAAAATATTGTGTGATTTTTTATGTAATGTAATGGTGATTGATATTGATGTGCCCTACAGTGTTATATAACAATCAGGTTTCAACAATAAAATTAGAAGAATACTTAAAACTAACCTTTTCAAAAATTGACTTGTTCATATGTTGGTATTAACTTCATAGTAGCAAAGGTTCACTTTATTTCTTGTGAGTCGTATGTAATGAGCTAACTATAATTAAGAAGTGCATTTAGTTGTCCAGCTCCATTTCATACAAACCTTATTACTCCAAATTTTTCTTAGTATTGAATAGAGGATGAGCAAAGCAATTAATCATGATTATCCAATATACCTCTTGTATTGACCAGAGTCCGAAATATTGATTTGCTACGTATGTATCATGCGATGGCCACTAATGCGTGAGTCAGTTAGGCCCACCACAGTTTCGTCCACAGGTCCATCTTAGTATTGTTGTAGGCGAACAACTCAACTCATACTTGATACTTCAATTCGATGGGGGTATCGGGGTACTGCTAGGGCTGTTACACGAACCGAGCCGGCTCGAGCTCGGCTCGGGCTCGGCTCGAAAAAAGCTCGAGTTCGAGTAGGCTCGAGGTGAACTCGAGCTCGAGCTCGAACCGATTTTCAAGCTCGTCATTTTTTTCGAGCCGGCTCGTGTTCGGCTCGTATTCGGCTCGTATGTTCGACGAGCTCTGTTCGAGATCGACTCGTTTGAGCTCGACTCGGGCTCGGCTCGGGCTCGGCTCGTTAAAAGCTCGAATAAATTTTAGTATATATGTATATATATAAGTCGAAGATCGAGCTCGGCTCGTTAAAAGCTCGCTTGATTTCAGATTTTTTTCAAAAAATAAGTCGAAGCTCGAGCTCGGCTCGTTAAAAACTCGTTTGATTTTATATTTTTTTCAAAAAATAAGTCGAAGCTCGAGCTCGGCTCGTTAAAAGCTCGTTTGATTTCAGATTTTTTTCAAAAAATAAGTCGAAGCTCGAGCTCGGCTCGTTAAAACTTGAGTTCGAGCAGCTCGCGAAAAGCTCGCGAGCCAGCTCGCGAAAAGCTCGAAACTTGATTCGAGCCGAGCTCGAACATGCATTCTGGGCTCGAGCTCGAGCTCGAGAAAAGCTCGAGCTCGAGAAAAGCTCGAGCTCGATATTTTTTATTCGAGCTCGAGCTCGAAACTTCAAAGCTCGGCTCGGCTCGTTTACAGCCCTATACTGCTATCTTCCTTGCGGAAATCTTTGATGTCCCCATCAAGTCCAGGTAGCATTGACCCGGGAAATTAAGAATTCAATAGGTGACTCGTACGTGTTCAAGAGGTGCCTTCCGGATTCCGCCGTTTCGTGGGCAATGTGGCACTTTGTTACCACACTTTGTCTGAGACCACACTCATACCATTTTACGACCCGAGCCAAAATGCCCGGTTCATGAAACATGCACCACACTGACCAACTAAACAGCTTGGTGAACTTGGCGTACCCAGAAGCCCATGGATGATATTTGTGACTAGTATAGTAGATGGGATTTATAAGACATGCTCAACTGACACATCTATTTAATGTGAGACCAGTGTGTTACACCTCTAGTCATCTGGAATTGTTGTCAATATGATTGTTCATAATTTTTGCCCTCCTCTAATTCTTATTCTTATTTCATGATCCGTCAAACACCTTTTGTCGCACTTAACCTTAGAGTTATACTAACTTACTGTCCTTGAAATATTCGCATTTCACCTGCTGATTACCTGACCACGTCCATGTGTAGTAAATATATGCACTAGTGCATGCATGCACATTTATATTCAAGAATACGTTGTAGTTTTCCTTCTTTTCTTTTTTGGCTTTCATATCTCGTTAATGTCTTGCAGGCTCTTGAAGACTCTCTGGAACAACCCAACTCAAGTCAATTTGACTCGCCTCAACCACCCCAGTGTGTAAATACTGATCAGTGGTCTTCAGATGACTACAATGAGAGTGTTCCGGACGATCTCTCTGATTCAGATTGGTCAGAAGAAGAAATAGCTGTATGTAATATTTTTGCGTTCAATCATTTATTCTCTTCTGTCCTTTTCTAACAGCTTGCAGAAATAAACTTTATTGTTGTTTATTGTGGTAAGGAGGCTGAAATTATTTAAACCTGTTATCTAATCGATGCTCACATATTTATATAAACAACATTTGTTTGAGCTGTTGGAGTTATAGGATCTCAGCTAATTCTTTAGATACTTGCTATTTTCTGAAGATGGTTGCATCGTAGATTTTCCGGAGGTTTGGTCTAATAGATGCTTATTGGACTAACCTTTTATCACTTCATTATCATTTGCTCCATTTTCTAAGAGCTTGGTAAAGTCATATGTGTGTGTAGGGGCACCAAAAATGCACTTCAATGCATCTGAAATTTGTTCGAGTTCGTAAAATCTCTTTATGTGTAAAAGGGAAATGGAGAATTGATCATTGAAACGGATATCTTGCAGGAAAATACAAGTCCATCATCTGACCAGGAGAAAATGTTATTAACATTAGCAAGTATGGGGTATACAGTTGAAGAGGCTTCAATAGCTATGGCCAGATGTGGTATGTATGTATGTATTTATATGTGTATATATAATATACTCCCTCCGTCCCAATAATAAGTTCATCATTTTGGCCTCGGCACGCAAATTAAGGGTGGAAAAAATGTTGTGAGTGTAATAGTTAAATAGGAGAGAGAATTAGTGGAGGAAATAGTAAATTTGAAAAGTGTTGCGAGTGTAATAGCGAAATAGGAGAGAGAATGAGTGGAGAAAATAGTAAAGATTCTTTGCCAAAAAAAGAAAGGTGAAGCTTCTAACGGGATGCCATTTTGGGTAATTGGTGAAGTTATTAATGGGACGGAGGGAGTATTATTTATTATTATTATTGCTGCGTGGTATTTGTTTAGTTAAGATGGCACTCTATTTGAGTTGAGGTTCCTGTGAAACAGCTCTCTGAATGTAACTTCCTTCTGTGAATTTTTATTTATTTGTTGTAGTTTTGGTTGCCTTGCACATACATAATGCTGTAAACAGATTCATGTAGCTAAACCAAGTATATTGGATAAGCATGGCCATTGTACAAGGTTGTTTCCATAACCCCAATACTTTGATAGAACTAATTAAGCTCCTTTTATTGGAGAATTTCCTTTATTAGAAGTGATGTGATTTTCTGAAAATAAAAATTAAAAAATTCTTGCAATTGGTATGAGCCGTGCATGATAAATACTCGTAAAGTTACTAAAAGTTGATTACATTAGCAAGTAGAGAACATAATTAAGTACATATCTACTGATATCTACCACTAAGTGCTCAAGTCACTGATCAATTATCTGATAAAGTCTGAGGTGCCATCTCAAAACCAGTTGGCTATAAGAGGAGTAGCCCATGATCTTTATATATTGAGTACAAGGCTTGTTATTCCTGGTGTGAGATAAGTGCTTCAACATTATCGCTCTTATCCCAGCTAGTTGGAGTCAAGTCTGTGAGTCCCTTTTTCACCTTAGTTCTCTAAAATAAAACATTTTCTTGGTAACACTCTTAATAGGCGTCTTGCTCATATATTTAATATATTTTGTTGATAATTGTGATTGTGGCTAATTTATGGGGATTTATTATTCTATTTGCGGCATTTCTGGCTCATTGTGCTACTGAACCCTACTTACTATATTTTATGTATGCTAGCTGAATTAATTTTTTCATAACCCTGTACCTACCCTTGTTAATTGCAGGCCCAGAAGCCTCAGCTGATGAACTGACTGATTTTATTGGTGCTGCACAAATGGCAAAAACGGCGGATGCCCTTTATCAAGAACTTCCTGAAGATAAGGTGCTCACTTTGCCGAGAATTAATTTGATAAATGCTATGAATTAGTTTTCTTGTCCTTGTCTTTTTTGTTATTGTCTAGTACTCCTTCTGCAAGTCCCACTTTCTATTTTTACTCTCTCCCAAAAAATAGTCCCATTTTTAGAAGAGGATACATGTTTTGTGCAATGTGAAGGTGGTACAAACAAGTAAAAGCTGTGATCTTAAAAACTTACAGTTGTCAAATGGGAGTGCTTTTTCTGGATGAAGGGAGATTACTTATTCTTGATTACTCATACTTTATATCATATTGAACAGAAGCCAAAACATATTTTTGAAAATGGAAGACTCAAGAAGAGGAAGTTGCTCGAGTTTGAAAAGTGGAACAAAAAGAAACAAAAAGGTCTTCTTGATGAAGAAAGTGAAGCCATCCGTCTTCCTAATCCTATGATAGGATTTGGGGTCCCTAATGAAGGCATTATAGTTACTCATAGAAATCTTCCGGAAGCAGCTAAGGGGCCACCATACTTCTATTACGAGAATGTGGCTCTAGCTCCAAAAGGAGTTTGGGACACAATCTCTCGTTTCTTGTATGACGTGGAACCCGAATTTGTGGATTCCAAGTTCTTTTGTGCAGCTAATAGGAAAAGGGGTTATATTCACAATCTTCCTATAGACAATAGATTTCCCATTCTTCCTCAACCTCCAAACACCATTTGTGCTGCATTACCAATGACGAGAAGATGGTGGCCCCACTGGGATAAGCGGGAGAAGCTTAATTGCTTACAGACTGCCTACGCAAGTGCCAAATTGACGGAGAGAATTAGGAAGGCTTTGGAGAAATGTGAGGATGATCCGCCTCCGCATGTTCATAAATACGTGCTTGATGAGTGCCGAAAATGGAACCTTGTTTGGGTTGGAAAGAATAAAGTTGCTCCTTTAGAGCCTGATGAAGTCGAGATGTTATTGGGATTCCCTAGGAATCATACCAGAGGAGGTGGTATCAACCGGACAGACAGATACAAATCCTTGGGTAACTCCTTCCAGGTCAGAACTTTTTCCTTGTCTCTGTCTAGAATAAATGTTTCTTATCGTAGCTCTTTTCTTCATCTTTTTTTTTTTTAAAATTCATTAATGTATTACGTACTTATTAAGAGAAACTGTCCATCTCTATGCTGCTTCATCATGTTCAGTGTTCTTACTCGTGTACTCCCTCCGTCTTTTTTGAAACTGCAATTATTTCATTTTTGGATATCCCATTAGAATTACACCCCAACCAAAAATGAAAAGTTTATAATACGTCTGTATTCAATGGGGTCCACTTATTATACTCACACCAACTACCCACTCACTGCTCTCCACCTCACTCACAATTCCTTCCTCACATTTCTTACTCACAACTCCTACTCCACTAAGAATATTATCTGTTCTCCTTAAAAAGTGTCGGAGCCAAATGTGCAATATCGCAAAAGATCAAAGGAGTATAACTTTGTTTGGACCCCGGTTTTTAGATTGTGTTTTGCTGCTTTTGATGAGGTTTTGGTTCTTGTTATGTATTTATTGTTACTGATTGTATATAGATATCTGCTTCGGTATGTGCTTAGTAGATTGCTCATTAATGTTCTTTGATTCCTTTACAACTGTAGCTTTCATTGAAAATCTTAAACCACGTAAATTGCTTTGTTGTTAGCTGCTGCATTGTCATTGGCCTTTGGCCTTTGGTATAGTTCTATGCTAGAATTCTTCCTAGGTGTCTTTTGGGGAACTGATTGAGATAGCAGGCCTGTTTGCATGTATCCCACTTGATGGATTGTGGTTTGATTTTTCGTTTTTACTCCCTCCGTCCCAAAATGAATGACCAAAAAATTTTAAAATTTGCTCTTGATTATTTTTTACTTTTTTAAAAATCTTTCCTTGTGTTTTTTATTCCCTTTTCTCGTGATTTTCTTCACACTTCTTTCTTAATTTAAATATATTCTTAGCTTCACAAATTTTTTTCTACTTTTTGTATATATTTATTTACTTATAATTAAAAATTATTTTTTTCATTTTTTTCCTTACCATCTCACCACTTATCATTGTATCATCTCTTCATTGACGAATCTATACGGCGATTCATGTTAGCCAAACCCAAATCATTTTGGGATTAAAGCTTTGTTGTTGTTTTTCTATTACTGTTTTTTTTTTTTTTTTTTTTTGGCACATTCTTGATGGTGAAACTGTTTCCAGGTTGATACGGTTGCATATCACCTATCCGTTCTAAAAGACATGTACCCACAAGGCATCAACCTTCTCTCTCTCTTCTCTGGTATTGGTGGGGCCGAAGTTGCTCTTCATAGGCTAGGAGTTCCTTTAAAGAACGTAGTTTCAGTCGAAATTTCTGAAGTCAACAGAAACATTATGAAGAGTTGGTGGGAACAAACGAATCAAAAAGGAAATCTAATCCACTTTGATGACATTCAAAAAGTCGACGGAGACAAACTCGAGCAATTTATGGGCGCTTTTGGTGGGTTTGACTTGGTGGTTGGAGGAAGTCCGTGCAATAATCTTGCTGGCAGTAACCGAGTTAGCAGAGACGGACTGGAAGGTGAACAGTCTTCTCTTTTTTACGATTATTTTCGTATTCTTGACTTGGTCAGATGCATAATGGGTGTTGTTCATTAACATATTTTTTTGTAGGTTGAATAAATTTTCTTGATGAATTTTTCTGATGTGTTAGTTAATTTAGTTGCTTAAAGACCCTTTTTTTCTAGTAATCTTTTAGCTTTGATTTATTGGAAAGATGTCAGTAACTTAGTTGCTGTCAGACAGTCAGTAACCTTATTTGGATGATTAATCTATTGAAGATGAGTGTAATGAAATGGAGCTTTGCTCCCATCTTGTTCTTGATTCTGCTGATTTTGTGATGACTCTGATTTATCATTTTACCCCTCCGTATCCGTGCCATTCCGAAAAGACACAAAAATGGCCGAGCATGAAAATTAAAGAGAGTGTATAGTGGGGTAAGTTTTGTGAGCATAAAAAGGTGAGGTATATGAGAGAGAGTTGAGTGGTAAGCGGATAGTTATTATTAGTACGACAAGTGAATCTCACGAATAAAGAAGTATTAAAAAAAATTCCAGCATGTGACTTTGTAAATGGGAAATCTAAAATGAAAATTTGTATATTTTCATTTTCACTTTCACTTGGTACGGAGGGAGTATTTTTTCATTATTATCTTGAAAGTAAGAATTACTTTTAAAGTACCTATGGTACATTCGAAGGGAAATTTGGTATAAGTTGTTATGAGAGGAAGCGTAGATTTTGACCTATGTGATCAATTTTTTTGATAAATTTAACTAAATTTTAATGATAATTTTATAAAGATTTAATTACGTTTTATAAAAAATTTTAAAAAATGTTATTAATGTATGAGCAAAAATATTATCATGAGTAACAATTCAAGAGTTTAATTAGAATATTTGTTTATATTTCTTGTCAAAACTTGTTAGAGATATTATCCCACATTGAGAATTGACAAATCTTGCCTATAATATATAAAGATCCTGGGCCACTCCCTTTATCACCAATTGGTTTTAAGGTGGAACATCAGACTTTAAGATAAGATTTAAAGCGAGTTCTTTACACGCGTGCCTAACGCCCACGCGATGTTACTCCGCGTCACCCGATTGATAAGTCCACGTTGTAAGCTTTGGCAAAGGGCCTCGCGTCTGCTGAGAAAACGCGTTTCTCCATAACTATGGAGAAACGTGTTTTTCATAGCCAGAAGCTTTACATTTGATAACCAGAAAAAAAAAAACCCAAGGCCAAGACCAAAAAGCTTCTGGATATCCAGAAGCTTTGCATTTGATAAAGGAAGCTTTGCAGTTGATATCCGTAAGCTTTGTATTTGATAGCGGAAGGATGTGAAATGTATATCCGAAACCGTTAGGTGCGTATCCGAAGCTGTTAGGTGCATATCCAGAAATGTGTTAGGGCATATCCGTAAATTGCTATTGAAGGTTTACGGATATCCGAAAACCTTCAATGTATATCCGTAAACATTTTGAAGGTTTCGGATATTCATTTGAAGATTTCGGATATCACTTTCATAGGTTTCGCTATCTAAATTTCATTGTCGCGACATCAATGTGGGACCCGTTTCTCCATAACTTATGGAGAAACGCGTGGCCACCCCCTTTATCATCAATTGGTTTTAAGTCTGAAACATCAGACTTTAAGAAAACTCATACGTTGATCATCAAGTTAAAATAAAACTACCTTTTTCGGGTAAACAAATATACATGTAATAATTAACACCTTATTTTCTTAATTTTCATGCTAAAATACTGAGAAAAATAGTATGCGGGCAAAATAAGTACTTCCTCAATCCTACACTAATTTAAAAGAAAAAACATATCTTCATATGCCTTTCTAACAATCCTTGAGCCTAAAAAAAAAGGTGTTACAATTGGCAGGAGCAGCTGGAGCAACCAATTAATTGGTGATGTAAGAGTAATGTGAACGTCATGTGGCTGGTGGACCAGGATTTAGTCAATGTTCGAAAACCCGATATCAAAAAAAAAAAAAAAAAAAAAAAAAAAGTGATACATGATTTCCACAACAGTTAATAACTGACTAATATTGTGATCATATTTTATGTTACTACCATTGTTCACCAATTGCTTGTGTCCAATAGGCATTTTGAACTGGTTTATTTTGAACATGTTTAAGTCTTTATGTCTTAGAGATCTTATGTTCAATACCTAGAATTGAAATTACTGTAGAAACTTTATAAATTAATAATGTTGGGATTGCCAAAATTTTTTAATTAAATAAAATATTAATCAATTATAATAATAATAATTAATTTATATATTAATTAATATCTTATTAACTTATAGAAATTGATAAAGATAGGAAATGATGAAAGTTCTAGAATAGAGTCCCCTTCACGAAACAAGTTTATTATAGCGGCAATCAATTAAATAATTTATTGTTGAGTTGTGAAAAGATTTTTTTACGATAGTAAGAAAAATTAGAGAAGAAATTCAATGAGATATTGATTTTAATAAAAAACAGTACAAATGAATCATTTTTTCAAAAATTTTAATAAATTATTAATGTATTGAATCTTTAGTATAAATAAGACCTCCACTATCTACTGTTGAATGAACAGTATCAAGTGGCGAATTTCCCATTTTAACCTCATACATTTATCCCTTTCCCATTTTGCCCTTAAATTTTCTTTTTTTTTTTTTAATTTAAAAAAAAAAAATGTGTCCTCGGACACGAGCTTTTACTAGTATAGTATAAATGGCACCATGCCATGAATAGTTCTATGAACAGTCCAAATGTCAAATTTCTCATTTTGCCCTCACTAAGTTGTCCCTTTCCCATTTTGCCCTTTTAATTTTTTTTTAAATTGAAAAAAAAAAAAACGTGTCCTCGAACACGGGCTTTTACTAGTATATACATATATAGTGAATTTATATTTTATATGAGTTTTACATAGGTAATAAAAATGTATTATTTTAGAATTATTAATTTGACACGTTGTCTCCGATTCGGAATCGATTAAAAATATCGTTTAAGAGAATTAATTAAATAATTGAGTATTAATTAATGGAGTTACTTAGGTGATTAGAATATATATTTTTTTTAAAAAAAAAACATTGCTCACCATTTCTCTAAAAATAAAAAACATTGCTCACCATGAAATTTATAAGGATTAATGACCATTTAGGGCCTAAGATCGTATAGCAGTCTTCGCGAGGGGAGGGGGGGCTGTGGTGGTTTCCTTATCAATTTAGGGTCTGTCATTAGAAAAGTTAGCCAGTTAAGGGCTATTTGACGAAATTCGTTGAAAAACTTGTTAAAGTCTCATGTGCCTCGCACATGCTTAACAGATTTGACCAAACTGAAGTTAAATTTCATATTCAGGGAGTTAAATGTAATTTCATAAAATAAAAGGACTAAAAATAATTTTTTTAAATGTAATTTTTTAGTCCTTTTATTTTATGAAATTAGATTTAACTCCGTGAATATGAAATTTAACTTCAGTTTGGTCCAATCCGTTAAGCATGTGCGAGGCACATGAGACTTTAACAAATTTTTCAACGAATTTCGTCAAATAGCCCTTAACTAGCTAACTTTTTTAATGACAGACCCTAAATTGGCAAGGAAACTACCATAGCCCCCCTCCCCCAAGACTGCTATATGACCTTAGGTCCTAAATGGTTATTAACCCAATTTATAACCACACTTAAACTTAAACTACCCTTAATTTTTTTTTTTTTTTTGATACCCAGTGTTTTCCAAATCGCTGACTATGTCCTGAATCACCAGCCACCGGCCCCTCAGTGACTGACCGAGGTAAATCGCGAAATATGCCCGAGATAGTCAGGATGACAGCACCCCTTATACTTCTGGCTCCAAAGGAGCCCTCCTACATGGCACTTATATTACTCTCTTATATCACCAATTTAATTAACTGTTTCAGCTGCTCTTGTCAAGATTCGAACTTTTCACACTTAAGTTGCAAACTTGCAAGCCCAACAATGCTGCTTTCTTTACCGCTAGATTGTGTAAGACCTTTTTTTTTTTTTTTTTTTTTTTTCCTGAACCGACTACCCTAAGGTTTAATGTGTGCTCTATAGGGGTGTAAATGGTTCGGTTTAGCTCGGTTTGGGGAAATTTTAGAGCTAAACCGCTAGTATCGGTTTGGAGAAATTTCAAACCGAGCTAAACCACAAAAAAATTCAAACCGAGCTAAGCTAAACCGCCAAGGTTCGGTTTAGCTAGGTCTAAACCGCGGTTTAAGGATGGATTACGGACCAAACAACAATCTTAAAACAATCTTTAGTACCTCATTGAGCTCAACAGAAACAAATCGCAAAACCCATTTACTCTTCAAACTTCAAATTTCTTCAAATATTTGCTCAAAATTGATGATTCGAGATTGATAATCTTGGATAAAAGGAAATATATGGGATGGGAATCAATATTTAGTGAGGAAGAAGGAATGATTTTGTGGTTTGATGAGAGAAATTTTAGAGAGAGAGAGAGAGCTTGGGCCGAAAGAAATGCTAGGGTAAGGAGATTGTGGGAAAATCTCTAGCAAATTGCACTTTGGCCCCTTATTGACCAGATTTTTTATAATGTAAGTTAGCTTTCATAAATACAGTTTCATATGGCGGTTTAGCCGGTTGATTCCATAGCTCGGCCATGGTTTGGCGGTTCAATTTCGCCGTTGCTTAAGACCTCAAACCGCAAGCTAAACTGAACCATGTGGTTTGTAATTTTTAAAAACCAAACTAAACCACTTAAATAAAAAAATCGAGCTAAACCCCACAATTTAGCTCGATTCGGTCTCAAACCGCGATTTAAGCTAAACCATTTGCACCACCCCCAGTGCTCTACATATATATGTCCACACGCCTTTCTCACAATCCTTTCCCCTCACTTTCTCCTTCGCTTCCTCTCTCTTCGGAAGCGTATTTTCTCTCTCTAGACAACCCTATTTTTATACAAACGCAGAGAGATAGAGAGAGAGGGGCAAGTTCTCCGAGCGAGCAATTTAAGGTTTTTTAATACAAGTGTAAAATCTTTTAGCCTTCTCCTTCGCAAATCCCTCACAGAGACGACTGCCGTCAGGTATGATTTTGTTCCGTTCGATTTCGCTTATTAGGGTTTCGAAAGATTCATTTTTTTTTTTTAGATCTGAATGAAAAACTGATGGCGTTTCATGATAATTGTACTCTTATTAAAAGATTTTATAAGGTACGTTGTAAATTATTCGGGTTCTGTTGATTTTAATTTTTGTTTGGAGTTAATTTCTTCAGTTTGTAATTTGGTTGATGAAGAATTACCTTGTTTTTGGTGTTGATTTATCTACTTTTCTTTCGATTCAGTCTCTTGTGAATTTATTAGTGTTTTTAGGTTAAAAGTGCTTTTAGGTTAGAATGTATGGCTGCAAGTAAGCGTCTGCCGTGGATATGGACGCTTTGACTTTGACCTTGAATTTGAATTAATTGATTGTTAGTGTTGGTAGGCTTGAATTTATAGCAGCATGTGAAAATTTGCTTATGGATGTGGATGATTCGAGGTATATTGGTACTTTTTTGAAACAATGTATATTTCTTGTTTTTTTTTTTTTTTTTTGCGGTAGATCTATCTTACTTTTGTTCATGTGAATGCAATGGGGTCTGTGTTTTTGTAAATTCTGGACCTTTCAATAATATGGTTGAATTTCTTTGTTAATCCGAGGTTTATGTCCCTCTGTTCACTTCCACGTTTTCTGTTTCCTTTGTCTATTTATGGGATTAATCCATGCTTATTTTTATATATGTGCAAGATTCATTTAAATAACATCTGGCTCTTTACTCGCCCAGTTTCACTTAAAGAGTACCTGTAGAAAATGAAAATATTTGGACATAGGTGCGACTAACCTTAGATTAAGAACATTGTAGAAGATTGGGAAGCTTATATATTTTGAAATGAGACCCTTCAGATCTGGAAAAAAGAGAGTTGAAATCCTTGACGGGAATCATAGTAAGTTTGTAAAATGATTTTTGGGCATAAGATGTTGAAGTTAAATTAAGTACTGTATACATCATAAACTTGAGAGAACTTCAATTCGATTAAGGTCGGCTTGGCTATAATTTGGCTTTGTTTGCTTTGATTTTGTTGGTTTATGTCCAGGACTAGTTTCCGTAAAATATTGAATGCCTTCTCGATATATTTACTTCTCTCCTCTGTTAGTCTTTTTCACTGCTGCTGCTTAATGCCCCCTCTTTTGTTGGTTTATGATTGCAGATTTTTGAAGAGTGAAATTCCAGTATGACTGCTGTTACAGTTGGCCCTCGTTATGCTCCAGAGGATCCTACTCTGCCCAAGCCATGGAAAGGCCTGGTTGATGGTAAGACTGGTTATCTTTACTTCTGGAATCCAGAGACCAACGTTACCCAGTATGAGAGGCCAGCAGCTCCATCGGTCAAGGGTTCAGATCCACCCCAAAAGTCCATTAGTTCATCAGTTCAAGTTCAACAATCTTCTCATGGTCCACGTCGCGAGAATGGTTTCTTGGATGATGGAGATAGATATGGCAGAGGTAGCAATGGTGGGTCGAAGCTTGCTTTTGAAGAAAAAAATTATCAGGTATGTTACACCTTTTCGTTGCTAATGTTGTTTTATGTACTCATGTTGGTTTTTGGTTTGCAACCAACATGAGTACACGATGACATATGAGGATTCATGTTAGCCGACCCCAAATTATTTTCGGACTAAGGCTTTGTTGTTGTTGTTGTATATTGCTTCACATTTGTTCCTTGAAGTAGCTACTTTTTGATAGTTTTTTCATGTTTGTAGGCTGTAGATCCCTTTTTTTTAATTTAAAGAAAAGATGACTACAGATCATGATTACTAGTTTTGGACTTCTAGTTACTCTTCCTTGTGATCTTTCTTCTTGTGCAGTTTTTCCGTCTTCAAGTTTAATATAGCTGAAACATATGGAAATTGTAGAAGTATTGAGTTATACTCCCTCAATCCCAGAAAGATAGTCCCATTTGCACTTTGATGGTCAACATGATTGAACTTTGATTAAAAATTATGAATAATTAATTAACATAATGAAATTATATTATTTTATTGATGGTGTGTATGGAATACTATCAATAACAATTCTTAAAGTTTCATGAACATAAATAAATTTTCATAAATATTTGATCAAAGTACAATCATGTTGACCACCATAGTCAAAGTGAGACTATCTTTCCAGCACAGAGGGAGTATACTCTACCGTCAATAAATTTTAGCAGGCATTTACTCATGGTTACAAATCGTGGTAATTAATCCAGGCTCCATCACTTTCCCGCAATTTCAATTTTAACCCCCTAATATGAGATTAAGTTTTTTTGCTTTACACACTAGCACAATATTTATTCGGCTTCAGATTTTTGCTTATCCACGCGCCACAAGTTTTTTAAAGTAAACGCACCGTCGATACATTCCACGTTTCAAGTCAATCAGGGTATCAACCAAGTCCATATTTTATAAAATAATAGCAAGATTTAGTAATATTAACAACAAATAGAAATATTACAAACTTGTTAAATCATTAATTAAAAATAAAATCACAAACAAACAATATTTACAGTATCAATGTGGATTACTTAAAACTTTTTATAGTTTGTTTTTTCCAATTTTGATTGATGATTTATCAAGCTTGCATTATCTGTTAATAGTATCGCTGATTTTTTTTAATTAACTAGGGACTTTGCAATACCCTGCATATCCTACACGACTTGAACTTTGAATGTATCTACGGGGTTTTTACTTTACATAACATTGTGCGATTGGGTAAGGCTATAAATTTGATGCAAGTTATAGAGGATATAATTGAACATATGGGATAGTGATGGAGTCCAGAATGATCGTCACAATTTGTTTATTGTGATTAGATGAATTATATCTTGCCTTCTTGTGCTCTCTTGGTATAATTTCTGTCACCATAGGATGAAAATAATATATGATCATCTTGCATTAGTGGGAGTAATGTTGAAATTTCTTTTATGTTGTTTTACATCATTTTATCTATTATTTTGTTTTTCTTATTTTGTTGAACTCATCTTTATAGAGCGCGAAAGGTGGCTCAGACCAATCAAACAATGTCCCAAATGGTATAGTAGGTGCTGGCCAGGGAGGATCGTCTACCCGAGGTTATGGGTCTTCAGCTGCAGAAAGTGGCCTGTCACCAGAAGCTTACCGCCGGCGGCATGAAATATCTGTGACTGTAAGCATTTATTGTTCACTTCTGTGTTACTCTGTTGTTGAGTGTTCTTGGGGTTGCTCTCTTTGAGAGCAACACTAGTGTGAGGAAATGGCCAACTTCCATTCATCATATCTGTGTTGTCGTCCCATAGCTGACAGCTTGCTGTACTCTTGGATTTACAGGGAGATAATGTACCGCCACCTTTTTCTTCATTTGAAGATACCGACTTTCCTCTGGAGATTCTAAGAGAGGTATAATTTATGTTGTCATTATGCAGTTCTTGGTTGGTTGGATCTCGCTTAACTTTTTGTGAAGTAGGTAATTTTGGTGCTTTCTGATTTGAGTTCTATAATTGCCGGAGGTACACCTTGAGCTTCAGGACTCATACATGCTGTTTCATCTGTACTTTTTCTCGCAGGTGCGATATTTGCTTCTTGGAGGAGCCAAATGTCGTACGCTGTGCTGCCCTCTTTTAGGGGGCTTGCATATATGGAGTGCCCTTGTACGGTGGACCAAATTTTGAGAAGGGCTTTCGGAATCACCCAAGGTCATGGCGGGGTCTGGCGTTGGTGATGATTCAGTTTGCCACTTGGTCCGACGGAAGAAGAGGCCTCCTCCTGCTGTCGCTTGCATCAGCAAGCATTGTCTGCCATCATATGAGGCGGTGATGCTTCTTCTTGCATTAGCCGCTTGCTAAATTCAAAAAGAAACCAAATCAGAAATCTTGAAGGCGGTATGACCTCTGCTTTACAGAGGTTACTGATTCTTTACTTTTCCAGGTACGACAGGCTGGGTTCTCAGCCCCAACTCCAATACAAGCACAGTCATGGCCAATTGCTCTTCAAAGTCGTGACATTGTAGCTATCGCAAAGACGGGATCTGGAAAAACCTTGGGTTACTTACTTCCTGGGTTTATTCACCTCAAGCGGTCTCGCAAGAATCCTCAAATGGGTCCTACTGTTTTGGTATTGTCGCCAACCAGAGAATTAGCAACACAGATACAGGATGAAGCAGTGAAGTTTGGGAAGTCTTCAAGGATAGCTTGCACGGTATGACTATCATCTTATATATAATGTCCTTATGTTACTCCTCTTTCTTTCATATGTTTGTGTATTCAGGGGGTGTGGGCACATCAAAGAATACTGGCTATCGTAAATACCTTCCTTTATTTGTTCACATTAGAGTTCCTTGAAACCATTTTTGAAACTCAAGCATACCACATATGAATCTATGGTGCTCTATTTAGTTTGAAGATCATTTTCTGCATCTATGGGTTCATCATGTCTCTGTGGTTATCAGTGATTTTATTTGATACCATTATTGGGTTTTAGACGACATGGTGAATAATACCATGCGACCATCCCAGTTTCTTATGTTAATATCTTGAATCAAAGATTCACTCCACGCATGTTTCTGTATTTTTTTAGTGTTTGTATGGAGGAGCACCAAAGGGACCCCAACTAAGAGACTTGGACAGGGGAGTAGACATTGTGGTTGCTACTCCAGGTCGTTTGAATGATATTCTGGAGATGAGAAGGATAAACCTTGGTCAGATTTCGTACTTAGTTTTGGACGAGGCAGACCGCATGCTGGACATGGGATTTGAGCCTCAAATAAGGAAGATTGTGAAGATGGTGCCTGCTCTCCGCCAGACTCTCATGTACACTGCGACCTGGCCGAAGGAGGTTCGCAAAATTGCTGCTGATCTACTGGTAAATCCAGTTCAGGTTAACATTGGAAATGTTGACGAGCTGGTCGCAAACAAAGCTATTACCCAGGTGCAAATTCAAATCTTGTGCTTTTTCCCTATACTAGGTTGTCCATATATCTAATCAAGCCCTCATACATTATTGAGACAGTTGTTTCAGATCTCATAACCCTATATCTCTGTTTTTTTATTTTTTTATTTTTTAATTTGCGGTCACTTGCAGCATGTTGAACTCGTGTCTTCGATGGGTAAACAAAGACGGCTTGAGCAGATACTGAGATCTCAAGAACCAGGATCTAGAATAATTATATTTTGTTCAACTAAAAGAATGTGTGATCAGCTTGCTCGCAACTTAACACGTCCATTTGGAGCTGCTGCCATTCATGGAGACAAATCTCAAGGCGAGAGAGATTTTGTGTTGAACCAGTTCCGAAGTGGCAAGTCTCCAGTGCTTGTAGCTACTGATGTTGCTGCTCGTGGACTGGACGTCAAAGATATCAGGTACTGCATCTCATTTCATGATTTTCCCTTTTTTCTTTTATTAATTGCTGTTTGAGGATTGACCTAATATCAACCTGATTCATATTATGTTGAACATTTTCAAGTATTTGCATTGCGCTCTCTTTGATAACCGTAACTATTTATTTAGTGGGTATGATGGTTAAGCTCCAAATGAGAAAGTAGAGATTAAGCTGATTTATACTTTATTATTTGTATCCTCAATTCACTATATTATATGCCATTTTGTTTAATGGAAACATCCCTTTCCCCTCCCTTTATTTTATGCAAGCTTAATGGATACAATGGGCAATGGGATTTGCTCATTGAACTCATTACTCTTTGAGGAGTGCACTAATTTTCCAGCCTTTGTCAAATTTTGTTTTTAACTAATTGCTTTATGCTATTCAAGGTAACTGTACATATTTTCTCAAATCTGAATGATGGGCAAGTTTTTTTTTGAAAGTTAATAACGGGTCATTGCTTTTCTGTTGCAGGATTGTTGTCAACTATGACTTCCCTACTGGAATAGAAGATTATGTTCACAGGATTGGGAGGACTGGTAGGGCGGGTGCTACTGGAGAGGCTTATACGTTCTTTAGTGACAATGATGCTAAACATGCTTCAGATTTAGTCAAGCTATTGGAAGGTGCAAATCAACGTGTTCCAGATGAAATTCGAAGTATGGTGTCACGTGGTGGTGGCGGCGGTTTTAGGCGATGGGGTTCGGGCCCTAGTTCTGGATCTGGTGGCTATAGCTTTGGTGGGGGAGGCCGTGGTGGGCGAAATGGTTCAAGCTATGGTGGAAGGGATGGAGGAAGAGGCGGAGGCCGTGATTCTGATCGTGACAGGTACTTGACCTTTTACTTTAGCAAATGATCTTAACTCCTTTTAAGTGCTTTTGTTTTTTCTTATAAATTTTTGAGGAGACTCCAAAGGTACATTTAGACTCTCCTGATGAACCATCTGGAAAATTATTATGAAAGTAGAGCTTAATAGTCATGTAATGTTCCAAATTTACTCATTTAAATTGCGCTGAGTTATATGCATCTCGTTTTGCAACAAACAAATTTTAAAAAAGGAAACTCATTTTTTGATGGAAAGAGGATGTACATTAGTTTGAAACTTGAGATAAGATGTTTTTGATATGAAAAAATAGAATTGCAAATTTTGAAGGTCTATAACTTGGAAGTTTAGAAATGTGGCATTTTTGGAACAATTGAGGGAATGAAGGCGTTATTCTTTTTTGAGACATATTGAATACTCCTCCGGTCCGAAATGCTTGTCATTTTTGGGCTAAAAGTCTTTAGGTACCAAATTTGCACTACATTGGAACTTGTTCCATTGTATTAATTGTACCTTGTTGAGTGAGGTAATTAAATTTTATAAATTTGATGAGGGTAGTTTTTGGTACTACTTATTTATAAAGTTTGAGTTATAATTAAATTTTATAAATTTCATGAAAACATCTAACACGACAAGCATTTCTGGATCAGAGGGAAGTATGAAATAGAGAATTTTGTTCCTGTGGTGATGTATGCTTGGAATATCCTATGTTTCTCTTTAATTCTCTCCAATATCCCTTCCAACGTTAACTTTCAGATATCTGAGTAGGATTTTTGCTTGTAGATTTTTGTATTATGAATACATTCTAGGATGTGTTCCTTCAACTCTTTAAATCAAGCTCTCCATGCGTTTGGAACCTTTTTAGCCCCGACACTCTCCTTGGGGACAATTGGAATATGTTACTCTCTTGCTTCGATAAAAATCACAATTTTTAAAAAAGCCAAGGGAAGATGAATGATATGTGTTTTACATGTATACTTGACTGCAAAAAATATTATTTATTCATTTTATTTCCCTCTTTGATGCTTAACTTATTCAGACGCATGTTAATTTGCAGCAATAGATATGGATCAGGCGGCTATCAAGCAAGAAGCTTTCATGAAACCATGAGTACTGCTACTGGTCGTCAGAGCAGAAGTAAAAGCCCACCGCCCACCAAAGCTTCAGGGTGGGGCAGTAGGGATCGAAGCCGTAGTCGTAGTCCAGCCAGGTTTGACAGGGCCCCACCAGCACGTGGCAGTTTTCACCAAGTAATGATGGAGCGGGAAAAACAGCACTTTAATGGTGTTGCTAATGGGAGGAGGGATGAGTCCCCACCTATTGGACCAAAACCTCGTATATATCCTGCTGATGAAGAAGAAGAGGAAGGTCTGATTCCAGCTGAAGATGGTGCATTTTAGAGGGTTTAAGGGAATCAATCGATTAATTGCCCGAGTGTTGTAGCAAATCATAGGGAGTCTTTTATAAATTTATATCAAGATATAAGGGTAAGTAGGGATTTTTTTTGGGTGGGGTGGGGTGGGGGGGGGGGGGTATGTGATAGCTTTGAGATGTTGAATGTTGTTTTTATGGGTTGGACTTGGATTGGAAGGACACAGTTAACATATTTTTGTTGTGCATGTGATGTAAATTTCACTCAGCATCAGTATTATTGACTGCTAATAGCAGATGTAACACATATTTGGGACAGATGGAATATCCATTTATTTGTGTAGGATAATATTTGAGATTTGCTTGGAATTATTATGTTGCTAGAATAAAGCTAATATTTTTTAGTTCGTTATAAGGGAGGAATTATTGAGCAAATACTCTCTCTGTTCCCTAAATGAATTTCTATCCGTTCCGAAATGAATGTCATATTTTTCATTTTGAGTGGTTCAAAATAAATGTTGCTTATTCAAATGTGTCATATTTTTCAAAGACTCCCCCCGTACCACCCGAAAAGGTACGAAAGTGGTCTCGTTTGTATGGGAATTAAGGAGAATGATGGAGTAAGTGTTGTGAGTATGAAAAGTGACGTAAGAGAGAGAATGAGGGATAGAAAATAGTAAGCTGATAGTTATTGTGAGTGAAGTGGGTCCCATGAATAAAGATTAAATAAAGATTATTAAATAAAATCCATTTTTGGAGTGTGCCTTTTTAAACATATTGTGAGTGACAAGTGGGTCCCATGAATAAAGATTAAATAAAGATTATTAAATAAAATCCATTTTTGGAGTGTGCCTTTTTAAACAGGACACCCAAAATGAAAATTTATGTCTTTTCGAGTGAGATGGAGGGAGTAAGTATTACACAGAAATACAACAATGTACACACATTTGCTATCACCAAACAAAATTTGCTTCATTTCTATACACAACTTTTTGTCAACTATGTATATAACAAGTGGGACGGGAGTGGGACGGAGGGAGCAAGTATTACACAGAAATACAACAAGTGGGTCTCATGAATAAATAATTATTAAAAAAAAAAACATTTTTGGAGTGTGCCTTTTTAAACGGGACACCCAAAATGAAAATTTATGTCTTTTCGAGTGGGTCGGAGGGAGTAAGTATTACACAGAAATACAACAATGTACACACATTTGCTATAACCAAACAAAATTTGCTTCATTTCTATACACAACTTTTTGTCAACTGTATATATAGTAGACATGCACAATGGAGATCTCAAATTCTCCCCCCCCCCCCCTCCAAGTTACAACTCCGAAATATATACTTTTCTAACACGGACAAGATTTATAATGCCGCGTCATGAGTCATTCAACCTTTTTTGGCTCTGGTTTTATGCGTTTTGCTCTTGAATACAAGAAGACTCCAACAAGAGCCAACGCGGTTCCTGAAATCAGAAGAAGACCAGTGCCATTGAGTATTGTTTATATGTAAATACGTAACAAATACTGTATAAATTTATTAACAAATACAGTAAAAATGTATTAAATTTTTGATTGGATTTGCAGAATATATGTACCAAGTGAGTTGATAGGGGAGACGGGTGTTCTAAAGAACAGGACAGAGGACACAATGACCACCACTCGCTTCACGCAATTTCCCACTGCATGCGTGACTGGCGATACCATCCCTAGTATCATGTATGAGACCTGCTAGACATAAAACATTTTTGTCATTAAAGTTTTACTTTATGTTTAGTTAGAAAATAGAACATGAAGAATTTCAGGAGGAAGCATAGGAATCAAGCTGGACTGACAAAGAGCCATTCAGTTGACCCTTGACCATATAAATTTGAGGCCTGTACAATCGAACTGCAAAGAACTGTAAATCAGTCCGATAAACCTTATTATAAAATGTAACTCATATACTTATAAGATATAACTCATGTTACTATAAATATTATCTTGCACCGATAATATTTCAATCATACCATTATGAGATGTAATTCGTGATGTAGTCAGACTGTACATGCCCTAGATATTGACCATTTCATTCGGTGAATGAAATACGAAATTCTGTCTACTCCATATTCCATCAATGTGTTAAGTTGGACCTCTTAGTTTATATACTCTCTCCGTCCCAAAAATGAATATCCAAAAAGTATCAAATTTGCTCTTGTTCTTTTTCTTGTAAATGTTTTGAACATTCAATTTGGGACGGAGGGATCGAGCAGTAAACTAACGAAAACCTTTACCTGCTGATAGCTATGGAAGCAGACACCTGCAAGAACTGATCTCACACATAGCTCTTTGACATTTAACCCTTCACTTGCCTGAAACAATGTAATCGTGAAACCCATTCATTCAACGAATAAAGCAACTAAAGAATGCTAGCAAATCGAGACGTAGAATTTAGTTTCTGTAATTAATACTTACAGCAGATTGAAGGTATGATGGACTAAACTTGACACCTTCCGTGATAATCGTAAATGGGATCAACAGTATGAAAGCTACGATTGTCATGATCGAGAATAGATTGATATTGTCCAGTGCATCCTGTTCCAAGTCAATTTTTTTGTTTTTGTTTATGTATATTATCTGTACAGTAACCATGCGCGAATCCAGGATTTTGGAACCATCATTTTTTGACTTGAAGAAAAGCAGAAAAACAGCTTCATTTACCTCTTTTCTGACCATAAACTTTTTGCTAAGTATGTTACGTGATTGGTTAGTAACATTGGAAGCCATTGCACTGCCAAAGCCTACCCTGTATTGAAACAAAAGAAGACAGCCAGGGTTAAAGAGATAGATACTACTTCTTTCCGTCCCATGAAGATAGTTCCAATTTTTTTATTTTTTTTTTGAGAAATAACGTTGATTGAACTTTAACCAATAATTTTATGTTAATTTATTTATCCAAATGGTTCCATCATTTCCGATGGAGCCAAAGACTCACTATTTTTTGGCTTGGGAATACGATGAAATAAAGCAAAATGGCTCACTAAACTATCCGCGCTTCTTTGTTACGAAACAACGATCATTCAATGCAATTTTCGACTCAATTTTCATTGTGGGTCATCCAGAAACAACCTATTTGTCCTTTAATACATGGGCAAGGTTGCTGACATTCGACCCCCCATTACCCCACCATAAGTGGGAACCTTTGCGCCATTGGGATAATGTTGTTGTTGTTGTTGTTTATTTATCCAAATGAAATTCTAAACTTGTTATAGATAAAACAATGAAAGTACTACTAAAAACATTTTTTTTGAATTTCATTAGGATAAATAAATTAACATAAGATTATTGTTCAAGCAACTCTTGACGTTGTTTCATACCAATTAAAAGAAGCTTCAGTAAATGAAGCCAATGCTACACCAGCAACAATTGGTATCAGGGAAGAAACCACCCAAATTGAAGGCCACTGCACGAACATCAGGCGTACAAAAAGGAAAAAAGAAACCGAGTGAGAAATCCCTTTATCACGAGCTCATCAGCAAAAATTATGGTGCATATATACCTCGGCAAGAAGGAGGATGGAAAAGATAACAGTGAAAAAGGGCTCCATAGCTTTGATTGTGTGAGTGAAAGAAACCGCAACTTTTCCTATACTGATATTTGTCAAAAGGTTGCCCATTGTGTGTGCCACAGCCAGTAGTAGCACTGGTGCAACCTAACATATGAAAATCAAACTTACGTTAAAAACACATACATATTCACAAACATCTTTAGCATGTAAATGCTCGGAAAAAGATGAAGAGAAAAGATACCTGTGATTTACGAATAGTTGGTTTCGGATGAAGATTGAATGCCCACATAAATACAATCATCAGAGTCCCACATCCAAACTGAAACGTTGTAACTGTAGTTGGGTACGGAAAGACCTTCAAGACCTGTAAAACAACATTCATTTTACGCGGTCCTAATCATCATTATGCATATTCGGCTACTTGAGCAATAATTTCATTTTGGCTGGTAAAATATGCACAACCAAATCAACTGCTTATGCAAGTTCTACTGTTTTTGCAATTACTTATGTGATAACATAGGCCTTTGGCACATCTACTTGTGTAATTACTTGACCATTTCTCTGTTCTCGATCTTCATATACTCCCTCTGTCCCGTCAACGGCCGGATTAACGGGATTTTATATATTTCGGATTTATTTACTTACTTTTGAAGGACATTTAAACGTTGATTTGCAAAATTACAGCGGGCAAAAAAATACTTCGATTTATTCAGTATTTTTATGGGGGAAAGAATGTGTAAAAGTCAATAAGACAGACAGGACTACGATTCTATACCATAAGAATTCGTAAACTCCTTTCGACTCCAGTTTTCGGGTTATCAACAACAAATCCTTATCCTAATTGATAACGTGAGTGGAGTTGGGCAAACGAATTAAGGAAAAGTAGGAGAGAGAATTAGTGGGGGAAGGTGTTTGTGAGTATGAAAAATAAAATAGGAGAGAGAATGAATAGGAAGAATATTAAGTTGATTGGTGTTGTGAGTATAAAAGTAAAGTAAGAGAGAGAATGAGTGGGAGAAATAGCATAAAAACTTTGTCATTTTTGGGCAGTGGGACAGACGAAAAAGGAAATAACTCTCCACTCACGGGGGACGGAGGGAGTATATCTTCTTGTGTTTTCCATGTCAAGATCTTGTATTTGGTCAGTAGCAAGATTTTTCTGTCGTTCATTGTCAAATTTTCCTTGGGCTTTTGGTGGTCTCTTCAGCCCTTTATAGCAATAACATGACATAAGTTGCAGCTAAATTACATCTTATTTATAGTAAGATTTATCGAACTGCACACCTGATGATCGCTCGGTCTCTTTGGTTTATCCCGCCGTATCCTCGGACACTCCTATTTTAGTCTTGTTGAAAAAGGTCCGACGGGATAAAACAAAGAGTTTTGAGCATGAGCATCATAGAGTATGATTGCACATGCATCAAATTTGATAAGTAGAGGCAGTTTAGGGGAGAGAAAGAGAGAGAGAAAGAGAAAGAGAAAGAGAAAGGTAACCTGTTTGTTGAAGATGTTGAAATAAATGTTGAGTAAATACCATATTCCAAACATGATACCAAGCTGCAAGGTCCGCCCCAATTTCTTTGGATTTGGGTTTGGGTCCTCCTCATCGGAGCTCTCCAGAGCCGAACCCGTCGCGGCTCGAGCCTTAAATTTTTTGCAGCTTGAAAACGAGAAGGAATTTGTTGTGTTGAAGGTTGAAGAAGCAGAGCAAAGTGAGATGTTTTTTCTGGTGGAAGTGAAATGGGTCAAATGGAGGATCGATTTCAGAGAAATTGGGACGGATTTCGGGTTTGAAATCCGGGTCTGGGTTTGGAGATTTTTCGGAGTTAATGGTGAGAGCGCTAATGCATGGCTCTCCATTCTCTCTCTCTCTATCTCTGTGTGTGTTGTGTGAGGGAGAGAGAGAGGACAGAGGACTTAGTGACGAAAATTGGTAGTTTATTTTCGTCTGGAAATAAAGCGACGTCGTTTTTTGCTTTTTTTTTTTTTTTGGTCCAAGCAATTTAACGTCGTTTTTTATATACTCTGTTCAGCTTGTAAGCTTTTTTTAATGACTGAAATAGTTTAAGCGTAATAATGATCCTAATAAAAATCCAAAAATGTTATTGTTAATATTATTAAGCGTGATACAATAACAAATTTTTAAATTTTTATTAGGATCATTATTATACTTTAAATTATTGGTCAAAGTTAAAACACCAAAAGCTTCTGAAATTTACGAGAAGTATTTTAATAATTTTTGTGGAAAGTCAAACCAAAAATATAAAATCTTGGTATAAATATTTTAAAAATTTAGTGATTTTAGTGCATTTTGTCTGAAAATAGTTTTTCCCCATTTTAGAAAATTTTCTGGCTTCGCTACTAAAGTCATAAATTCATTTATATTGTGTCACAACTCGTAATTATAGCAATCCATCGATACATACGTTCAAAATAATCGTTCAAACTTGTAGATTCGATTTTCTTTTCCTCTTCGATCCAGCCAGTTAATGTTCTTGATTTATTGTATTTCATAGTTTAAAAAATCTAACAGAAAAAAAAAAAGAAAGAATATTTGGAGGTTGAATTGAGTGAACAGTATACCCCACAGTGACCATGGATTCTGAATAATGTTTAAATTTTGTGAGAGGGAAGGCAGCCAAGTGTGGCTTGGATGTGTAGAAGGACCACTCAACATTTGGATTGCCTTTGTGTGGAACTCGTAATTCATTCCCCTCCCCCTTCCAAGTAAATTCTCCTTCCATCCCGATCCTTTTTTACACATTATCTCTTTTCATCGCTCTTATACTCAAATTCAAATGTATAAAACTAAAATTACTTTTTTACCTGAAGTTTATACAAATTTCATGATTCCCCTTTTTAGATTGGGTTTATCTTACTACACCCTCTATGCCAACTTTCACATAAGCTAGATGACTATTTTACCCCAAAATTTCCCCAACAACAATGTCCACATACATATTAGTCCCTTTATAGATATTGGGGTAAAATGACCATTTTATTTATATATAATGTATCCTCCATTTTACTTCAATTGTATCAAATTTTTTGATACAAGAATTGATGAAAAATACAAGATAATTAGTGAATAAAAGTGTTATAAGTACAAAAAGAAAAGTAGGAGAAATAATGAGCGAGTGAGTGAGATAGTAATATGATTGATGTTGTGAATATAAATATTTTCCATTTTGAGTAGTATCAATTGAAGTGTGACAGACCAAAATAAAAATTGATATCAAGTCGTAGGGGAAAGGAAGGATTACATAAAATAAAAACAAGATAGTGAATTTTTCCTCCTAAAAATGTCTTTTGTATCAAGGGTAAATGTGTAATTACAATCTATAAATATATAATAATATCTCCCATTATTGAATAATACAAATAGTAGTAACAAACATTAATAAAATTCTTCTAATAATTTATTATTTATTATTTTAGTGTTTTATTTTATAATTTTTTTTAGCAATATTACATTTTTACTATTAATTCGGAAAAAATGAAATTGTCAATAGTAATTTATTATTTATTAATTTAGTGTTTTATTTTAAAAGTTTTTTTTTTAGCAATTTTACATTTTTACTATTAATTCGGAAAAAATGAAATTGTCGCCGAGCCTAGTAGAACGGTGTACTTCTAATTTACACAACCAAACTTAAGGGGGCAATGAAATTGTACACAACTGAACTGATAGATATGTTTTCATATCCTTTTTATACCTTCTAAATTATATTTATTGCAAAATTTTCAAGTAAAATTGTAGTTTAATTGTTTTGTTAGTGTTGTTTTAATTTCAGGTTGAAAATGTAGAAAAATGGATGATTTAAGGTTGAGAAAAGATTAAAATTTGAGACGGAGCGAAGCGGAGGAATTAAGAAAAGAAAAGAAGAAAAAGAAAAAAACCTGGCAGGCCAACCCTCTTCGGCGACCGCCCTTCTCTCTCGGCCCAACATGGGCGGCCGCCCTTTTCCACAAACGCCAAGCCGTATTCCAACCAACTGCGTTTGTTTCAATTGGGCCTCCTATGTTTGTTTTTGGGCTTTAATCAATTTTGGTCCCAACCTTTATTAATCAATCAGCCTCTCCCACCTTGGAATATAAATAGTATGATGTTTTAATTTTAGGGTAGGTTTAATTTTGGGGAGAAAAAGGGAGGCTACTCCCTCTTTTGGGATTGCTTGATTTTCTTCATCTTTGTAAGTTTTCTTTTGTTTTTCTTAGTTAGATTTGTTTATTTAATGTTTAATATGTGTAGCTAAGTTCTTAATTTCATGGATTGAATAGTAATTTAGTCATTTATGTTATGCCATTGATTATTTTATCTCATTAATTGATGTCTTATTCATCTTTGCTCTTTTCATGAAAGTTTCTTGGATTAAAGTGTGGTTGATTCCTATTTTTTTCCTTTTAACTTTATGGGTGTCAATGTCTTATATTGATTTGAGGATTTTGACTTAGACTTTTGCTAGATGATGAAATCCATGGGTTTTCTTGATTGATACTCAATGGATTTTGGTTCATAAAATCTTTAAAGCTTAAAGCTTTCCTTTTTAATCACTTGGACTTGATTTGCGAAAAGTGATTGAATAGGATTTAATAGATTGAAATTCGGCGGCCTTACCGTACCAATCTTGACTTTGGTGATTGAACCCAAGATAGAAATTAATATATACTCCCTCCGTCCCAGCGAAAGAGCCATTTATTTCCTTTTTGGGCGTCCCATTTAAAAAGCCACTTTCCCAAAAAGGAAACCTTAAATCACTATTCTCTCCACTCATTCTCTCTCCTACTTTACTTTTACACTCACAACATTCTCTTTCTTACATCACCTCCCACTCATTCTCTCTCCTATTTAATTTTTCATACTCACAACATTTAAACTTTTTCTCTTTCCTACATCACATTTCTTATTTTGCGTGCCGGACAAATTTTGTGGCTCTTTCGCCGGGACGGAGGGAGTATTTTTTAAGTTAATGGCATAGTATTTTGTGATTAAATGAAATCCAATTCATGAAATCCTTTCTCATTATTGTTTTCATCTCTATTTAAAATTGTTATCTTTGTTTACTTGTTTTTCCTAGCTTTAATTTTTACATCTTGATCCTTGTAGTTGTTCTTTATTTTTCAAAACCAACCCCCCCCCCCTTTTGGTTACCTTTCCTTTGTACACAATTTGAATTAACTTGGTCAAATACATAGTCTTCGTGGATCGACCCTTACTTGCACACACGCTACACACGACCCTTGTGCACTTGTGAGGTTTATTACGAGTGGGTATTGAAAAATAACCCATCAAATTTTTGGCGCCGTTGCCGGGAACTTGTGGTCTTGAACAAGTTAATTTTGTTTGTGTATTGTAAATAATTTTCTTTTCTTATTTTCTTTGTAGTGTAAATAGTTTTCTTTTATTATTTTCTGTTTTTTAGTTACATAAAATTATTGGGTGAGATACTCTTTGAGGATGTATGAAATGAACACCTATAATGTGCATAATGCTAATTGTGGTGATTATTATCATGCTACTATTAATTATCCGTCTAGGGCATATTTTCCTGCTTATTCTCCACAGGTACAAGAGATAAGTTCGTTCCAACCATGGCCACAACAATATGATTATTCCCTAATTGTTATACACAAGGGTGGGGAAACCATTCAAACCATGGATGGAACAATTATGAGCCACATTCTTATGATCCCCCGCAACCTAAAATTCAACCATGGCAGGAGGCTTTGATAAGCATGCAGGAGAAAAATCTTCAATAACAACATCAACGAGCTACAACTTTAAATAGGCTCGAGGAACAGATAAGTAAGATGGTAGAGGTTGCAAGGGGTTAGGGGCAAGATACAAGTTCGGTCCCTCCGAAACAATATGAATGGGTGGATGATTCCGATTGTGACGAACTTCCAACTCTCTCTCCATCTGCTGCTAGTGATATTGTGGTTGTTGATGATGATGAATTGAGTGGGCCGACTGAGAAGGTAGAGAAAGCATGGCATGACCAAGTGTGTGATGAAATTGAGTTGGCCCTATATGGGGTGGAAGAGAAATTAAAAGATGATGAGGGCGTTAATGTTGACGAGGTTGGGCCCGACCAAATTGAAGATCAATGCCTCAAAGAAGATCTTCTCCATCCCATTGAAAGCGTGAAAATCTCCATCATTCTTGTGCCTCCACCTATTTTTGAGGGTGAAGAAAGTGGTGAAAGTTTGAAAGAGGAGAAGCCTAAAAAGCTGAAATGTAAAAAATCCCCTTGGGCACAAAATAATATCCAAGCTAGGGGGATGTATATGGGGCTTAATATGAAGATAAAGACCCGCGAAAATGTCAAGTGGGCCAAAGGACGAAAAGTGAAGTCCAAACGTGAGCGGGGACCCGGTCGAGCTAACGACCTTAACCCAAACGCTAGTTGAGAGGCACCCCAACATGGTATGACTTTACTTGCTTTCCGTTTTTAATTTTCGTCTTTTATTTTATGTCTTTTCATTTCATCCTCTCCCGAATTTGAGTTTTGCTTTCTTTTGGTTTTCATGCCATGAGGACATAGCACTATTTAGGTTTGGGGGTGGAAGTATATTTATCATATTAGTGTAGGATGTCTTGTTAGTTGTTTATTTTCTTAAAAACAAATCGAGTCAAATTGTGTCTTCCTCTCGTTTATTGAGGGGAAGTGTTTGACCTACGTTGACCTGAGCCTATTTCAATGAGTAGTCCGCTCATTGTTTTGGGGACGTAGGCAACCTTTGGTGCGGTCAAGAAAGAAAAAAAAATTGAAAATTGTGTTGCTCACTATATAGTTGGGTTGCCACCCATGGTTGGAATGTTGTGATATGTTTGTTTTTGGTTCTTGCATCTTATGTGCCATCATAGTTATAAAAGTAGAGTTGCATTAGAACATATCAACTTTGTTTTTCATTTCACCACAACACTTTGTTTGCACGGGATCATGGTCACCAATTTAAGTGACCTTTATGGGATTACTTTACATATCCGGGGTAGTTAGAACATGATTGCACAATTGTCAATAACAAGTCAAGAATTTATGAGATATTGGGCATGACTTAAGTGGTCAACTTAGGAAAGTGGGGAATATAATGTTGATAAGGGGCAAGTATCTTTGAGGTATTATTCATTGTGAAAAAAAAAAGAGAAGAAAAAGAAAAAAGAAAAGAAAATAAAGGTGTCTTCGTAAAGAAGAGTCATGGAATGGCAAGGATCAAAGTACAAAGAAATGTCAAGTTTTGAATCATGTAATTCTTGGTACCGATTCCTACTCCAAGATTGAATTAACTTTCTTGTACCTACGAAGACACTAGTTGTGCTTATTTGTTTTAACTTTCCCCTTATTTTGTCAAAGTTGAAATGGCCATGATAGGAATATGGTGAAGCTACATTTTGAGTGAAAGCTTACTTGTAGTGAGGTTATAATGTAAACTAGATAACTTCCTAAGCCATGTTCCCAATATGGATTAAGCGGGTTGACAATTGTGTGAATGTGCTTATGAATACTCTTCTATGCTTTTTGCATCATCATTTAGGATATTTCTTTAGTGAACCCATAAATTATCTTATTTTGTTGGCAATGACCTCCCCTCACATCTCTTCACGGTGAAAATAATCAAAATTGGTATGTGTTGGTGCAATGGTAAGTTTATGTTTATGATGGCACATTATTAATTGCAATTTTGGAAAGAATTTTGAGACCGATGGTGGCAAAATTTTATATTGTGAACAATACCCAAAAATATGTTTTTATTTGCTTAGCTTGGTCATCTTAGTTTTAGAATTTTGAGATAGTAGTATATTTATGTTTTATCTTACTCGGGGACGAGCAAAAGATAGATTTGGGGGTATTTGATGGATATGTTTTCATATCCATTTTATACGTTCTAAATTATATTTATTGCAAAATTTTTGAATAAAATTGTAGTTTAATTGTTTTGTTAGTGTTGTTTTAATTTCAGGTTGAAAATGTAGAAAAATGGGTGGTTTAAGGTGAAGAAAAGATTAAAATTCGAGACGAAGCGAAGAGCGGAGGAATTAAGAGAAGAAAAGAAGAAAAAGAAAAAAACTTGGCAGGCCAACCCTCTTCGGCGACCGCCCTTCTCTCTCGGCCCAACATGGGCGGCCGCCCTTCCCCAAACGCCAAGCCATATTCCAGCCAACTGCCTTTGTTTCAATTGAGCCTCCTTTGTTTATTTTTGAGCTTTAATCAGTTTTGGTCCCAACCTTTATTAATCAATCAGCCTCTCCCACCTTGGAATATAAATAGTATGATGTTTTAATTTTAGGGTAGGTTTTATTTTGGGGAGAAAAAGGGAGGCTACTCCCTCTTTTGGGATTGCTTGATTTTCTTCATCATTGTAAGTTTTCTTTTGTTTTTCTTAGTTAGATTTGTTTATTTAATGTTTAATATGTGTAGCTAAGTTCTTAATTTCATGGATTGGATAGTAATTTAGTCATTTATGTTATATCATTGATTATTTTATCTCATTAATTAATGTCTTATACATCTTTGCTCTTTTCATGAAAGTTTCTTGGATTAAAGTGCGGTTGATTTCTATTTTTTTCCTTTTAACTTTATGGGTGTCAATGTCTTATATTGATTTGGGGATTTTGACTTAGACTTTTGCTAGATGATGAAATTCATGGATTTTCTTGATTGATACTCAATGGGTTTTGGTTCATAAAATCTTTAAAGCTTAAAGCTTTTCTTTTTAATCACTTGGACTTGATTTGCGAAAAGTGATTGAATAGGATTTAATAGATTGAAATTCGGCGGCCTTACCGTACCAATCTTGACTTTGGTGATTGAACCCAAGATAGAAATTAATACTCCCTCCGTCCCACGTCATTGTGGACCATTTTTCCGGGCACGATAATTAAGAAATATTATTAAGATAATGAAAATGTGTGGTAGGAAATGAAGAGAGAGAATGAGTGGAGTTGGTTGAATAAATTGTGTGGTAGGAAATGAAGAGAGAGAATGAGTGGGTGGGGTAGGGTGAATATAAAATAATAAATTTATTTCCATTTTGGGCAGTTTGCATTCACGTGAGACGGACCAAAAAGGAAATAAGTTTGCATTCACGTGGGACGGAGGGAGTATATTTTTTAAAGTTAATGGCATAGTATTTTGTGATTAAATGAAATCCAATCCATGAAATCCTTTCTCATTATTATTTTCATCTCTATTTAAAATTGTTATCTTTGTTTACTTGTTTTTCCTAGCTTTAATTTTTACATCTTGATCCTTGTAGTTGTTCTTTATTTTTCAAAACCAACCCCCCCCCTTTTGGTTACCTTTCCTTTGTACACAATTTGAATTAACTTGGTCATACACATAGTCCTCGTGGATCGACCCTTACTTGCACACACGCTACACACGACCCTTGTGCGCTTGTGAGGTTTATTACGAGTGGGTATTGAAAAATATCCCATCAAGTTTTTGGCGCCGTTGCCGGGAACTTGTGGTCTTGAACAAGTTAATTTTGTTTGTGTATTATAAATAATTTTCTTTTCTTATTTTCTTTGTAGTGTAAATAGTTTTCTTTTATTATTTTCTATTTTTTAGTTACATAAAATTACTGGGTGAGATACTCTTTGAGGATGTATGGAATGAACACCTATAATATCCATTATGCTAATTGTGGTGATTATTATCATGCTACTATTAATTGTCCGTCTAGGGCATATTTTTCTGAGTATTCTCCACAGGTACAAGAGATAAGTTCGTTCCAACCATGGCCACAACAATATGATTATTCCCCTAATTGTTATACACAAGGGTGGGGAAACCATTCAAACCATGGATGGAACAATTATGAGCCACATTCTTATGATCCCCCGCAACCTAAAATGCAACCATGGCAGGAGGCTTTGATAAGAATGCAGGAGGAAAATCTTCAACAACAACATCAACGAGCTACAACTTTAAATAGGCTCGAGGAACAGATAAGTAAGACGGTAGAGGTTGCAAGGGGTTGGGGGCAAGATACAAGTTCGGTTCCTCCGAAAAAATATGAATGGGAGGATGATTCCGATTGTGACGAACTTCCAACTCTCTCTCCGTCTGTTGCTAGTGTTTTGTGGTTGTTGATGATGATGAATTGAGTGGGCCGACTGAGGAGGTAGAGAAAGCATGGCATGACCAAATGCGTGATGAAATTGAGTTGGCCCTATATGGGGTGGAAGAGAAATTAAAATATGATGAGGGCGTTAATGTTGACGAGTTTGGGCCCGACCAAATTGAAGATCAATGCCTCAAAGAAGATCTTCTCCATCCCATTGAAAGCGTGAAAATCTCCATCATTCTTGTGCCTCCACCTATTTTTGAGGGTGAAGAAAGTGGTGAAAGTTTGAAAGAGGAGAAGCCCAAAAAGCTGAAATGTAAAAAATTTTCTTGGGCACAAAATAATATCCAAGCTAGGGGGATGTATATGGGGCTTAATATGAAGATAAAGACCCACGAAAATGTCAAGTGGGCCAAATGACGAAAAGTGAAGTCCAAACGTGAGCGGGGACCCGGTCGAGCTAACGACCTTAACCCAAGCGCTAGTTGGGAGGCACCCCAACATGGTATGACTTTACTTGCTTTCCGTTTTTAATTTCCGTCTTTTATTTTATGTCTTTTCATCTCATCCCCTCCCGAATTTGAGTTTTGCTTTCTTTTGATTTTCATGCCATGAGGACATAGCACTATTTAGGTTTGGGGGTGGAAGCATATTTATCATATTAGTGTAGGATGTCTTGTTAGTTGTTTATTTTCTTAAAAAAAAATCGAATCAAATTGTGTTTTCCTCTCGTTTATTGAGGAGAAGTGTTTGAACTACGGTGACCTGAGCCTATTTCAATGAGTAGTCCGCTCATTGTTTTGGGGACGTAGGCAACCTTTGGTGCGGTCAAGAAAGAAAAAAAATATTGAAAATTGTGTTGCTCACTATATAGTTGGGTTGCCACCCATGGTTGGGATGTTGTGATATGTTTGTTTTTGGTTCTTGCATCTTATGTGTCATCATAGTTATAAAAGTAGTGTTGCATTAGGACATACCAACTTTGTTTTTCATTTCACCACAACACTTTGTTTGCACAGGATCATGGTCACCAATTTAAGTGACATTTATGGGATTACTTTACATATCCGGGATAGCTAGAACATGATTGCACAATTGTCAATAACAAGTCAAGAGTTTATGAGATATTGGGCATGACTTAAGTGGTCAACTTAGGAAAGTGGGGAATATAATGTTGATAAGGGGCAAGTATCTTTGAGGTATTATTCATTGTGAAAAAAAAAGAGAAGAAAAAAGAAAAAAAGAAAAGAAAAGAAAAGAAAATAAATGTGTATTCGTAAAGAAGAGTCATGGAATGGCAATGATCAAAGTACAAAGAAATGTCAAGTTTTGAATCATGTAATCCTTGGTACCGATTTCTACTTCAAGATTGAATTAACTTTCTTGTACCTACGAAGACACTAGTTGTGCTTATTTGTTTTAACTTGCCCCTTATTTTGTCAAAGTTGAAATGGCCATGATAGGAATATGGTGAAGCTACATTTTGAGTGAAAGCTTACTTATAGTGAGGTTATAATGTAAACTAGATAACTTCCTAAGCCATGCTCCCAATATGTATTAAGCGGGTTGACAATTGTGTGAAAATGCTTATGAATACTCTTCTATGCTTTTTGCATCATCATTTAGGATATTTCTTTAGTGAACCCATAAATTATCTTATTTTGTTGGCAATGACCTCCCCTCACATCTCTTCACGGTGAAAATAATCAAAATTGGTATGTGTTGGTGCAATGGTAAGTTTATGTTTATGATGGCACATGATGAATTGCAATTTTGGAAAGAATTTTGAGACCGATGGTGGCAAAATTTTATATTGTGAACAATACCCAAAAATATGTTTTTATTTGCTTAGCTTGGTCATCTTAGTTTTAGAATTTTGAGGTAGTAGTATATTTATGTTTTATCTTACTCGGGGACGAGCAAAAGATAGATTTGGGGGTATTTGATGGATATGTTTTCATATCCATTTTATACGTTCTAAATTATATTTATTGCAAAATTTTCGAATAAAATTGTAGTTTAATTGTTTTGTTAGTGTTGTTTTAATTTCAGGTTGAAAATGTAGAAAAATGGGTGGTTTAAGGTGGAGAAAAGATTAAAATTCGAGACGAAGCGAAGAGCGGAGGAATTAAGAGAAGAAAAGAAGAAAAAGAAAAAAACTTGGCAGGCCAACCCTCTTCGGCGACCGCCCTTCTCTCTCGGCCCAACATGGGCGGCCGCCCTTCCCCAAACGCCAAGCCATATTCCAGCCAACTGCCTTTGTTTCAATTGGGCCTCCTTTATTTGTTTTTGGGCTTTAATCAATTTTGGTCCCAACCTTTATTAATCTATCAGCCTCTCCCACCTTGAAATATAAATAGTATGATGTTTTAATTTTAGGGTAGGTTTTATTTTGGGGAGAAAATGGGAGGCTACTCCCTCTTTTGGGATTGCTTGATTTTCTTCATTTTTGTAAGTTTTCTTTTGTTTTTCTTAGTTAGATTTGTTTATTTAATGTTTAATATGTGTAGCTAAGTTCTTAATTTCATGGATTGGATAGTAATTTAGTCATTTATGTTATGTCATTGATTATTTTATCTCATTAATTGATGTCTTGTTCATCTTTGCTCTTTTCATGAAAATTTCTTGGATTAAAGTGTGGTTGATTCCTATTTTTTTCCTTTTAACTTTATGGGTGTCAATGTCTTATATTGATTTGGGGATTTTGACTTAGACTTTTGCTAGATGATGAAATTCATGGGTTTTCTTGATTGATACTCAATGGGTTTTGGTTCATAAAATCTTTAAAGCTTAAAGCTTTCCTTTTTAATCACTTGGACTTGATTTGCGAAAAGTGATTGAATAGAATTTAATAGATTGAAATCCGACGGCCTTACCGTACCAATCTTGAATTTGGTGATTGAACCCAAGATAGAAATTAATATATTTTTTTTTAAGTTAATGGCATAATATTTTGTGATTAGATGAAATCCAATCTATGAAATCCTTTCTCATTATTGTTTTCATCTCTATTTAAAATTGTTATTTTTGTTTACTTATTTTTCCTAGCTTTAATTTTTACATCTTGATCCTTGTAGTTGTTCTTTATTTTTCAAACCCCCCCCCCTTTTGGTTACCTTTCCTTTGTACACAATTTGAATTAACTTGGTCATACACATAGTCCTCGTGAATCGACCCCTACTTGCACACACGCTACACACTACCCTTGTGCGCTTGTGAGGTTTATTACGGGTGGGTATTGAAAAATAACCCATCAACAACATTAAGATCTTTACATAACAAATTTTTCTCAGCAAAGTTTCTACACCGAAAAAAAAAAAAAAAAAAAAAAAAGAAGAGTTTCTACGCCCCCAGAAATTTCTTCCGACAATTTCGGGATGTGAGCACTACCAAAATTTGCAGCTAGCAGAAACAAGATTGCGGTCCGTACTTGTTTCCAACTGAAAACTCGTGTTGTTCAATACTCCCTCCTGTCCCAAAATGAATCAAGAGCAAATTTGGATTTTTTTTTGGGAATTCGTTTTGGGACGGAGGGAGTATAACGCTTGCAATGAAGTGAAAAAGATAAGCTAACCCCTCTTAATGTATGTAGAGAAGAGGGGTTCATGAAACACACTTGAGCCTAGCAAATGTTAGATAACCTGTGTGACCTCTCGCCACACTTGATGGTCTGGCCATCACCACCGAAGAATCTGAACCTACCTTGCCGTTACTTCCTTCATTGGTCCGCTGCTTCCTTTTGAAAGGGCGGGCCCCACCTGAACCGGCTTCTTCGGATTGGATGCTAAAATCTTTCCCTTCTCGAACTTCATATGTTCGAAGAAGTATTTCGAATGTTTTTATATCTGTAGAAACAATATACGTAAGTTACAAGGTGAATGAAAATGTCTGAGTGGCATGGCAAGGAAATAAGTATTGCACTTAAATATCTGTAGAAACAATATACTCCCTCCGCCCCATAGAACCTTACCCACTTTGCCATTTAGGGCGTCCCACTTATAAGTCACACTTCATAAAAAGAAAACTTTTTAATACTTCTTTATCCATGAGACCCACTTGTCATACTCACAACAACTATCCACTTACTATTCTTTACCCCACTTTCTCTCTCCTACCCACTCACAACAGTAAATGGGTAAGTTTTATGGGACGGAGGGAGTACACAAGTATATCAAATGTTTTGAAATTTGGCAAAGGGCTTACCAATAAAATTTGACCTAAGTGTTTCACATGAACGTTGTACTTGCTCAATGCATGGTGAGAAGGAGCACAAAATTCCATCTACTTTCAACATTTTTTCAGCAGAAGGAATGGCTAACCAAGGTTGAGGTAGGTCCAGGAAAATGGAATCTGCTAAGCCTGAGAATTTTTCAGGAAATCCTTCGCCCTGAATATCTCGGACCCCAACAGTAATCAAGCTTCTCAATCCCGTTTTCATGAAATCCTCCCTGTTTGAAAGAAATAAAATTTAATATTAGAACTTACAAAATTACAAGTAGGCACATTTGTTTCAGCTGTTTTGGGCCGACTTCTGACTGATGGCTTCAAATAAGTTTATTTAGTAGTGTTGTTTGTTTGTGGCCTCCTCCAGGAGGTCCAGAGTTCGAACCCTGGCAGAATGCAACTATGTAATAAAATTTAATGGTGGGCAAAAAAAACCCTCCCCTTTGTTGGGAGTTAAATTAAAAAAAAAAAAATAGTAGTGTTGTTTGTTTAAGCTTTTAGGCAATAAGCCAGAAGTCAAGTACAACACCTTCATTGCAGCCGAAAAGCCTAAGCCAAAAGCTGAATTAGATCATTTTTTAAGAAAACGGGAGAAAAAGAGAAAAAACAAAATAAAGTACACATCTACAGTTGAGAATATTTTTCATTGAATATGATTAAAATGCACTATAGATTTGTTATATTTATAGTGCACAAACAATGAAAGAACCAATATGGCTAGGTCATAATAAATCGTACTACCTTTGTCCCGGAATGAATGTCCAAAAAAAATTCAAGATTGCTCTTGATCAAGAGCAAATTTAATTTTTATTGGGCATTCACTTTGGGACGGAGGGAGTATATAGATAACTTTGACAGAATTTGGTACATTCGTTGGCCTTCAAAAAAAATCCTGCTGTCTTTCTAGAAACTCTAGTTTTGACTTTGAGTGTCCATGACTGCCTGACATATCTACTTTGAGTAATTCACTGTATTCTAATATCATAGCTTAACCACCAAAAGTTTGTGCAATAAGGCTCAAATAGCAAGATTAAAGTACAGCACAGACTAAGAGAAACTCCCTCTGTCCCTAAGTAAATGTCAGAATTCAAGAAAATTTTGTCCCAAAATGAATGTCTTTTTTCGGAATTAACTTTGTCTCTAAACGTTTTTTTTTACCAAAAAAATATTCGCTGTTCATTTTATTATCGTAAAACTAAATGTTTAGAAAGTGGATAACAAGAAAATTTATGGATTTTTACTGTTAAAATAAAAAGCACACGTTCTAAGAGTGTCCCTTACGAAATTTCGACATTGAATTAGGGACGGAGTAGAATTTTTAACATCCAATCAGTAGCACACTTATTGCCAATGAACATATTTCTTATAGGACTACTGACATAAATCTCCGCCCCCTCCACATGAATCAACAACCAGACAATAATTGACTACAAAAACCAGTACTCCCTCTCCCAAAATAAATGTCCCAAATTTTTTTAATTTGTTCTTGATCAAGAGCAAATTTAAAAATGTTTTGGACATTTATTTTGGGACAGAGGGAGTACAAATAAGAGTCATGTTTGACTTATCGCAACAAATATTAAGACAAACCAATTAACTAAACAATGAGTGGACACAAATGCGCTAGATGTGGGTCCCCCAAAAGACTTGTGAACACATGTGATTCTAGCATTTCAAAAAAGGAAAGTGGGCACTCTATTTGTACATCCCAGAAAGGAATACAAGGCTCTTATTTTATGGAGTATATGAAAATCTAACTAAATATAAAAAAAATGTTCACCCACAATAAAAATCTCACTAAACTTCATAAAAGGAACCAATAAAGCTAAGAGTCAAAACAGAGAATAGAGAATATATTTGACATCTTACCTCGCTGAGGCAGCTCTTTGCTCATGGAAATCAAAAGTATAGACGTGTCCAGTAGGAGCTACAGCCCTTGCTAGTGAGGTAGTCAAAGATCCACTTCCAGTGCCCGATTCAAGAACCACACAACCGGGAACAATCTCCAAATACATTATAACAAAGCTGATATCTGCAATATAAAGAATTTGCGTTCTGTGGCTCAGAACCAGAGTCCACAGCTCAGGAGTTGGAGCTAATAAGTAAACAAATCCACCCTTGCTGCTCAAAACCTTTGACCCAAAGGGTTTTCCTATCCAGTCAGCATGCTTGAATACGCCAAATCGGTTCTGAAAAACTGACTTCTCACTGACTTCAACTGCCTTCATAATATCATGCCTCTCATAGACAATTACCAAATCTCCCTCACTAATGCCTCGTTGAAAAGACAACTTTTTTTCAGGATTGGGCAGCATCCTTGAGAATTTGATTTACTGTTTCACGTAATAGAACCCCTGCAAAAAAAATAAAATAAAAAATCACATCTGTCAGGAGGTAAGGATCATGCTGGACTGATAAAAAATAAGCTCGTGGAAGCCTGCATCTGACAGAAATCAATGTTCTAGGCAGTAATTATTTATGATACGTGAATTCACACATAATATTATATATTAGCCATATAATTATATTGGAGCAATTGAAAATGATGATTTTCCAACATCATATGAAACTACGAAAGTAAATGAGCATAATACTCCACACATCTGTTGCAGCACATGACAGATGCAGCAAGTTGTTTCTAGGGGGCTGATGGAATAAACTATTTCTTTACTTGCACAATTTTGAATATGAGAAGCTTCTTTTGCTGTATAATCTTAAAAATCTTAGTCTAAAAACACGGAGGGACTAGAGCATATAGAAAGAAAAAAACATTATATTTTCTACAATAACCCATTCACTCATCCAGATACAAAATGTGTACATAACGTAGCCACAAAGATACAACATAGGGAGAGTGATCGAGAAGTTCTAAAGAAGTATCATAATGTCCAAGAAGTTTCTCCACATGTATTATTTCTATAATAATGCATGCAGTATTATATATACATATACAATATTTCTATAATACTGCATGGAGTAGTATATACTACTACATAAGAACTTTCGGGTCATTTCGATTTAATCAGAAACATGAGGGGAAGTGATTTGTCCCAAAAGGAACTACCGTGTCAAATTCTCTACAACATATGATGTGCAAAAAAACAACACAAGAAAACAAAAAACAATAAGACACATCATTTCGCGGCAGTCATTCATCCCGATGAGCCAGCACGAACGATTTCCCAAAACAACCTGTAAAATCATTCAAAGACCTTAACTAGAGAGAAAAGAAAAATGGAAACAATCTATTCACACGAGTAAGAACAGCAAAAGGAGCGAGTCTCTTGAAAGGAATCATGTCAACAACCGGCATTGTGTGCGAGGTTGCAATATATTTTGCAAATGGTTTCAAAGCATAAAACGATAAGAGACTGATTAAGCCGATTAAAAAAATGAACAACTGTAGTAAGAACCTCCTAGTCAGATTAAGAAGGATCAAGTAGTTGGCTTGGTCATGGTTTCTCTTGGGTAAGGAATAATTCAAGGGGGGAAGAAGTATGGAAACAAACTACTTTGGACATGTATCAAGAATAAGAACAACAAAATAAGGTGACTGTAAAATTGTCAAATTCTTCTTTCCGGTCTCGGCTCTCCAATGAATATCTTCAAGGGTGGTCAATATCTTTCAAGGGCATAACATCAACAACTGGCATTGTGTGGAGGTAGTATGATTGATTCAAAGTATAAAGTGATTAGCAAGCAATACGAGCCAGCCAGAAATAGAAAAAATGCCTCTCTGCTTGTCCACATAACTTAACTCTCATTGTGCATGAACATTCCTAATCAAATTAAAACAGATGGAGCTGTCAGCCTATTTTAGGTTTTCTAGGGGAAGGAATAATAAGAAGCTTATTTTGTTGAGTACTACCTCGTTCCCAAAATGAATGAGCTTTTTTGGAAGTCCCACAAAATGTGTCCCTGGATAATTTTACCTTTTTTCTATTTTTCATATTTCATTTTATACTTGCAAAACTAAAAGTTTGAAAGTGAAAAACATTAATTTTTATCATTAAAAGTCAAATCTTTTTCAGTGTCCCTTAAATTAGAATAGGTCATTCATTTCGGGACGGGGGAGTAATAGTTATTCAAAATCCCCACATTTCTCAAATCCTTAACAAGTAACCCTATTTCACGTCGCAACAAACAACACCTTAATTGGCCAAATAATCTTAATGATCAGTTAAATCAATCTTTTTTGTTCATTTTCATCAATAGTAAGCTAAATACTCCATTCGTCCAATAAATTGTCTCCCTTACAATTATATCTAAAATACAAAAATAAATTTTAGTCAAATTTTACAATGATACGAGCAATCTATAAAAACAAGTCAATCACATTCTTATAAAGTTTGAAATTTACATCCAAAAAATTATTATGGTACTGACGGAGTATGTTATAAACCCTAACCCTAGTTCATAAACTGTAATAGTTCTGAAGTGTCAAAATTTAGAAAAGTAGTCTTAAACTAAATAGCTTGACCTGTTGTGGGGTTTCTCGTCTGACGGTCGGCGAAGGCGGCGGAAGAGTCGGAGAGGCAGCGGCGGAGGCAAAACCGGCAGCTGTTGGTGAGGACAGAGAGAAGAAGATGTCTGTGGTGTAGGTTGTTAAAGTTGCGGCGGAGAAGAGTCGCTGATGTAAATTTTCCTAAATTTTTGATAAATTTTCACTATGCCCCCCTAAACTTTAAACGAATATCTCTTGCAACTTTTAATTTTAGACAATTTTACAAATACCTAACTCTTCCTTTCCCACGTTATAACTGTATTTGTGAAATTTCATTATTTTTGTCTAAATTATTTGAGTTGGTCTTCTATATATTATGTAACTTTAAAGTTGTTAGATTTATTATTAAAATTACTTATTTTATTACTAAAACTTCAACTTTTGTTAAAATTGTCAAATTATTAACGGAATAATATGTAAATTTTAACTGACACATTAACAATTATAATAATTAATCTGGCAAGTTTAACTAGAAATGCAATACATGGGGTTGGATTTCAGTCCTTGATTATCAAAAAGAAAAATATAGAAATGCAATACATGGGGTTGTAGATATTCCCTCTGGTCGTCGACATGACTCGATTCTCTGATCGTCCTAATCGTATGAATGGTTACTTATGTCCAGCTCGACATAAGGACTAAGATGAGCAGAACGTGACGATCGTAGGTAAATAAGCTCATTCCCTACGTTGTATTTAGAACTTGTGCATGTTTTTCAATTGGCTCAATCCATTGGATGTTCCCCGTTTTATGACTCATAGTCGCACTCAGTTTATACCCGTTCACCTTAGAATGGTGAGTAATAAAAATTGAATATGTCCAAATTAAATTGAATCAAATAGTCTCTGAATGAACAAAAAATCACATGCACAAAGAGTTAAAGAAGAAGAGACAAAATAATGACTAGAAAGAGGGACACAGACGAACTGAATAATAAGAGAGGAGAAGAAGTACTGATTGTGTTTACAGATAAGAAACCAACTCAACGTTGGTGTTTTGCTTTCTTTGAAGTAAAAAGGATTTTGTACAATCCCATGATACTAGGAGGATAATATTAATTACAATCTAAACCTAATTCTAATCACAATTCCTAACAAACTGGTGGACAGGGACGGATTCAGGATTTTAAAATCGCGTAGGTTTGATATTTAAAAAATATTGTAAATAATAATAACAGTGAAAAATAACTTCATATATAAAAATAAAAAGTTACATATAGTCGATCACGTGGGTATGTGTGATGTACCCGATTTTTCCTTTTTGGCGCCCGACAAAACCTTTTTTTGGAAGTTTGAAAATTCTTTATCGGACTTTAAAAAATCAACGGAGTCGCCACGCCGTTTTTAGTTTTAGGGCCAAAACTTTGAAAAATGCCCAAAATTAGAGAAAATGAGTTCGGAGGCCACGTTACATTTCGGGAAGAACGTTTGGCGTTCACCCAATTGCCTCGTATGACGAGTCTTCCTCACTTGAAACATTTTTTTGTGTGTGTGTGTTTTGAAAAAAGATTTTCTTAAAAGGAGTTTTCTGAAAATTACTGAAATTCTAGGGACTGAACTGAAAAACAATTTGAAAACAGTGACTAAACTGAAAATAACAGAAAAATGAAAAACTGTTTGCAGATGACAATGTCATCCGCGTGGAGGAGATTGTAGTGCAATCTCATCCGCGCGGATGGGGATGCAGTGTCAATATTTTTTACAGTTTCCAGTTTAGTCACTGTAATTTCCAGAAAGTTAACTGGATTTACATGACTTAACTGGAATTGTAACTGATAGCAGAAAATGAAGGAATTGAATGGATTTTTTGGCATCCATGTTTTGTCCTCTCTTTCCCTAGACTTTGATTAGTGGTCATAATTGATGAATCCACTTAACCAAGCCATCCCGGGGGTACGTTAGGACTTTGAAAACATTTCATTTGCTAGGGGAAAAGGGAAATTTGACATGAAAGTAAATTTGTCAACACAAGAAATAGGTCAACACAAGAAATAGGTCAAGATGTATCAACTTTTAGAGGAAGATCTCTAAGGTGGTCACAAGAAGGACCATCCTTGAGATCTATACTCAAGTGTATCTCATACATCTTGTGTGACCTAATTTGTGTAAGTCTTAAGGATGTTTATCCAAGAAAATGGTTCCAAGGTGAACATCTTAGACTATGGGAGGGATATTTGCAAGAAAGTAAAGATTATGGACCATTTGAAATGACCATCTATGGAGATTGACTCCAAGATGACCATATTCTAGGTCAAATAACAAGTAAGAACTAGTTAACATAAAGAGACATGAAAGTAAAAATATGAACCATTTAGAAGTGGTCACCTATGGAGATTGACTCCAAAATGACCATCTTCTAGGTCAAGCAAGCAAGTAGGGACTAGTAATGTAAAGGGGACATGGGGGATGACATAAAAATAAAAGAGGATGTAGATCTCTTTAGAAAATCATCCATGAAAATGGATTCCATGGAGATCCTCATGGATCAAAGACAAAAGGGGGAAGGGGATTAACAAGTAAGTAAACTAACAAAATCACATCATGGAGATATGAAATGGATGCATGAACAAAGGAGTTTTAAGTAGGGAAAACAAGGATTTTACCAATGTTTCTTGGATTAGTGTTTAGGGTTTGAAGGATTTCAAGGCTTAGAAGTGGTTTTGGAGTGGATTTGAGGTTGGATTTAGTGTTAAATTGGAGTTGTGTGAGTGTTTAAGGCTGTTTTGAGGTGGGATTTTGGCATAGTAACAGTAGGAAAATGTGTTTGTTGTTGTTAAAAATGAAGGAGAAAGGCTGAATTTATAATTTGTCTGGGGTACAATCTTATCCGCGTGGACAAGATCGTCGGTACAATCTTATCCGCGAGGATAAGATCGTCGGTACAATCTCATCCGCGAGGATAAGATCGTCAGCGTGCCTGGTTTGCAGAAAAGCTGTTTTGGTTGTTTCTTATTTGGTCAAAAAGGTGATTTTTCTTGGAAATGATGAATTCCAGCGAGGTCCTAGGCCATATTTTTATTCCTAAAAGATCCTTCCTCATTCAAATTGTCAAAATAATGTCCAAAATGCCCCTAAATGATTATAAATCATTAATTTGAGCTGACGAAACAATAACGACCCAGATTGGGGCACTTACAGTAGCCCCTCGGTGATGGTACTTCCAGGGGAAGTGGGTTCATCGACAAAGTGAGGATCCCAATCTGACAAACTTTTACCTAGATGGGTGCGGAGGCGACCGAAGCGGTCGGATGGCTGGACCCTTAACGAAAGGATTCCTACGTATCCCAAGTGGGAATCAAGTCAGTCGTAGTTCAGGTATTGCGGGGGAAAGGAGCGGTCAAACAAATGGACCTCCCACCCATTTTCGTTGTCGAAGGTAGACTCGACTAACGAAGGCGTTGCCGAAGGAAGACTCGGCCTAGCAGAAGCGTTGCCGAAGATGGACTTGACTTTGGCGAAAGCGTTGCCGAGGACTCGACTTAGCGGAAGCATTGCCGAAGACGAACTCGACTTAGCGGAAGCGTTGCTGAAGACAGACTTGACTTAGCGGAGGCGTTGCCGAAGACAGGCTCAACTTAGCGGAGGCGTTGCCGAAGACTGACTCGACTTAGCGGAGGCGTTGCCGAAGACTGACTCGACTTAGCGGAGGCGTTGCCAAAGACAGACTCGACTTAGCGGAGACATTGTCGAAGACTGACTCGACTTAGCGGAGGCATTGTTGCCGAAGACAGACTCGACTTAGCGGAGGCATTGCCGAAGACTGACTCGACTTAACGGAGGCGTTGCCGAAGACTGAAGACTGACTCGACTTAGCGGAGGCGTTGCCGAAGACAGACTCGACTTAGCGGAGGCGTTGCCAAAGACTGACTTGACTTAGCGGAGGCATTGCCGAAGACAGACTCGACTTAGCGGAGGCGTTGCCGAAGACTGAATAGACTTAGCGGAGGCGCCTATACCTAAATTGAGACTTAGTTCAAGAGTATGAACCTAAGTTGGGACTTAGTTCAGGAGTATGAACCTAAGTTGGGACTTAGTTCAGGAGTATGAACCTAAGTTGGGACTTAATTCAGGAGTATGAACCTAAGTCGAGGTTCGGTTCAGGAGTATGAACCTAAATTGGGACTTAGTTCAGGAGTATGAACCTAAGTCGAGGTTTGGTTCAGGAGTATGAACCTAAATTGGGACTTAGTTCAGGAGTATGAACCTAAGTCAAAGTTCGGTTCAGGAGTATGAACCTAAATTGGGACTTAGTTCAGGAGTATGAACCTAAGTCGAGGTTCAGGAGTATGAACCTAAGTCGAGGTTCAGCTCAGGAGTATGAACCTAAATTGGGACTTAGTTCAGGAGTATGAACCTAAGTCGAGGTTCGGCTCAGGAGTATGAACCTAAATTGGGACTTAGTTCAGGAGTATGAACCTAAGTCGAGGCTTTGTACCTGAGGGAGACTATTTGAAGGCGTTCTCGCTGGGGAAGATGCGGGCTTACGATAATTGTCGGGGCTTATCTGCTGGGGGGTACGGGCTTACAATGATGGTCGGGTTTGAAAACGAGGAAGGAAACCGTTAAGTTTTCGTTAATGGACGGGCTTACGACGACGGCCAGGGTTGAAAACGAGGAAGAGAATGGACTTTCGTTAGGTTTTCATTAAAGGACAGGCTTACGATGACGGCCGAGGAAAAGAGTGACCGTGTCGGTCAAGTGGCTGGACCCATGGTAGGCTACCTACGTATCCCAGATGGGAATCAAGCCTGGTCGTAGTTTGGAGCTTGTTGGGGATGGTCTTCTTTGCTGAGGGTGCACTTCATCACTGCAGACTTTCTAGGTTGCTGAGGACGTACTTTGTCGCGTGTTTCAGCACCATAGACTTGCTAGGTTGCTGAGGATGTACTTTGTCATATTTCAGCACCATAGACTTGCTGGGTTGCTGAAGACGTTCTTCGTCGTGTTTCAGCACCATAGACTTGCTAGGTTGCTGAAGACGTTCTTCGTCGTGTTTTAGCACCATAGACTTGCTGGGTTGCTGAAGACGTACTTTGTCGCATGTTCAACACCATAGACTTGCTAGGTTGTTGAGGATGTACTTTGTCGCGTGTTCAACACCATAGACTCGCTAGGTTGTTGAGGACGTACTTTGTCGCGTGTTCAACACCATAGACTCGCTAGGTTGCTGAGGACGTACTTTGTCGCGTGTTCAACACCATAGACCTGCTAGGTTGCTGAGGACGTACTTTGTCGCGTGTTCAACACCATAGACTCGCTAGGTTGCTGAGGACGTACTTTGTCACGTGTTCAACACCATAGACTCGCTAGGTTACTGAGGACGTACTTCATTGAAGGTAGGGGTTGAAAATGAGGAAGGGAATGGGCTTCCGTTAAGTTTTGTTGAAGAGGTCGGGCTTACGTTGAAGGCCGGGATTGAAAATGAGGAAGGGAATGGGCTTCCATTAAGTTTTGTTGGAGGAGATGGGCTTAGGTTGAAGGCCGCGTCGAAGGCGTGGGCTTTGGACGAAATAGGTGGTCGTGATAAAATTGATTGAGGGACAGCGGACGATCCCGCGTGCGTATTGAGGGAGACATGAGGAATTATCCCACAAAACGGAAGTGGGCGTGGAGAAATATTTCACACAACGGAAGTAGTTCCTTCGGGTTGTGCTGATGTGCGAAGGGTGATCAGACTAATAGGGACAAGTCTGGAGGCATTTTGACCTGAAGGAGAAGTTTGGTTGAGTTTGCGTCTTGCAGGTGATCGTCGACCTTGTAGAAGTTGTTGAAGTTGTATTCACCTTGGGATTTCTCGCTGTGGAAGGCTTTGGGTTCGAAGAATGCAAGAGCCAGGTTTGAAATGAGAGGGTCCTTGTTAAAAAGGCATCTAACACTTTGTAAGAGGGAAACCAAAGGAAATGTGTTAATTTGGTAGAGAGGGACTCAAAGGCACTCTGGTCGAGTTGGCAATATTAACAGCGTGATGTGTTAAGAAGCATTTTGCTGGTGGCGATGGTTCTAGAGGTGATGGTAAAGACTTCGGCGGTTGTTTTCACCAAGCTGTAGACACTGGAGGCTGTCTTCATCCATTTGTGGACGTTGGAGGTCGTTTTTTACCAAGATGCAGATGCCGGAGCTTGTCTTTTGCCAAGCCGTAGACATGGGGGATATCTTTGCCGAACTGTAGACATTGGGGGTTGTCTTTGCCAAACTGGAGATGCTTCGGGAGTGACGGAAAACTGGTCTTTCGTGCTTGAATTGCTACATTTGTTAGTAGAGGGACAAATGCATATATGACATTCATGATGATGGATGCATGCATAGAACCAAAATGATTCACAATCTCTTAGGGTTGTTTCTATTGATTCATGTTTTGTGCATGCTACATGAGCCCTGGGGAGATTTTTGTGGGGATGTATGGTGGTGAGAGGGTTTGTATGTGTTGTGGACGAGTTTTAAGCAGGTGGGGTGATATCCTTTGGTTGCGGACTGAATTGCATGTCGTTGATGAGGTCTTATTGTAGGTCAGCAGTATCATGCGGACCTCAATTTTAATCTTGGGATGAAGTTGGATTTGAACCCCGGGTCTCGATTGAAATTTCCCTCTCAATCTCAGACATTTGAAGTTGATGCTGACAGGCTCTAGAATCAAAAGTACATTGATATGAATGAACCCTCTTTCGCTTGGGTTAGTTGCGACTTGACATAAATTTGGAGAATGACTTGGCGAGATGCTGATACGAGGAGATTCCCAGTTCTCAACCTCTGATGATGCAGGGAGTTGCCATATACCAAGTTCTAAAGTTGAAACTCCAAGATAATTGTTGAGGTGACTAGACCTTTCTTCTGAAGGTAGGTTGACTTGACAAAGCCCCGTTTTGAGGAAACGACATGGCGAAAGCCACAAAAGCTTTTTCTAAATGACTTGATGAAGCCCCAAGTTTGACAAAGCATCACAACAGAGGTCCAATTAATGGTTTGACTGTAAAACTGACATACTGATGAAGTACCGAGCCAATTGATCAACGTCAGAGACCTCGAGGTGAAGTTGATGTGACCCCAGATTCATTGCAGCATTACGTCAGGAAGTGAGAAACCCATCTTTGATAACAACTATGCAACTTGAATCCTCCCTTCGAAGGGTGTCTTCCGTATGGGAACTGTTAGCCATAGTGGCACTTGGCTTGTTCATGGCTTCAATCATATTCACCCTATGGTTGTTCTTAGGGAAGGGATTGTTCGCTGTGTTGGGCCCTTCGGGTATCTCAAACTTATCCTTTTCAATCAGTTCTCACATCGCCCTTATTAGGATCATGTAATTATCAGTAACGTGCCCATGATACTAGTGGAAAGCACCATGCTTAGTTGTGTCCAAAGGGACATTGGGATCCCTGGGCTGATAGTTGTCCAAAGGTCTGATCAGACCTTCCTTCACAAGTCCCTAAAAGACTTCACTCAGAGGCATTCCGAGATCTTCAAGCCTTAGACCCCGCGGCTTGGGCACATCACCTTTCCTTGGCACGAAAGGAGTGGCATTGTTGCAATCCTGGCCCGCATAAGAGCTGGATCAGAGGCAGAAGCTCGGTACCGGTAAGTAGGAGCAGCGGCTTACTGTTGGTCAAATTTTAGCCCCATAACTGACCATTGCACGCAGATCTGGATAGGGGAAGTTACTGAGGGATGTTCTTAAATGAGGCTTCCAGTAGGCTTGGAAAATATCCAATTGTTCTTCATCGGAAGGGGGAATTGCCATCTCACTTATCTTGAGGTTTCAATGCTTGTAAAAGTCCTCAATAGTCTCATCGGGTCATTGTACAGTTGTCTGTAAGTCTTCCCGGTTTGTTTCCCATTCCAAATTGGCTTTGTATTTCTCGGTAAAAGCTTTAGTGATCTGTTCCCAAGTGGCCCTGGACTCGGGTTTCAATCGGAATAACCACTTTAGAGCCCCCAGCTTTAAGGATAGACTGAAGTGATCAGCTAACTGCTGGTTCCTACACCCTTTGGCTTTCATGGCTACGGTGTAGGTGTCAAGGTGGGTCTTGGGGCAGGCAGTTCCATCAAACAGTTCCAAGTTAGGCATCACGAACTTGTGAGGTAGATGCACAATGGAATCGGGATCTTTGGGCCGGAGGGCAGCCTTCTTTCCTGCCAGTTCAGCGATCTGCGCTTTCATTTCCTTATGCTGTTTCATGAACCAAGCCAGATGAGGGTCCAGTGGCGGAGCCGGAGTGTTCAAACCAGTGATCGAGCTGGAAAGAGGGGTTACCATTGGCGGCACACTGGTGGAAAGGATGGCAGGGCCTGGGGCATAGGTGTAAACCTGCCCTTGGCCTAAATTACCCTGGGAGTGTAAGTAGGAGTCTGGGCTAAGAGATAGAACCCAACGGCTTGCTGCTGATTTCCAATTGGCAAAGAGGGTGATGGCAGACCAGAAGTGGTCGAGTAGCTCGGGTCTCGGGGTGAGACTCATAGGGAAACTTAAATGTGGGTCGTGGCCCTTGGTTGTTGAACTGCATGCCTGGCTGGGGTGATGGTGTATAATCGGGAGGATACTGTGGTCCCGGTGATTCTGATGAGACGGGGATGGGGGCTTGCTGGCCTATAGGGCCTTGAGTGAGGAACGGGTTTGTGGAGGCTGGTGAGGCGCTGGGAGCTGCCGGACCAGTACTGTTTTGAGGAGGGACTCCTGACTGCTGTCCTAAACTAAAATGTGGTGGCGGCATTCCAGACTGTTGATGCGGCACCCTGAACTGTTGTTGTGAAGGCCCAAGCTGATCTGTGCCAGACTGCGGAGGGATCCCAACTTGTTGTGGTATTCCGAGGTGTCCCCAACCATGAGAGGACATTTCATACTGACTTTTTCCCCACTGAGGGACGACAAACTGGCTTGTCCCGCCGGACTGTACGGGGCCACTGAGCTGTGGCTGAGGAGCTGGATGACCATAGATTAAGGAGCAGGGGCTCTGGTAGTGGTATCATAGGAGGCTGGTGGTGGCATCCTGGTGTAGTCTGGGCGACTGAGAGTGGGATTAGGGGTTTTTTGTCCCGTGGAGGCGGTCATGAAGGGATTTTGTGAGACTTGTGCGGTGCCGGGGACTGGCTGTCTTGAACTGGGTTGCTTTTGAGGCATCCCAAACTACTGGGGCGGAGAAGTTCCAAACTGATTCATAGATACTGCCGTCCCCAACCCAACTGAGAAGTCATACCAAGCTGATGTAACTGAGAAGCCCCTGACTGATCTGTACCAAACTGCTGAGGCATACCAAACTGCTGCGACATATTGAGCTGACCCCGCTGCGTTGAGGCACACCATACTGGCCCAAATTAGACTGAAGTCAATTTGTTTCCCCCAAATGACTGTCCCAGACCAAACTGTGAATGTATACCAGACCGAGTCTGAGAGGATAGCTGATTCATAGGCTGAGAAGAGTGTGGCCCGGTGGAGATTCCATGTGAGGAAGGTGGTGGCATTCGGCGGTAGTCTGTCTGGCCAAGAGAGGGATGGGGATCCTCTTCCTCTTCTACCGTGAAAGTCCCATCGGTGTTGAGGGCAATCATTAAATGATCATCGAAACCTCATTCTGATTGGTACAAAAGGGTTTTATGGACTCGGATCCCACTGTTAGCCATAAAATCATGATGAATCCCTGGTTTTGGTTAAAATTCCATCCTCAACCTTGGACATCAAAGAACTGCACTTGACAAGCCCATGACCAATACGGCGATCAAATATCCCTTTGCTTGGCGAAGCCCTGGTCTGAAGAAATGTCTTGGCGAAGTCTCGATTTTAAAGAAGTGACTTGGTAAAACCCCAGTCTCATGATTGTACATTTGACATGAGCAAAAATCCTAATTGCAAAGTGGTCTTGAAATGAATCTGATAAAAACTCAATTCATCTCGTAGCAAAGTAGAGGAACCAACGTAGACCCGGAATGACCATAGAAGCCCCACTCTAAAGAAATGACTTGACGAAAGTCCCGCCTTAAAGAGTCCAATGCATCTCTAATGCAAATTGAATTGTCATATAGCAAAAGAGGCACCCCCCATCCTTCTGTATTTACTTTATTATTTGGAAAAAATGCAACAATTAGCATCCAACTATTGCACTTTTGTGAATATTACCATTAAACTTTTTTTTTTGGATCCAACACATCTAACTTAATTTATTTTGCATTCATTACCACTATTACTAACACAGTTAGTTTTTCTCAGTTAAATGATCAATTTGAAAGATTTTATATACATATGAATTAAACTGAAATTTTTAAAAATACAAAGACTAACTTGAAATTTTTTCTATTCCATTTGACTGACTTTTAAAATAGAATATTTTTAAAATGATATTTTATTTTAAGGAAATTATATAAGTTTTATGTGTTTGTTAAATTTCTTTAAGTATGTGTTGTATTTTTTTTATGAAAAAAAATTACTTACCAACTTCTTTTTTTTTATTATTGATGGTGAATTAAAAATGCTATGAATATTATCTTTAAATTCATGAATAACTAACTTGATAATAAAAAAAATTTCAAGTTGGTCCTTGTATTTTTAAAAATTTCAGTTTGATTCATATGTTTATAAAACTTTCCAAATTGATCATTTAACTGAGAAAAACTAACTGTGTTAGTAATAGTGGTAGTGAATGCAAAATAAATTAAGTTGGATGTGTTGGATCCAAAAAAAAAAAGTTTAATGGTAATATCCACAAAAGTGCAATATTTGAATCCAAATGGTACATTTTTTCCTTATTATTTTCTTTAGTCAATTAGTCAACCGAAAGAAAATATAAAAGGAAGAAAATTTAGAAATGTATACCTGCAGGGGCATATTTTCAAAAAGTGGGGGCGAATCCCCAATTTGTATTATTTGATGGCCTCATTTGATGAAGGCATAAAAGAACTCGCTTTGGGTTTGACTCTTTTGAGAGAGCATAAGCGTAGAAAGGTTTTTAAAAGTGTATGGAAGCCCCTGCTGACAGAAAATCAGTGTTTAGCTCTATTTTTCCTATGATGTAGAAAAAGAAGACTTGTCAAGACATCTGAAAACATGTTTTATTCAAAAATGATCACAAGATTGCTTAAAACCCTTTATTAATGTTCAGGCTATTCAACCCCTAATCTTGATATGAACAAATATTTTGATTAATCATGAGGAGAAAGTCGACCAATACCAAGAGTCAAAGTTGGCGAATTGTGAAGAAAGATTGTGTATAGGAGAGGCCATTGAGGAGACCGAATTTATGGAATTTGAATGTGCTTATGACCGGACCATTTCTGGTTGCCTACGTTCCCCTTAATATAAGGAGCTCAGGTCGCCGTAGTTCGGGCTGAACTGTGTTTGGCTTTGGGAAAGGGTATGAATATTTTGTGGTCCCTTTGGTGAAAATGCTCGGATAGGAAGGTTGGATGATGAGGCACGGGCCTTGAGATGGTTCCTTGACAAGTCATTTCTGACAGCTATTCCAGTGATTCCATTGCTTCTTGATCGTCGTCTTTCATCGGGGGAGAAAGATTTTGAATGCAGATTAAGGGCTTATGATATGTTTTTGCCATTGCTTTAACTGCTCCCTTGTTGTCGACAACTTCCGTTCTTCGAGCTTTAATTTTGCCCATATGTCAAGCCTCTGATCGGCGGTGTTGGGTCCTTGGCCTCATTTATTCTTTTTGAAGCTCCTACTTGAGTTTTTTTTTTTTGAAGCTTTTGCTTGAGCTCTTTTTTTTTTTTTTTTTTTTTTGAAGATTTTGCTTGAGCTTTTTTTTTGAAGCATCTGCTTGAGCTCTTTTTTTTTCTTTGAAACTTTTGCTTGAGTTTTTTTTTAAGCACTTGAGGACGAAGGCAAGCCTCTGCTTGAACTTTTTTGATGCACGTGAGGGCGAAGGTAAGCCCCTAGGTCGTTGTCGACATGGGGTCAATCTTTTAATGCTGAGTGACCTTTTGTTGTTCCTTGATGTTGTCGCCGTCGTTGACTTGGTCAAGGTGATGGTGGGGACATGTTTTGGAAAGTGTATGGTTTGATGGAGGCCTTTGTACGGTAAGGAAAGTGGATGGGGAGAGCATTGGTTGACTTTCTCACACCGATTAATCAAAACATTGATTATTTCGAGAGATTATTTATTGAGCAATGCAAGTGATCATATGAAACCATTTCATTAAATGTAATGTAGGTGTGCAAATAATGTCTTAAGTCTAGAAAGAAAAGAAAAAGACTCTTTTATAGAAGATTTAAGATCAACTACAATGCCCGAGGAGGACTTGATTGAAAGAGGAAAGTACTAGAACCTAAGAAAGTTGACTGAGAGACTGTTTTATCTTTTAATTTTGTTTAAGGATATGTAGCCCCTAGTGTATCTACTCTTCGCTGGTTGGACTGCCAGGACGCTTGAGCTTTCCATCTTTTGTTAACTTCTGAATTCCATACCGTAGACTGAGGCAGTGATCATTTATGTGCCCATGATACTTGTGGAAGTGGAGGGATTTGAGGCCATGGAGCAGCTGGAGCAAATACAAGTTGTCCGAAGTAATGGGTCGGAAAAGTCACGGGGACGAAACCCAATGAATTCTGAGCGTATTGAGAGAAGGAAGTGAACACGGGAGGATTTTGATGGTTATCTGGATTTGTTGGAGAGGGTCAAACACTGCGCTGGTTGTTTTGAGTGAAAGTGGTATAACCGACTTTAAACCTTTCTGTTCGGACCGCTTGTGAAGCGCCAGGAGCTGCTTGACCTGTACTATTCTGAGGAGGAATACCCGACTGCTGTTGAGGGGCGCTGAAGTGACCAATCCCTGACTGCTGCCCTAGACCAAACTGTGGGTGCGGCATTCCTGACTGTTGCTGGGAAGACCCAAAATGATCCTTATCAGACTGCGGAGGCATCCCGACTTGCTGTGTCATTCCAAAGTCACCGAAAGGTTGACGTCGTTGTCTAGGAGGACCATTATAAACATAGCTCGTTTGCATTGGCCCATTAGGGCACTCGAGCTTGTCTTCTTTAATCAGCCCCCGAATTGCCTTTCTCAAAGCTATACAGTTATCGGTTGTGTGGCCATGATGATTGTGGTAATGGCAGTGCTCGGCTACGTCCAAGTTGGCATTGGGGATTCTGGGCTTGTATTTTTTTATGGGCTTGAGGAGACCTTGCTCTACTAAGTTCTCAAAAACCTTGCTTAAAGGTATCCCGAAGTTATCATAGTATTGCCGATATTGCTGTCTTCGCGGATCACTGACTCCCGACGTACCCTGTTCAGGAACCCGACTACCGTCACTTATCACTTTTCTGCCTCTATCAGTAGATGGAACATCATGTGGATCGACAAAAGTCCTGGAACTGCTAGTGATCGCAATAACACTTGCATCAGAGGATTGGTAAATTTGATAAGGGGACTCACAAGGTCTGGCAGCTGCCGAAGATGAGGATATATGGCTCGTAATGGCTAGATACCAAGGAGTAGCGAGTGCGGATCCAAAAGGCTGCTGAAGATATGAGGTTTAAGGCACCGTAAAAGTAGGACTGAACATGTCTTGACCGCACTGAGGAACGTGACTAGAAGGGTAATGTGTATACTGTACTTGATGAGCAGGAGCAGCTTGCGTAATAGCCGGGTGGAGAATTGGATGAGGAGCATTTGACCTTGTTGGACTTCCCAACCGGAGGGGCGGGGTAGATCTTGGAGGATGTTGTGAATACGGTGAGCCTGATGAGGTGGTGATAAAAGCCTGGTGGCCCATGTGAGCTTGCAGTATTGCAGGGGCAAGTGGCCTTGAGAATTGACGGAAGCAAGTTGACCCCCTCCGAACCATGGAACCTGAGAAGCGAACTGATCCAAAATGGCTTACGGAGATACGTCCAACTGCTGGGCTTGAGAAGTTGCGAACTGACCCATTCTAAGTTGATGACCCGAACCCGACTGAAGTTGTGAAGTAGTAAACTGACCCCTTCCAAGCTGTGGGGATAAAGCAAACTGATTCAAACCCAGTGGTGAAACCTGAGAGGCACCGAGGGCAGGTTGACCTAGATCGGACTGTTGAGGAGCGCCGATTTGATGAGGCTGAGATGTACTGAACTGACCAATTCCAGACTGATGGCCCGGACCAGACTGAGGATTTGGAGTAGTAAACTGACCCATTCCAAGATGTGGGGCGAAAGCAAACTGATTCAAACCCAATGGTGAAACCTGAGAGGCACCGGGGGCAGGTTGACCTAGATTAGACTGCTGAGGAGCACCGAGCTGTAGGGGCTGAGAGACAGGCTGAGTTATAGACCGGGGGATGCTTGACCCATTAGCAGTTCCACACGAAAGGGAGCAAGGCATTCGACGGTAGTCGGCATGCCCAGGAGGGGAATTAGCTTCAATCTCCGCATCAACCGTAAATGTTCCATTAGTGTTGCGAACAATTGCTAGTCCCTGGGTTCTGACACTTTTCAATGACTGACTGATCTGAGCCTCTTGATGTTGTTGTCGCGACCCCGACCCGGCGGGCCCGGAGTACGCGAACTGGACGTCGACTTTAAAACCAAAACTCTAAAATATAGAAGTTAAAAATTTCGCTTTATACCAAAAGGCGGTAACACAAGGTTTTAGAAATCCAACTTTAAAAATAACAACAACTAGTACAAGCTTATTTTCAAAAGAAAACAAAGTATACAATTCTTAATGACGTCAAATACAAGTAACACTATTCCCCAAAAAGGGTTTACATTTAAGTAATGTAAACCGAACCACAACAACCTGCCCAAAATCTCAATCCTCTCGACGTCCTCTTCGATCCGCGAATCCTATTCCTTTTCCTCCTGGGGGGGGGGGGGTTAAGGAAAACAAAGATGGAAATAAACGGGGTGAGATAAAATCTCAGTAAGTTACTAATGCAACTACATGACATGTTATGATGCAACAACAATAATAAATATCATTTAGCACATAACATTTAACAGTTAACAGATGGCAGCGGAAAGTAAACACATAACAAAGGATATAAAGCCAAGGTTTCCACCAAAAGGAATAGAACAAATGCTGCGCAGCTTCAACCATTCAACCCAATCAAACCCTCTTCATAGCAGCATAAAAGCGGAAGAGAACACCAATCTTCATAGTAGCATAACAACCGAAGATGACGACCCAGCCAGCACCGACCAATCGATCAACCAACCATAGCATAAAAGCTTAAGAAAACCCCGGTACCGGAACCATACAATCCAACGATAACTGAGTGTACGACACAAGGCCGCAACCCCTTATAAACGCTAACTGAGTATACGACACAAAGTCGCAACCCCTTATAAAGGCTAGGTTATTCCCAAGAAAGGAGCTAGCTCACTCGACCAAGGCCAATCTGGAGGAGGAAAGTAAACAATGGGGCAAAACAATGGTTAACATTATAATGGACTTGGCTCATTGCCATTATAATCTCTCCCATCGCCCGACACAACCACACAAATGCCAGCTGGGCTTTCAATTAGACGCTTAAGTAATAAATACAAGCTCGATAAACAATCAGTGATTCCAAAGTAGGGAACCGTATCAATTACTCACAAAGGAGATGAACAAATCGATGAATATCACAAAGATAACCCAATTCAAACCATACACCAAAAGATGCGAACGATTACTCAAAAAGAGTTCAACAATAAGTAAACACTTTCCAAAACATAATTGTCCACAAGGGACCAAACCCAACACCAAGGCACTTTAATATTCGCGAACAATTATTTAACCAAACCAGGGATGAATCTTTCATGCGGGAATTAAAACCCAACACTAAGGTATTCCAACTCATTCTAATAATGATTAACCACGTCCCATAAAACGTTCGTTCACAAAGGAACTTAATTCACACATAAAGGCGTTCCAAAATTCTTAATAATAACTAAACAATTCCCAAACATACTTGTCCCCTAAAGAAATCCAATAATTCCTCTATGACACCTAGCCAAACCACAATTTGTCAAACCGCCTATCCAAACCGCACTAGTCAAACCGCCTAGCCAAACCGCACTAGTCAAACCGCTTAGCCAAACCGCACTAGCCCAATTCCATATCACATTCACAGTACAAAAGGTTAAGAATAGAAATTCCTCAAGACATCATAAAGATGTACACCAAGATTATCACACCATAAAGTACCCTAGAACACTCCTCTAGATGTTCTATACACTTACTTAAGGATTGAACAAACATTACCCTCCTATAATCAAACTAGAAAAACTATTACATTTCGTACAGGAACCTGCGGTCGCAGCCCCTAAAACCCGCGGCCGCACACTTTGAGAATTTTACTATGGAAAACCTTTCAGTAAGGGACCTGCGATCGCAGGCCATAAACCTGCGGTCGCAGGTAGCTTACCCAGAACAGAGAAAATCTGGGTTTCTTCACCATTTTCGAACCAAAACCAAACCTTAACACAATTACTCCAAAATCCAAGCTTCTAAACTAGTTCCCAAGGTACCCAAACCATGTCTACACAAAAGGGAACCTAGATAACCCCATTAACAACCCAAAATAAAGATTGAATCCAACATTCATCAAAATCACCATTAATGGCCAAAAATCCAAATAAATCCCAAATAAATTACAAACCCAACCAAACATCAAATATAACAACATAAGCATTATATAAACATGAGATGAACTCTTTAGCATAAAATGGGGAAAGTAAACTTACCGAGAATTATCAAAGATGACGGAATCCAAATATTCTTGGCTCTACATGATCCTATCGACGATCTAAACAACGTTGATGATTTAAGAAATGAGAAATAATGAGGGAAGATGAGTAGAATGTAGAGAGAAGGGGGAGAGAAAAACTTACTTCAACCTAGGAGAGAGAGAGAGAAAGACCTGGGAGAGAGAAAGAGAAGAATGAGGGAGGAGGGAGGAGATGGAGGGAGTAAGAAGAAAATCCAATGTTACACTTAGGCCCCCTCTCCCACTACTACCCACACAACTCTATTACTCCCACTAACAACTAAGACCAAATAATTCACACTAGCCCAAATTTAATAAATAAATGCTAGGGATAAAATATTGTGACATATATAAAATGCACACCTAAATATTTAAATAAATAAAATAAACCCATAAAATAGTGCCACGGTTTCGGGTCGTGACACTCACTCCTCCTTAAAGAAAATTCGACCCGAATTTTAAAGAGACTTACCCGAAAGATCAACTAATCACGGATACGACAGTTCCACCAACTCTCGAGTTCCCAATTCGACCCTTCTAAACCACCACATAGAAACCTTATATAATGCTCGCAACATCACGACCTCTCGCGCATAACTTTCCTCCAATATAACCTTCACTACTAATTAGAACCCATAATCCAAGTCGGAGAATCCCTATTTGTTCCCAGTCATTACTCTCGAGATATCTCAAGCTCGTTTTATCACAACTTATATTACACTGAAAAGGTACTTCCAATTATAAGTCGCTTAATTAATATTACTCTTCCGAGATTCATAACCTTAAACCATCTCGAGTTTACTCAACTCTTAAACTATGAAAAGCTAAAGAAATTCCATTCCCATCATATTCACAGAAGTGATTATCTCTCTAAGGATTACCAACTCCAAAATTCTCATATCAAGTTTTCACTTACATCTATGCCATAACATCATTGTCATATCACTCAAATCCTTGAAGGCCTAACAATTGCAATTTCTTAGTATTCCAAAACAACCTCGATTTCATCCTTAAAAGATTTTCTCTAATTCCCTCTATGTTAGTAATCTGTGCTTATAAGCCTAAAAGAATTCCACAAATCTTAAACCTTCAATAGCTAACACAAGTTAGTCTTTCACACATACAATTACTAACTTATTGATACTTAGGCTTAATAGTACTACCATCAAGGTAAACAAAATTACTAGCCTCAATCCAACTGACCCAATATCAATCAGAATATTATTCGATTATGCTCAATTATTGATACTCAATTTTCCTCCACATGGATATAATCTCAATCGAGAAGCGCCACCAAGAAAAGATCTAGAACCATAGAACAACTAATCATCAAAAATTCAGAATACCTTCAACATAGATCGAGAAATTATTACTACTCCACAACGTACTTAATCCTTTATAACTTAACACGCTTATCACCATTAATGATCATAACTCCTACAACAATTTATCATTCATGACAATTCAGACACCTCTCTATACTAATCAATTCCGAGACGCTCACGGAGATGTACTAAGAGTAACAAAATCTCTTAACGAGAATTCCTCTATTCTTACAACTTAACCGAAACAATAGGATCATTGATCTAAAATTTTTAGCACTAAACTCTGAGCCATACCCACTCAAGTCAACCCAAGATTCTCCTCAAACACTAGGTACTATTTAGAATTAAGATCGGGATCTTACAAACGATAACTACATCCAACCATAGGTAAAAATACCCCATTGCCGTCCACCGGCACAGCATACTCAATCTCATATAAGAAAAGATAGGTAAACCCTAACCCAGGGAACGGCCTCAAATAATTAAGAATCAGAAATCGAAGAATATGACAATCTCCCTACAACACTTGACTAGAGCAAGAATAATACCAAAATTTTATAATAGCAACAAGGCTAGATAGCAAGTAAAACATGTTACCTCTAAACACAATATAAGCACATAAGACTCCATCAGAAATCCTACACTCCTCCTTAGGAGTGGACTCCGACAACGCATAAGTCAAAGACTCAGAAGAAATAAATGCAACTAAATGCACAGAAACACAATAAATGCAATGCACCTAAAATGCACGCGCTCGCCCTCTCGACACAAAATAATACCTTCCAAAATGTTGAGCCACTTGTTGTCTGCTCATTGATTGCGAACCCTCTACCTTAAACTTCTGCGTTTCCCGAAGCATCACTCTTCTGACCCTGTGAAGTACCAGCGCCGCTTCCGGATGATTTGTATCTGCCTCTAGTACAATTTCTCACGAAATGCCCCATCTGACCACAATTCACACACTTTCCTTGTTTCTTCCTACACTTGTCTTCTGAGTGTCCTTCCCTCTGACAGTAGCTGCAGATTTTCCCATTTCGATATCCCTGTTTAGAACCTTGATTTCTCACAATCTCTCGTCCCTGAGGTTGCCCTTGAGACTGTTCTCCCGAATTCCCTTGGTTATCCATACGTTGCTGGGGTTGTGATCCATTCTGCCTCTGCTGTTTACCCGTTTTAGCCACCTCAGTCTTCCTCTTGTTTTCCCCGATATCCTGTTCCACTAAGTACGCACGATCCACAGCATCCTGAAAAGTCTGAACTCTCTGGGCTATTAATTGAGTCCGGATGACTGTCCTCAAACCTCTGATAAACCTCATCGCCTTTTGCTCCTCAGTCCTCACGAGATAGTCACAATACCTAGCTAGTTCTGTGAACCTAGCTGAGTATTGAGCTACTGTCAACACGCTCTGCTCCAAGCTCAAGAACTCGATCTCTTTCCTGTTCTGATCCACCAAAGGGATGAAGTGTTCTTTGAATTTTCTCACAAACAACTCCCAAGTATAAGGTACGAGGGTAGTATCCCAACTAGTCTTCAAAGTCTTCCACCAATGTTCTGCGGCCCCAACAAGCTTATAAGCTGCGAAACGGACCCTATCCTCATCCGTGCACCCAAACACATCATAAATCTTTTCCATAGACTCGATCCACATCTCAGCCTTCTTGACATCGGGTTCACCGTCAAACTCCTTTGGCTTTAATTTCAGAAATTGCTCTAACCCATATCTCGGTGGTGCCACATGCTCCTCTCTAGGCCCTTGATCATGGATGGCCTTCATCTGCTTCAAACATACCTTGGAAGATGGCACGACTCTCATCCCTTAAGTCACTCTGATTTGCATTACCGGAACCACTTGCACCACTTCCCCGACGAGCCATTTCGAATGAGTACCTGCATAAAATTTTTAACCTTTACTCACTCTGATCACAACTACCCACCTAAATCATTCTAATCCACTTATACTTAACTTAGAGCTAACCTATAGCTCTGATACCAACTGTCGCGACCAGGACGGCGGCCCGGAGTACGCGAACTGGACGTCGACTTTAAAACCAAAACTCTAAAATATAGAAGTTAAAAATTTCGCTTTATACCAAAAGGCGGTAACACAAGGTTTTAGAAATCCAACTTTAAAAATAACAACAACTAGTACAAGCTTATTTTCAAAAGAAAACAAAGTATACAATTCTTAATGACGTCAAATACAAGTAACACTATTCCCCAAAAAGGGTTTACATTTAAGTAATGTAAACCGAACCACAACAACCTGCCCAAAATCTCAATCCTCTCGACGTCCTCTTCGATCCGCGAATCCTATTCCTTTTCCTCCCGGGGGGGGTTAAGGAAAACAAAGATGGAAATAAACGGGGTGAGATAAAATCTCAGTAAGTTACTAATGCAACTACATGACATGTTATGATGCAACAACAATAATAAATATCATTTAGCACATAACATTTAACAGTTAACAGATGGCAGCGGAAAGTAAACACATAACAAAGGATATAAAGCCAAGGTTTCCACCAAAAGGAATAGAACAAATGCTGCGCAGCTTCAACCATTCAACCCAATCAAACCCTCTTCATAGCAGCATAAAAGCGGAAGAGAACACCAATCTTCATAGTAGCATAACAACCGAAGATGACGACCCAGCCAGCACCGACCAATCGATCAACCAACCATAGCATAAAAGCTTAAGAAAACCCGATGCAGGAACCATACAATCCAACGATAACTGAGTGTACGACACAAGGCCGCAACCCCTTATAAACGCTAACTGAGTATACGACACAAAGTCGCAACCCCTTATAAAGGCTAGGTTATTCCCAAGAAAGGAGCTAGCTCACTCGACCAAGGCCAATCTGGAGGAGGAAAGTAAACAATGGGGCAAAACAATGGTTAACATTATAATGGACTTGGCTCATTGCCATTATAATCTCTCCCATCGCCCGACACAACCACACAAATGCCAGCTGGGCTTTCAATTAGACGCTTAAGTAATAAATACAAGCTCGATAAACAATCAGTGATTCCAAAGTAGGGAACCGTATCAATTACTCACAAAGGAGATGAACAAATCGATGAATATCACAAAGATAACCCAATTCAAACCATACACCAAAAGATGCGAACGATTACTCAAAAAGAGTTCAACAATAAGTAAACACTTTCCAAAACATAATTGTCCACAAGGGACCAAACCCAACACCAAGGCACTTTAATATTCGCGAACAATTATTTAACCAAACCAGGGATGAATCTTTCATGCGGGAATTAAAACCCAACACTAAGGTATTCCAACTCATTCTAATAATGATTAACCACGTCCCATAAAACGTTCGTTCACAAAGGAACTTAATTCACACATAAAGGCGTTCCAAAATTCTTAATAATAACTAAACAATTCCCAAACATACTTGTCCCCTAAAGAAATCCAATAATTCCTCTATGACACCTAGCCAAACCACAATTTGTCAAACCGCCTATCCAAACCGCACTAGTCAAACTGCCTAGCCAAACCGCACTAGTCAAACCGCTTAGCCAAACCGCACTAGCCCAATTCCATATCACATTCACGTACAAAAGGTTAAGAATAGAAATTCCTCAAGACATCATAAAGATGTACACCAAGATTATCACACCATAAAGTACCCTAGAACACTCCTCTAGATGTTCTATACACTTACTTAAGGATTGAACAAACATTACCCTCCTATAATCAAACTAGAAAAACTATTACATTTCGAGACAGGAACCCTGCGGTCGCAGCCTAAAACCTGCGGCCGCACACTTTGAGAATTTTACTATGGAAAACCTTTCGAAGGGACCTGCGATCGCGGGCCATAAACTGCGGTCGCAGGTAGCTTACGCAGAACCGAGAAAATCTGGGTTTCTTCACCATTTTCGAACCAAAACCAAACCTTAACACAATTACTCCAAAATCCAAGCTTCTAAACTAGTTCCCAAGGTACCCAAACCATGTCTACACAAAAGGGAACCTAGATAACCCCATTAACAACCCAAAATAAAGATTGAATCCAACATTCATCAAAATCACCATTAATGGCCAAAAATCCAAATAAATCCCAAATAAATTACAAACCCAACCAAACATCAAATATAACAACATAAGCATTATATAAACATGAGATGAACTCTTTAGCATAAAATGGGGGAAAGTAAACTTACCTGAGAATTATCAAAGTTGACGGAATCCCGATTTTCTTGGCTCTACACGATCCTATCGACGATCTAAACAACGTTGATGATTTAAGAAATGAGAAATAATGAGGGAAGATGAGTAGAATGTAGAGAGAAGGGGGAGAGAAAAACTTACTTCAACCTAGGAGAGAGAGAGAAAGACACGGGAGAGAGAAAGAGAAGAATGAGGGAGGAGGGAGGAGATGGAGGGAGTAAGAAGAAAATCCAATGTTACACTTAGGCCCCCTCTCCCACTACTACCCACACAACTCTATTACTCCCACTAACAACTAAGACCAAATAATTCACACTAGCCCAAATTTAATAAATAAATGCTAGGGATAAAATATTGTGACATATATAAAATGCACACCTAAATATTTAAATAAATAAAATAAACCCATAAAATAGTGCCACGGTTTCGGGTCGTGACACTTGTCCTATCTGTTCCAACATCTGATTCCACTGCTCGGCATTTTGCGGGTTCTCGGGGTGCGGAGTCGTACGTCCCCTACTGTTCTCCTCTGAGCTGGCCATTCTGAAATTCTGAGCTGAAGCGAAGGAAGAAACCGATGAAGTATCTGATTCTGAAATGACTGAGCTGAACAAACGATGACCCGGGATCTTGATCCAAACTTTGCTTACTGTGGAAGGCACAAAAGGGTGTGGTTCAGACTCGAGAAAGCGAAACAGGTTGGTGTTTGGGCTCAGGGCTCATGCAACATGCGGTTATTTGTTTGAGTTTACTTAAAACGTGTTTTCTTAAACCCTAAGCAGTTGGAAAAGATTGCTCTTTTTTTTTTCTTTTACTACTCTGAGTCCTGGATCAGTGGGACCCATCACTACGCCTATAGACCCTCAACCTGTAACCTCGAACAAGGGTTCCGTAGGGCAAGTGGGTCCCACCGACCGAAAAGGAAAACGAACCTAAGGTCTAGCGGATCATGAAGTCTTAACGCACATGCGATGTAAATTACCAGCAAGGCCAGCGTCGAGGGTCAATATCGAGCCAAAGTGCCTGACGGAAAACCGTCATGACTTCGACTGATAATAGTCCGCAAGGGATCTTGAATCGACGTAGGTTAAGCAGTAATTAAACATGGATTGAGCGTTAATCCTTGATGGCTCGTTGTCATACCGGGAGCCGGTGTATGAGCCGTGCGGGGTCAAAGTCAAAGTCCGAGCCCCAGTCAAGATCGAGTCAAAGTTCATGATGGAAAACCGGCATGACTTCGACTGAGTTAGGTCCGCGGGGGATCCTGACTTGGCGCGTTGACTAGGGTTTGACATGTGCGGGGTATACATTGACCTGGTCTAACACGGACCGGACCAAAAACCAACCGAGTCTCGAAAAAAGTGTGTTACGGACAAGGGCAGGGTCGACACGAGGGTAAACCAATGGCTGTTTGGGTCGTCCCGTGCTCGCACTGAGAGGCGTAGTAAGGCCTCCCAGGCTGCTACTGAGATTTCCCGGGTTAAGGACGTAGTGTGCAGTGTAAGGTCGACGTGCGCGTAGTGTGCGGCAGTCTATCTTCCCTTTTGAGTAAAAACATAAATTTTCAAATGTATCTTAAAGGCATGATGCATGCAGAAAAGATTTTTTTTTTATTTGAAAACATGTAAGCACTTAAGCACATAAAATTTTAAACAGTTAAAAGAATCGATCCGACAGTCAAAATTTGACTTTTTCGGGACGATCAAAACGACAACAACACATAACGGGAAAATACATACACACACAAAACAAAAGTCTCAAGTGTTGGGACGGAAGTTTGATCCACAAAAGTTTTTTTTTTTTGTGAAATGACAAAGGTATGTGGCATTGTTATACCATATTTTATCCCCGACTCCAATAAGGAGGCGTTAACAGGAAATTTAATGGTTTCCCGCCTATATACTCAGTATCATTTTTTATTATTTTCTTTTTTGTATTTTAAAAAAAAACTTATTTATTATCCTCAGCGGAGTCGCCACTATGATGTACCCGATTTTTTCTTTTTGGCGCCCGACAAAACCTTTTTTTGGAAGTTTGAAAATTCTTTATCGGACTTTGAAAAATCAACGGAGTCGCCACACCGTTTTTAGTTTTAGGGTCAAAACTTTGAAAAATGTCCAAAATTAGAGAAAATGAGTTCGGATGTCACGTTACATTTCGGGAAGAACGTTTGACGTTCACCCGAAATGTCTCGTATGACGAGTCTTCCTCACTTGAAACCTTTTGTGTGTGTGTGTTTTGAAAAAAGACTTTCTTAAAAGGAGTTTTCTGAAAATTACTGAAATTCTAGGGACTGAACTGAAAAATAATTTGAAAACAGTGACTAAACTGAAAATAACAGAAAATTGGAAAACTGTTTGCAGATGACAATGTCATCCGCGTGGAGGAGATTATAGTGCAATCTCATCCGCGCGGATGGGGCTGTAGTGTCAATATTCTTTATAGTTTCCAGTTTAGTCACTGTAATTTCCAGAAAGTTAACTGAATTTACAGGACTTAACTGGAATTGTAACTGATAGTAGAAAATGAAGGAATTGAATGGATTTTTTGGCATTCATGTTTTGTCCTCTCTTTCCCTAGACTTTGGTTAGTGGTCATAATTGATGAATCCACTTAACCAAGCCATCCCGGGGGTACGTTAGGACTTTGAAAACATTTCATTTGCTAGGGGAAAAGGGAAATTTGACATGAAAGTAAATTTGTCAACACAAGAAATAAGTCAAGATGTATCAACTTTTAGAGGAAAATCTCTAAGGTGGTCACAAGAAGGACCATCCTTGAGATCTATACTCAAGTGTATCTCATACAAGGGTGTTCATCCAAGGAAATGGTTCCAAGGTGAACATCTTAGACTATGGGAGGGACATTTGCAAGAAAGTAAAGATTATGGACCATTTGAAATGACCATCTATGGATATTGATTCCAAGATGACCATATTCTAGGTCAAATAACAAGTAAGAACTAGTTAACATAAAGAGACATGGAAGTAAAAATATGAACCATTTAGAAGTGGTCACCTATGGAGATTGACTCCAAAATGACCATCTTCTAGGTCAAGCAAGCAAGTAGGGACTATTAATGTAAAGGGGACATGAGGGATGACATGAAAATAAAAGAGGATGTAGATCTCTTTAGAAAATCATCCATCGAAATGGATTCTATGAAGATCCGCATGGATCAAAGACAAAAGGGGGAAGGGGATTAACAAGTAAGTAAACTAAAAAAATCACATCATGGAGATATGAAATGGATGCATGAACAAAGGAGTTTAAAGTAGGAAAAACAAGGATTTTACCAATGTTTCTTGGATTAGTGTTTAGGGTTCGAAGGATTTCAAGGCTTAGAAGTGGTTTTGGAGTGGATTTGAGGTTGGATTTGGTGTTAAATTGGAGTTGTGGGAGTGTTTAAGGCTGTTTTGAGGTGGGATTTCGGCATAGTAACAGTAGGAAAAGGTGTTTGTTGTTGTTTAAAATGAAGGAGAAAGGCTGAATTTATAATTTGTCTGGGGGTACAATCTTATCCGCGTGGATAAGATCGTCAGTACAATCTCATCCGCGAGGATAAGATCGTCAGCGTGCCTGGTTTGCAGAAAAGCTGTTTTGGCTGTTTCTTATTTGGTCAAAAAGGTGATTTTTCTTGAAAATGATGGATTCCAACGAGGTCCTAGGCCATATTTTTATTCCTAAAAGGTTCTTCATCATTCAAAATGTCAAAATAATGTCCAAAATGCCCCTAAATGATTATAAATCATTAATTTGAGCTGACGAAACATTAACGACACAGATATGGGCACTTACAGTATGGCAGAATGGAGTGGATTGTGAGAGGGGATTTTGACAGTTCCGTGTACTGACTTAGGTAAAAAAAATCAAAATTTTGAGGTGTGCTGAAGCCTACGTCAATTGCTCTTTCGATCCGCTCCTGACAGGAGGATAGTTACATAATACAATATGGAAGTGATAAAATATGGCAGTGACTACGTTTCAAAAAGATCTTTTCACTTTTTTGTTGTTATTACAAAGATACTTTTAATCAATAATTTTAGATTTATTTATCTATTATAATGAAAGTCTAAAACTTGTTATTGATAATATTATTGATGGTGTATTAATAACAAGTTTAAAATTTTCGTTGATATATCTTTTGTAATAAAGGAAAAAAAAGTGAAAATATCATTTTGAGACTAGGAGTTATACTATTTTTATTATTAATCAATACTAAAAATTAACAATTATATTAATTTTAGACGCAACTCTCTCTCTCAAGAATTGGAATACATGGCCTACTAGGGGTGTTTACGGTCCGGATTGGTCCGATTTTTATCAAAATTTTAGAAAATCAGGACCGGATCAAATACTTCGGTTTTGTAAAAATTTAGGACCAAGATCAGACCATTACATTAAAGGACCGGTCTCATTGATTCGGTTCTAATGATCCGGTTACGGTCCGGTTCCATCGGTTCTACAAATTATAAAATAATATAATTTTTTACAATAACAAAATCTACAAGCAAGCATATTTAAGAATCAAATTGCTGAACAATATTTCGGGACGAATGGAGTATATGGCTGTCTACAAGAAAGCATATTTAAGAACCAAATTACAATAACAAAATCAACAGTTAGGAAAGAAGAGTTCCATGTTCAACCACTTAGTAAGAAAGTATATATATATATATATATATATATATATATATATATATATATATATATATATATATATATATATATATATATATATATATTCGGTCCGGTCCGATCCGATTTCGGTCCAGGACCACGTATATTTTTTTTTCAAAATCAAGATCAGATCAAATAATCGATTCCATAAAAATTTGAAATCAGGATCAGACTAATACTATTTTTTCGGTCCAAATTTTACTGATCTGAACCGATTCTGTTGATCCGATTCCACGAATTTCTTTTATAGCCGTATGGCCTACCAAGACAAAATTTGTAACTTGCTATCCCCCCTCTCTTTTTAAACAAACTAGTACTATTTTTATCACTCCATATGTTTCATAGTTACATTTTCATCTTTTTCAAAATAAATAATTATATTTTTTAAATAAGATAATAATTTTGATGCATTTATCCATTGTATAAGTGGTATATACTAATATATTAAGCATAATATTTATTAAAAATATTGACAAATAAAATATGATTTTTATAATGATTTTTTTTTAATATTATGTATCACATTCCTTGTCATTTAAGTTTAAAACACGCAAGATAACTAGTACTCTCTTACCCGTGCCACTGACACGGTGACAATATGCAATTGGTCGGTCGTACAATAGTGTAGGACATACTCTGTGATTTAGAGATTGAAAACATGTCGATTGCTATGTATGGTTAAACCACCACCATAAAAACACACACAAAAATATTTACACAACAATTAATAAAGATTTTTAAATGTATGAAAGAAAAAGGAAAATCTTATGAATTTCACCAGAAATACAAATGTCTTTGTTACATTCTACTAAGAAATTCATAATAGTCTAAGAACTTTGACCACAAATGAAAGTGACAAAAAGGCATCCCAACAGAGACTCTGCAACTAAAAAAAATGCTTCAATTTATTGTTATCCGAAATCACCACGAAGGAATCTTAAAAAAACATGCAACTTGAGGCGGCATCATGACTTTAAACCTATTGCAATTTAGATAAACCTATCGCAATTTAGATAAACGTTGATGGTGTGATACATTAAGTTCATAGAGACACATATAGAAGTTATATAATTTTGATATGATTAATTTATTATTTACAGTTCATTTTTAAAATTATTTCTTTTTCTTAAAAAGCAAATTAAAATAAAAAATGTGTTAAAATAATTTTTTAATATCAAAACAAAAACGTTTTTTAAACAAAATAAAGTAATTTTTTAAAAGAAACTTAAATTAAATAAATTAGTAACCTATATACTTTTTAAAAGATTTGAATATAGGAATAGTAATACAACACAATATGTAGCAACACTTATACTAAAAAATAAATAGAAAAAATCTAAAATTCTATTATTAAAACTAAATAGCAGTATTAGATATAAACCCAACCCAATATAAATTAAGTTTTTAAATGTTCCATAAAAACACTTTCATAAAATAACATTCTATATATTATAAATAATCATTAATATTATTTAATTAATCTAAAATTATGTTCAAAGTACCTTTTTCTAAAATTAATTAAAAAAGTGAACGAACATTTCCCAACGATGGGAGTAGTTTTTAATAGCGATATGATGAAAAGAGGAAAAATTGGTAAAATGAATAGATGAACAATCCTCTTTTCTCAAAAATGTCATCTTTTGGGGGGACATATCTCAATTGAATGGAACAAAAAAATGGTACTAATAAATATTTATAATTTGAAGTCAATTATTTTTATTACCCCGCATGTATATCAAGTCATATCTCTCTTCACTTACTTATTCATGCATATAAATTTTAATTTAAAATTATTTTTTTTATTTATTTTAGCAATAATGTTTCAACTTTCAGAAATAAAAACAATCTTTTTAAAAATACTTATATAATCAAATAACAAAATAAAAATATACTCCCTCCGCCCCATTCCATGGTTCACGTTTTTTTTCAAATTACGGAAATTAAGGAAATATGTGGGAAGAAAAAATGTTGTGAGTGTAAAAGTAAATTAGGAGAGAGAATGAGTGGAGGAAATAGTAAATTTGAAAAGTGTTGTGAGTATAATAGTGAAATAGGAGAGAGAATTAATGGATGGAATAGTAACGATTCTTTGCCATTTTAGAAAAGGTGAAGCTTTTAACGAGATATCCATTTTGACAAAAAGTGAAGCTTGAAATGGGACGGAGGGAGTATAATAATTAACTTACAACATCATTATTTTTATATTATATTATTACTCAATGGAAAGCACCTTTAGTCTTTAAATATATAAAAATAAATGACTTGCATTGGGGGGGGGCTAATATCAGCCGTTGGATGTAAGAAATTAAAAAAAAAAATGAAAATCGATTTTAGAAATCGTCTAATATCAGTCGTTGGATGTATTTTCTTACATTGAATCTCAGCCACCACTTATATGAGGATGCTAAAAGGCGGTTATTCTCTCCCTCTATTATTGTATTATAGACTTGTACATGTCCTATTATCTAATGGGGCGGCTCCATCAAAACATTGAATTCACACCATAATCCTAAAATTGAAATTAATGAACAGTCCTGATGCATCCAGTACGTCATGAACATAAATCAACAGCCAAAATAATTATTTTTTATTTTTTTTTTGAAGAAAATGAAACATTGAAACACATGATTATTCTAAATTTTTCCAGAACATGCACGTGGGCCTCATCTCATCAACTGTGAGATACCGTTCGTTGAGATTATAATTATACTCAAATTTAAAATAATAAATTATTTTTTTCAAACATTAAAAATATGAAAATATAAAGTAAATTTTGTACTCCCTTCGTCCCTAAATGTTTGTCCTATCTCCTCTTTTCCTTTGTCCCAAAAAGTTAGTCTCATTTCCAAAATTAAAGCTTCAAAATCACTAAATTTTCAAAACTTGTAACATTTAGGAACGGAGTATTATATAACGGCGGTGTATATTATCAATAATTTTCAAAGCGTTCGTAAAAATAACCAAAATTAAAGCTTCAAAATCACTAAATTAAAATGTTTGAAAAGTCAAATGGGACAAACATTTAGGGACGGAGGGAGTACTAAAAATCATTTTTTCCAACTTTAATACTTTTCCTTTTGAGTTTAAAATAGTCTTATTATAAATATAATATTTAAAACTGCTAAAATATTCTCCTTCTGACCTATCCGAAATTGAATTCTTGATCCCGACACACGGAAATTAAAAAAAATGTTAGTCAGAGTAATTGGTGTGAATAATAAAAATAAGATAAGAAAGAGAAAGTGAAGTATAGAATAAATAGAATGTTGTCGTGAATGTGAGTGAGAGTAAGTTCCATTAAATAAAACATTTTCATTTGAGCTGTATTATTTTCATAAATTGTGGGGTCCACTTGTCATATCTACTAACTTTTTTTTCTCACATATTTAAATTGTGGATCTCACTTATCATATTCACTCACTTATTCTCTCACAACCATTTTCCAATATTTTTATTCTGTAAATTTCTTTAGCCAACCAGCTAATGTTTATTAAAAATAAAAACGTCCACGTGGCTCTCTATCATCTCCTTATACGCGACGAACGTGCTAGATATGAAGACAAAAATATCATTTAATTTAAGTCATCCAACAATTTTAAAATATTTAGATGGGGCCACTTAAGTACCAAAATTTTCAAATTGGCCACTCAATTAAATTTTTGTCTCCGAATTGCCACTATTTTGGCATGCCATTAGATTTTGTTGTAAAGTATAAACACAATACCTATTTTACCCTCATAAATAGTCAATATTATCTTATTTAACGGTTAAGCATTTATGATTTGTCGTTGTCATCTTTCGTCCCACACCACAACATAGATCTAGGACCAAATAGTTTCCTAACCATTTCTTGAATGTGGATCATTAAACCAAGCGGCGATACGTGTGTTGCAGTTTTGATACCTTCCATCATGAAAAAGATGATAAAGAAATCATGAGATGTTAAATCAATTATTGATTAACTAGACTCCATTAGATGATATTGAGCTTCAGAAAAATCAAATTCTGAACACAAAAAGCTTTAGCCTTGATGGGTGATTATTGTATATCAATATTAAGACAGAAAGAAGATGAAAAATTGATCAAAATCGACAATTTTGCCATGGATCATATTTGTGAGGGTTGGATTTAAGTTTGGATATGATGAACCATGACTTTTTGGGATATATTTATACATACACTTGTACACATATATATAGCCATATATACCACATATTTACATATATCAAATACATACGATGGGACCCCCCAAAAATACCCACCACACACTTTCTCCCCTATATAAACTATAACCCTTCTCATGTTGAAGGTAATCTATAGTCTACTCTCTCTCTACAATACTCTCTCTAGAGCTTTTCATACACATATTTACTCAAATAAACACATACTTACTCTTACCCCCGATGGTTATAGAGGAGCATCCCCGCATCCCTAACAGTGCTATTTTGCAGATCTTGCCTGAGGTGCGACGTGTTTTCTGCGACCTTTGCCACCTCGGGTCGTGGCGTCATCTGGATAAAAGGGTAAAATGAGAATTTCGCAAAACTTAACAGCAAAAATTAATGGAATGTAAGAAATGGGGCAATATTGAGACAAAATTAGATACTTTGGTTGCCCAATTAAATATTTTGAAATTGTTGGGGGGCCGAATGACATTTTTGCCATGATCCGTAATATCTAACGAAAAACGATCGCCTCCACACAGGGGAGAAAGAGAGAAAGAAACGATTACGGTCTCTTTTTTGAGATTGACATATTGACCCCCTCAAGTTTTCGGGGCCATTGTGTTCATCTTCTCTTCGATCGCATTCTTAATTCATAAGATTCGGAATCCAAAAGGATTCAGCCGTTCTCTCTCTCTCTCTCTCTCTCTCTTGATTTGATTCCTGTAAGTTTCTCGATAAATCTTCCGACGTTGATTTTCAATTTCCGGTTAGTTTCAGTCGTATCGATGATTTGTTTTGTTCATTTAAGTACGTTTGATTTTGCAGTCTCTGTGATTTTAGATTGAATTGGATCATATATTGGTTGTCATTTTCATGTTTTCGGAGTTCATGCACTAACAAAGTAACAATTGTTATTTTGTAGTTTCTGATGGTTAGATAAAATAGAGACATATTATTGTAGTTTGTAATGATTTTTTTTTATTAACTTGAATTTATTTCAAATGTTGATCTAAAAGTGGTCTGATTGAGTTTTGGAACAGTTGAGTAAGAGTCTTAGGGTGTACTCCGTCTGCCCCACCTTAAATTGGACTAACTTTTTGGGCACGGTGATTAAGGAAAGGATAAGTGAGGTAGAAGAGAGGTGTTGTGAGTATGAAATTTAAAGTATAAGAGAGAATGAGCGAGAGGAATAGTAAGTTGATTGGTGTTGTGAGTATACAAGTAAAGTAGGGCAGAGAATTAGTAGGATGAATAGTGAAGATTTTTTTGCCATTTTGGCTAGTCCGGTTTGAGGTGGGATGGAACAAAAGGGAAATAAGTATGGTTTGAGTTGGGTCGGAGGGAGTATTTGTTTGCGAGTCTTAATGGTAGAGTTCAAAAGAAGAATGACTAAATAGCCTTCACTTCATTTCAGAACTCATTAATACTCATTCATTAAGAGCAAACAAATACACCCTTAGTTTGGTACATGAGCAGTAATTCGAATGCCATGATGAATTAGTTTGCATGTGAATTAAGTATTGAGAGATAAAGTACTAATTTACTCATCTACAGTGAGCTCCGGGCAACTGATATTTATGTGGATTCCTCACGAACTAGCAATGTATATTTGAAGAGGTTCAACTAGAATTAAGTTTACCCTTAGATGAACGCCAATATGTTGATGAGGCTCACTTAACGGTTCAAGATTTTGGGGAAAATGGGTACCATTTTTACTATGAAAAGTACAAAATGTTAAAGGTACTAAATTGTTATGAACTAGGGGAACTGGTGATAACCTCAAATTAAGCAACTATCTCATTGAGGGGAGGGGTGTGTGGGGTGAGGGAGCATTCGCTTTGTACGTTGCAACTGGGAAGTGACATCCATTGGGTTGTTTATGCATGAATTATGATATCTCATTGGACCGGCCGATACTGGTCTCTACCATTTCAAACTCAAGCATTTAGTTAAAATTGAACTTCAAATGGTGACCATATAATTGTTCTATGCCCCTGGCTCATTAGTGGCTAGCAGATGTTGTATAAATTGCTTTTCTTCTGACATAGCATCGAATCAGTGAAGCTTCATATGATTCAAAATTATATCCTGGTTGGATATTTCAAGAACTTATTCAATTGACATACTCGTAGAATAAATGTTACAAGGCCTAACGGCAGAGTATGTCATTTGTAGTTGTTGATCCTTTGACATTTGAATGGACTTCTTCCTTGGTCCTTTAAATCTCGTAATTTTTATATAGCTTAACTAACCCCAGAAGTACTCTCTCCGTCCCAAAATACTTGCAGTTTTAGGAGATAAATACTAGCAGTTTTGAAGTTTTCTATAAAACTTTGAAACACTTTGCCTAAACTATCCTTATTTATGATTGGGTAGTTGTCATTGTAAAAGCAGTTAATTGCCTAAGTACTTGAAATATTCAAAGGATTATTTAGTATATTTGATATGTATTGATTGATATTCTTAATATGTGTGAAAAGTCCTACAACTACAAGCATTTTGGGACGGAGGGAGTAGTAAATATGGATTGCTGAGAAATGAAATGTTACACAAGTCTATGTATGTGAAACCATTTATGATATCAAGTTAGTTGATATATTAATTGTACTCCCTCTGTCCATAATGATAGTCCCACTCGACTATTCAAACATTTTAGCAACCTATTTTCATTTCCATCACTAACCTTAATGATGTTTAATTATTACTTCATTACCTTCTCTTCTTCCTTGGTTGGCCCTCATCCTTCCTTCTCTTCCCTCTTCTTGGTGGACAATTTTGGTAGTTCAATGATTTTAACCTAACAATTTTGGAAAGAGACTGCCTTTTTGGGACAAACAAAAATGGCAAATGGGAACATCTTTATGGCACGGAGGAGTATCATATGATCAATAATTTGGATTTGTGTAGTAGCATATTTTCCTGAGTGGATGAAGCATAACACACTTGCTTTATAACAGGATGGAGCTGCTTTTGAGCAGTGATACAACTGACTTAAGTTACTGGTTAAACTGGAGTTTCTTTCTTTGTGCCCTATCGGTCTTCTCATCTATGTTAATAGCAGCATTTTTGATATGGAAATATGAGTGTTCTATCCCTTCTTCATCTGACAAAGAGGTGACTCAGCGAGAGAAGGCTTGGTTATTGTATGGTGTCGAAGCATGGAGGACTTGTGTGAAAGAGATAGATCCCATTTGGTTACTGGCATATCGAATCTTCGCATTCTTTTTGCTTTTAGTTGCAGTCACTGCTGATGTTGTGTTTCATGGAACTGACTTATTTTACTATTACACACAGTAAGTCATCTTTCTGTTCGTATGATTACCATATTGATAAATGTATATCAATTGTCTTTTTCTAAATGATTAGCTGATACTCCCTTCATTCCATTCAAAGAGTACTCTCTCTATTTAAAAAAATTCATCATGTGCTAAGACATACTATTGTTCCATCTTAGGTGATGAAGTTTCAATAATGAGAACTTCACTAAAAGTACTACTCCCTCCGCCCCAAAATGAAAGTCCAAAAAATGTACAAATTTACTCTTGATCAAGAGCAATTTTTTTAAACAAAATTGGACATTCATTCTGGGACATAGGTAGCATTAGAACTTTTATAGTTCTGTATGACCAGATAGATTTAAATGGGTTTTCAGTTATAATTTGATTTTGTTAACCAAATGAAGTAAAAAAGAGGACTTTTTCTTTGGAGGGAAGGAGTACATCTTTTGAGTTAAATCTTCTCTAACTACAGATTTTGATGTATTTTGCTTCTTGATAGGTGGACTTTTTGCTTGGTTACCATATATTTTGGGGTATGCCTTTTTAACTCCTTTCTTTAGCCTATTGTTCCTAACAGTTTTATTGCTTTTGCTTGCCAAATTTCTTATCAATCATGTACTCCTTTCCACCCAAAGATCCCACTTTTCTATTTTGGGACAGTCTACGGACTCAAAGGGTCTCATTTGAAAAATTAAGCTCACAAGTATAATAGCTTCCAAGTATATCTTTATTATTTGAACTTAAATTAGCAAGGATATTCCTCTCTTAAACTAAGAGTATTGAGTGAAAATTATTTTGATCCTTAAAAATTTGATATTCAAATGTGGACTGGAAAATGCGGGGAGTACTTCTTACTGTGTAGTAGGGTGCTTATTTAAATATATCATATTTAGTTACAGGTTTGTTTCTTTTTTGTGTGCTTTGATCTAGAGTTCTCATAAATGTCCTTTAGTTCATTTGTAGTTTGGTTCAGTTCTCTCCATATATGGATGTTTCTGGTATCACAAAAGTGACAATACAAATGGCCAAGTTGTTCATCGTGTAAGGACAGATGCAGAGCAAGGCCTTTATGTACCTCTTTCACTTGGAGAAGCTGAGGATACAATCCGAACGGGTTACAACCTGAATCATCAGGCAAAAAATTACTTAAAAATTGCTGCCTTTTGGGGCTATATCTTTCAGATAATGTTCCAGGTATATCCACTCCCAAGAATATATATTTGTGAATTTATCTAATGATTTTAAGAAATGTTTATTAAATGTAAAAAATTGTGTTTGTGGCCTTTAGAGTTTAATTATCTGTTCAATGATAAACAGATGACTGCTGGGGCAGTGGTGATAACTGATTCTGTTTATTGGATGCTGATGTTTCCTTTTCTTAACATCAGAGATTACCAACTGAATTTTGTGAGTATTAGAACCAATTTTTTTATATACTATTTTATTTTTGGTTTCTTTAATTCTGTTTGATCCACATTATGACTTTTGTGAATAGTCACATTAACATTATGTTATTAGCAAACATGTTCACTAGTTTCTGAAAGTTTTTCTTCTTGTATCAGTTCACATATGTTGCGCATTCGTTAAATGCTGTTTTTCTCCTTGGGGAGACATCTTTGAATTGCTTGGTAATTTCCTACATTCTTCTTTGTTTCCTTCAACGATTCTTCATTCATTCTTCTTCTTCTTCCTATTTTTCGTGTTTATTATGTTGGCATTCTTGGATATTTGACAATTTACTAAAGCCTTGTTTCAGCACTTCCCCTATTTCCGGATCGCGTATTTCATATTATTGACTGGGATTTTCGTCATATTTGAGTGGGTTGTTCATGCCTTTGTCTCAATGTGGTAATGTTATTCTCTGCCTTTGTTTACAATTAATAAGCCTGTTGTTGTTTTCCTATTGTCTTACAGTAGCATTTTTTCTTTGTTCCAGGTGGCCATACCCATTTCTTGACCTGTCAATGCCATATGCTCCATTATGGTACGTCATGAGAATGCTTATTGTAGAGAACTGACTAAAGATTGTTCTCGGCTAACTTTTGCGCACCCTCATGGTTTATTAATTAGGCCAAATTACCTTTGTTTGACCATTTAAACTATCCAACTTTTTCCAATAAACCATTCTTTGTAAGTAAGGGCCCATTTTGCCATCTACTCCCTCCGTCCCATTGCAAAAGGCACAAAAATCTCATTTTGGTGTCCCATTACAAAAGGCACAAGCCCAAAAAAGAAATTTTTTAATACTTGTTTATTCATGGGACCCACTTGTCATACTCGCATCATCTATCCACTTACTATTCCCTACCCTACTTTCTCTCTCGTACCTCACTTTTCATACTTTGAACACTTACTCAACTATACACTTTCCTTTCCTTAATTTTTGTGCAAAATCCATTTTGTACCTTTTGTAATGGGACGGAGGGTAATGTTTTGTAAAAGGTCGTAATAACCACTACCTGTCAACTTCCATTAACGAAAACTAACAAAATTATAGTTGGGTAATTTGCAATTTGGTTCCTGGCTTTTGCTCACTTTTGCAATGTAGTTCCCATAAGTGTAATTCTATCAATTGATATACTATCTTTTACAATTTGTTCCAATTCGATGACAAAACTGACAGGATGTTAGTTTTTTAACGGCTTCAAAGTCGTGTGACTTGCACATGACGTTTAAGGCATTTTTGAAGCTACACATATCCGATTGGCATGATTTTATTTTTTATTTTTAAAAAAATGTTGAAGCTAATATTTAAATTTTTATCATATATATTTTTCAACACAAAATTTTGGGGAAAACTAGTTTCTCCTTAAGTTATAGAAAGTCCTGTTTTATAAACTGTTCCTGAATATTCACTAACTACTTGCAAGTAGAAAAAAAGTAGACTTTTTATAATTTATGGAGAAACTAGTTTCTCCCAAAACTTGCTCATTTTTCAATTGTTTTTGGTGAGCAAGAGTTAGAAACAAAAAAAAATTTGTCCTATTAAATGTTTGAAAATATTTCGTTAATTTTTGTTTGTTTTTGTTAAATTTCGTAACGTAAGTTGACGGGTTGTGGTCAAAAGAAAATTTGGCCTATTAACTGTAGATTTTTAGAATTTACATTTTGTGCGCTGATTGCTTCTCTAATTCTTCATGCCTGAGCCGGTTTTGGTGACCATACTTTTAAAGGAGTCAATTGAAATTTTACTGAGTACACTTCAGTCCCATCTCCCTCCTCTTTCCGGTCCTATAGATTTTCCTTAGCAAAATTCTGTGTGACATTCTATTGTCCCCTCATATTACCGTAAATTTTGATTTGTAGGTACTTGATGGTGGCTCTACTGCATTTACCGTGCTACAGTTTTTTTGCTTTGATCGTGGCCGCTAAAAGCTACCTATTGTCTCGATGGTTCCCTCAATCATATCAGTGTTTGAGATAATATGTCTTCGTTTTGTCATACTGGAAAACCGTAGTCCATCTCCTTGCCAATATATTTGCATTGACAACACATTCCTTGACGAAAAATGCAGCCATGGGAATACATAGTATAAAAACGGACTTGTCTGACGCTTCTCCCTGACATTCTGGGAGGCGATAATGCCGGAAAATCATTGTTGTTGTACTCCAAAACAGTGTTATTGTAGCTTATAGCAACATCAGTACATTTTTTTTTTTCAAGTAAGAAAGAAAATGATTTCTATCATTTCTGGTTGCGACTAATAGGGGTGTATCTCATTGTGGCTAATAGGTGGTGTATCTAGGAGGTAGGATAGATATGTGATGCTACCATGGCCCAAAATCTATTGGGCCTATAGTCCAAGGACAATAATTCGGGTATGGGCAAGCCAAACCCAGAGCCCAAGGTATAGGTGAAAGGCGGGAAAGTACAGTCAAGCAGAAATAATAAATGGAGCGGGAAAGTAAAAAGGCCACCATTTGCGCGATAAGTGCATAATGGCGGGAAACATGTACATATGTATGCAGGAAAGGCGGGAAGCGCCTCCAGTATAGACTTGTCGCCTAAAGGGTATCTTGGGCTAAGGCTAGATGTTTTATCTTGGGAGACAGGTAAGAAGGTTCGTGCCAATGATTTCCACCTAATCAGTTGAGGATAGTGACATATGTGGTAGGGAAAATGTGGTGTAACAAACTTTTGGACGGATTGGGCAACCAATGACATGAGGACACATATGTTAACTGCCTCACATGACGCACCTTAGAGGGCACGTGGTAGCACCCTATATAAGGAATGTGACTAGACGTGTTCAAACGGTTATAACCGCCAGTTAACGGTTATAACCGCCGGTTAAAAAATCGTTAAACCTTATTCGTAACCTAACCGTTAACCGTGTACTAACGGTTACGGTTATCCGGTTAACGGTTATAACCGGTTAACACGGTTTATCCGGTTAAAACGGTTAACTGAAGCCTTTTTTTTTTTTTTTTCATATTAGTCATTTTAACGAAATTTTTAACAGTTTCTGTTAACTGGAAACGTTAAAAAATTAACTGGAATTTTGAAAAACTAACTAGAAACGTTAAAAAATTGACTGGAATTTCAAAAAACTAACTGAAATTCTGAAAAATTAACTGAAAACGTTAAAAAACTGACTGAAATTCTAAAAAACTAACTGAAATTCCTAAAAACTAACTAGAAATGTTAAAAAACTGACTGGAATTTCAAACGGTTATAACCGATTAAATAACCGAAGGCTATAACCGCCGGTTAGCCGGTTTGAAAAATTTGTAACCTTAACCGAACCGGTTAACCGCCGATTTCGGTTAATTCGATTACGGTTAAACCAGTTAACGGGTTTGACCGGTTAGTTGACCGGTTAAAAACCGCCGATTAGCCGGTTCCGGTTAGATTTTGGACACGTCTAAATGTGACGTAAAACCCTAGGTACATTCTATTCTGCACTTTCACCCACTGCCATAGTACTTGTACTTTTCCTTTCCAGATTTGTACTTGCCGCCGCAGTTACTTATTCTCACACCGGAGGGGCTTACGCCGGGGGTGCCCTCGGCTTAGTAACGTGGTTTCGTGTGTGTAGGCAATCAAGGAGAAGAAGAAGGCCGTCATCCTCACTAGACTACCAGCTTGAATAGAACTTTGCTGTTGAGAAAATTCCCGACGGCATCAATTAGAAACCCAGAAATTAAATTCTAAGCTTCGTAAACTCCCAAATTGTTCCCAGCAACAGTAATTTTGGCAAAATTGTTCAAGACTTGGTTACCTCAACCAAAACCATTCCAGTCACAAACACCACCCAAATTAGAAGTGAAGTAGAGGTCCCACCTGGTTCTAATTTGTATATTCAAGGCCTGGAAATGGAGTCTGAGATGCAGAGAAGGCGAGAAAGAGAGCGCCAAGTGGTTAATGCTGCAGGAGTAGGAGGAAGTGGTCAAGGCCGAACACCGCCACTGCTTGTTCCAGATGCCGCAGTTGCTGCGAAAATTGAGCGAATACGTGCCAATAACCAGGTCTTGTTACAGCTTTTGGCCAACAACAATCGCCTAGCTGAGCTAAATCAAGAGCCAACCCCAATCCCGCAGAGGGACAAGGGACAAATGGTTTGTGTCAATCAAGATGATAAGGAGGTGAGTATCAATGCGTCTCAGATTCAGGAAAGGTGAGAAGATCGATTTTCGCCTCCTCGTGATTTGGAGAGAGCAGCACGGGTGGAGGCTAGGAGAACAAGGACGTCAGGGCTCGAAAACAGAAAGCCACAGGAGTTTGTGGAGGGAGGAAAATGTAGGCGGGTTTACCATCATTCTGGCAATTCAAAGAACAACTCTTATTATTATGAATATGAGGATGACACATGATCCTCTTATGATAAGTCTTATCGCCCTAGCCGCTCAAGACGGTTAGACAGTAGGACAACCACCAGTGTATTCTCGCACAAATCTAGGCCTCATGTGGAGTGGGAAAAAGAAAAGGGTGAGGAAGTGCATTCTAGGAAATCTCGAGGCGAGAAAAGGAGCGAGAAAAGGAGTGTCGGTAAAGAGGAAGTATGGAAGGATGAAATTGCAACGAGATTGGCAGAGTTAGAAGCTGGAGCGAGGAAGACTAGTAGCAAAGAGTTTTTCTTAGCCCCATTTTCCCGCATAATTCAAGATGCTGGTCCAGATCCCAATTTTCGTTTGCCTCCTCTGGAGAAGTACGCGGGAATTACTAGAGCCAAAAACCATCTTGGAGGATTTGAAGTCACAATGGCAATGGCGACAAAGGATGACCCAACCTTTTGTCATGCGTTGGCCAGCACACTGATTGATGATGCGTTGGAATGGTTTTTAGCTCAACCTCCAGAGTCTGTTTCTGATTATGTGGATTTCAAGAAGAAGTTTATTGAGAGGTTCAGTGCTTCAGGATCCCGCCCAGCGAGAAAACAAGAACTGTGTGGCATTAAGCAAAAAAGTGGAGAAGGAATAGCCAGTTACACTGATAGATTTATGAAGGTGGCAAATCAAATTTCGGATCTGGATCACAGTAATATATCATGTTGTACATGGCAGGATTGACTTCAGAGCACTTTAAAAGAGAATTGGGAATGAGACTCCCTCAAACAACAGGGGAATTGTATGATTTAGTATTGGGATATTGTGGGGTGGATAAGGCTGATGATACCCTGGTGGGGCCTGTTGCTGCAATCCCGCAGAAAAATGTAAAGGAAAGAATTGAGTATGTCAGGAGCGACGAGCCTGCTAATCCGCAGGGAGATCGCGGAAATCAGGCCGGTAGAGGAGGTGGGTGAACAGATGGCCGTAATGGTGGGCGAGATATGAAGGGCGAGATGGTGGTCGAGGCCCAATAAGGTACATCAATTTTGCTAAGCTCAATGCTAGGCCGAGCGAGATCTTGAGAGCAGTACAATTGCCGCCTGCCTACCCCATGAAAGAAAGGGCAAATAGGGATCATAATAGTTTTTGTGAATATCACCTGGAGGCGGGCCATTTAACTGATAATTGCTATAATTTGAAAAGGGTGATTCAAATGAAGATTGATAGTGGGGAATTACAGGAGTATTTGTTGCAAGAAGGGAATGGGGAGAGACAGGATGGAAGGATTGTGGTGGATGTGATTCATGATCCCGCCAGTATAACCCAACTCAATAACCAAATTATGAGTTTGTCGCATACATTTAATGTTCCCGCATATCCCCCTGAAGAATAGAGAATTATAATCTTTTCAAGGCGGGAATTGGCGGTAACCCCAAAGCATGGAACTCAGCCGGTAGTCATCACTATCTCGCCAGGAAATAATATATTGAAGAGGGTGCTTGTGGATTCAGGAGCAAGCTGCAACATCCTATATTATGAGGCTTTCTTAAAAATGAAGTATTCAGAGGCAAACCTGGTACCATACAGGGGAGTTTTGGAAGGGTTTACTAACCACATGGTGAAAGTAAAGGGAACAATCTCGCTTGGTGTAGAGATAGGAGAAGGAAACTTGGTGATAACTCGAACAGTGGAATTCATGGTTATTGATTTGGTGTCGCCGTACAATGCAATTGTCGGCATCCCTTTATGCAAAGTTTTGAAATGATAGTATCAATCCCGCACCAAAGGGTTAAGTTCCCGACTCCATGAGGCATTAGTTGCCTCCTCAGTGAGCCAGTACCAGTGATTCAGAAGAGGATGAAAATTCAGAAAGGAAAGCTAGCCTCAACCAGTTCTTTGACGACAATATAGGGTACAACGTTCATATTCTATTAACGATTCAGGGTTTTTAACCAATTTCGTTAGAAAAATGCGTTAAATGATCACGTGTCACTTATCACTTAACGGAGGGTGTTTTTGAACACAAATTCTTTCGTTGTTGTTTTAATGCAAATTAAATGAAAATAAATTAATATAAAATTACAGAACTATCCTTGTAATAATAAAAAAAAAACATTACCCCTACTCTCCACTCACACACACACACTCTCTCTCTCTCTCTCTCTCTCTCTCTCTCTCTCTTTAACTTTCTCTTTTCACCCCATTTCTTCCACATATTTCAATCCACCCACCTCCATCAGCTCACACACACATACAAACGGACATAGATGAGAAAACGTGTTTCCAACACTATGCTACCTGCCTTCTTCTCTCTTAATAATTAATCTCCCTCTCTCTCTCTTTCTCTATCTAAAAAAAATTCACACAGTCCATTCCATTCCTGTGGGCTCTTTTCAGCACCACTGACAAAAACCAATACCTCTTTAACTCCAAATCATCCCAACTTCATAACCTCTGTGTAATGTACCTGAGAAATTTGCTGAATTGACAACTTTGAAAGAGATTGGTACATTCAGAAATGGCTTTCAAGGCTACAACAATCCATATTTGTGCCAATCATCCCAATAATTTTTATTCTCAATTAGCTTTTAAAGATTCTTTTTTGGATATCAATCACAAGAATTCTTGTTCTGAATTACATTTCAGTGTGAGGCCTAGATTCCCCGAATGGGAGTGTTTGACTGTTGTTAGTCACAGGGCAATAATCCATACTAAGGATGATAAACCCTTCTCCTAAACACCTAAAACAATTAATTACAGATGCATTGCAGGAGCAGAAAGAAGGGAAGGCTTGACTTGGTTTCAAAATTTTTTAAATCTAGCACTGTAACACTACAAAGAAAGAGAAAGTTAAATAGAGAGAGAGAGAGAGAGAGAGAGAGAGTTGGAGGGGGCATGAGTGGGGTGACCGGAGATGACGAGGCTTGACGGCGATGATGAATCATGGTTGGCGAAGATGGGAAGTAAAGGCAACGACGGCGATGTGGGTGGTTATGGTAACACCAAGAAAGGGAAAGGGAAATTGTTGTAGATCTAGTGGGCATAAAAGGTTTGGGACGATGGGAGAGGGAATGGTTGTCTATCTAGTTGTTTGAGGATGGTGATCACTAGTTAGCCGGTGGAATGGAGCGGCGCTGGTGTGGGGAACGGGGATGTGGGGTGGACAATAAGGTAGGAGGTGGTGGGGCGGAGCTTGGGGAGAGGGGTAAGGAAGGCGGCGACAATGGGTAGGGTTGGGGTGGCGAGAGGGGAGTGGAGGGTGGAGGTGTGGGATGATGCTGGGTGAGTTGATGGAGGTGGGTGGATTGAAAGATGAGGAAAAAGATGGGGTTAGAGAGAGAAAGTTAAAGAGAGAGAGAGAGAGAGAGAGAGAGAGAGAGAGAGAGAGAGAGAGAGAGAGAGAGAGAGAGAGAAAGTGCATGTATGAGAGGGGGGAGGAGGGGTAAGGTTTTGTTTGGGTACAAGGGTATTTTTGTAATCTTATAAAGTTATAAATTATTTGAGGGACCATATGGTTAATTTATTTTCATTTAATTTGCATTAAAACAATAAAGAAATAATTTGTGTTAAAAAATATCCTCCGTTAATTGACACGTGACTTACACGTGATTATTTAATGGATTTTTCAAACGAAATTGGTTACAAAGCCTGAAACGTTAACAAAATATGAACTTTGGACCTTTTATTGTAATTAGTAATAGAAGTGGCACTTTTTAGGAAACCCCCCTAAACATTGGAGCCCAAAATTTCATTCGCCCTTTTTTAATTTCTGTGCAAAATCTATTTTATTCCTTTTATAATATGTCATTTCAAGAAAAAAATTGGATTTATGTTGGATTATGGATACTTTTCATTGCGTACGTTACAAAATAAGTAATACTGTATTTGCAAACTAACCTTTTTTTATAATTTGAAATATTTTGAACAATAATTTAAGGTATTTTTATCATTCCAATAAAAAATTATTTATTGATAATGATGTAATGACAACAAGTCTTTTATTTTTATTAGAATTAATTAAATTTATTACTTACACTTGATTAGTTTGTTTTTGTTTGTATGCCAAAAAGAAAGAGCTGGGCTTATGAAAATTATATTTTCTAGAGTAGAAAAAATATGTTTTTGAATCGGGCTGAATTGAACTGGTCGCATTTCTATAAATGACTGACATTTAATTTAAAATAAGCTGTGACATTTTTTAAAATATATAACACCCAAAAATACTAACATTAACTAATGTTGGCTATACCGTTAATGTCAGCAATAGTGTTTTTGAGTTAATGTACATGTGATGACACTCATTCTAACTAATGCTAGCAAGCATTGTGTAATGCGCGAAAAGTTTCAGTCACTTATAAAAATGTCACCATACATTTTAAAAGAAGTGCCTGTTATTTTAAAAATGCCATCAATTTGATTCAAACTGATTCAAAAATACATTTCTCTATCTAAAAAAATTCATACAGTCCATTCCATTCCCGTGGGCTCTTTTTAACACCAGTGATAAAAATCAATACCTCTTTAACTCCAAATCATCCCAACTTCATAACCTCTGTGTAATGTACCTGAGAACTTTGCTGCATTGACAACTTTGAAAGAGATTGGCACATTCAGAAATGGATTTCAAGGCTACAATAATCCATGCTTGTGCCAATCATCCCAATAATTTTTATTCTCAATTGGCTTTTAAAGATTCTTTTTTGGATATCAATCACAAAAATTCTTGTTCTGAATTACATTTCAGTGTGAGGCCTAGATTCCCCGAATGGGAGTGTTTGGCTGTTGTTAGTCAGAGGGCTATAATCCATATTAAGGATGATAAACCCTTCTCCTTAAACACCTAATAAAAGACGTATATTATTTTTCGTGTCTTTTCCCATTCATTTCACGTACTATATATACATACAATACAACTTGGAGGAGGATTCTATCAATTCCTCAAAACTAGGATCTTAACCTATCTATAGAAACAATATAAATCTATACACACTAAAGATATGTACAACGCTAGAATAGGGAAAAGAAATATTATCACAAACGTGTGATAATATGATAATCTAACACACCCCCTCAGTCGAAACTGGAGGTAAGCGAACATTTAGACTGTCCCGAAAATCAAAGAACAGAACTGAAGCCAGACCCTTTGTAAACACATCTGCTAATTGATGTCGGGAAGGAACATGACGAACACGAACCTCGCCACGAGCCACTTTGTCACGAACAAAATGAATATCCATCTCGATATGTTTCGTACGTTGGTGCTGAACAGGATTACCCGAAAGATAGATGGCACTCACATTGTCACAAAAAACCAAAGTAGCATACCGAATGGGGCAGTGAAGTTCAAGGAGCAGGTTACGTAGCCACACGGACTTGGAAACTACATTAGCCACCCCCCGATATTCGTCTTCAGCACTCGATCGAGAGACAGTAGCTTGTCGCTTGGCGGACCACGAAATAAGATTAGACCCCAAAAACACACAATATCCCGAGGTAGACCGCCTTGTGTCTGGACAACCCCCCCCCCAATCGGCGTCTGTGAATGAGACCAAGGAAGACAAAGCCGAATGGAAAAAATGCAGTCCAAACTCACATGTTCCTTTGATATACCGAATGATTCTTTTAAGTGCATTCATATGCTCATCCCGAGGATCGTGCATGAACAAGCACACTTGTTGAACAGCATAAGTAATATCCGGACGCGTGAAAGTCAAGTATTGTAAAGCCCCAGCAAGACTCCTATACAGAGTTGGGTCAGAAAATGGTGGACTGGTATGGGCACCCAGTTTCGGTTTTGTATCAACCGGAGTAGACGATGGTTTACAGGAAGCCATTCCTGCGCGTTCAACAATCTCCAAGGCATACTTCTTTTGGGACAGAAAAAGAGAATTATCATAATGAGAGACTGCAATACCCAAGAATGAACTTAATCGTCCCAAATCTTTCATGGAAAACTCCGTACTAAGCGATGAAATTATTTTGGAGCTTGCATCTTGAGAAGACGCAGTCAATATAATGTCGTCGACATACACCAACAAATAAGCCATAACCCCATCAGCTTGAAGCACAAATAAAGAATTGTCACACCTACTCTGAACAAAACCCAAGGATATAACAAAATCTGCAAATCGTTTGTACCACGCCCGAGGGGCTTGCTTCAACCCATAAAGGGACTTTTTAAGAAGACAAACATAATCTGGAAATTGTTTACTGCGAAAGCCAAGAGGTTGATGCATAAATACCGTTTCATTTAGGTCCCCATGGAGAAACGCATTCTTAACATCAAGTTGGTGCATGGGCCATCGCCGAGACACCGAGATACTTAAGACAGTCCGAATCGTGGCCGGTTTAACCACCGGGCTAAAAGTGTCACCACAATCTATACCAACCCTCTGTGTCTTCCCATCAGCAACAAGTCTAGCCTTGTGTCTCTCAAAAGTACCATCAGCCCTGTCTTTATGAGTAAAAATCCACATGGAACGATTAATGTTAGCATCATGTGGACGGGGCACCAACTCCCAAGTCCTATTTTTAATAAGAGCATGATATTCATCTTGCATCGCCATTTTCCAATTAGGATCATTAAGAGCATCAATGGGAGTTTTTGGAAGAGGAGATTTAGAAACAGAGGTATGAAGACTAAAAGGGATTTTTGGTTTGAAAATTCCATGTTGACTCCGAGTGATGGGGCCTGTTGGGAGAGGAGGCGGACTGGGAATTGGAGGAGTAGGAGATGGACTAGACAAATCCAAGGGAGACGAAACCAAGGGAGATTGGGCCTGCCCAGAAGTGGAAGACGACAATGGGGCAGGTGTGTGTGGCAAAGTAGGCACACTGGGAGCAGCCGTATGTGGCTGCATAGGCATACTGCCCATAGTATGCGGAATACTGACATGCGGCACTAAATGGGGAGGCAACCCATAATCCAAAAAATTATAGGAGGTGTTGGTTGGAGAGTGTAACGAAGCAAACGGAAAACGGGTTTCATCAAAAAATGACATGTCGATAAATGATGATTTTCTTAGACGTTAGATCATAACACTTGTACCCCCTATGATTGATGGGATACCCCAATAACACGCATGGTGTAGAACGGGCTTGTAATTTGTTTAGGGTAGGAGAATAACACAAGCAATCAATACACTAAGATGAGAGTAGATGGGAGTCCGACGATACAGAACCTGGAGCGGAGAAACAAACTTCAGAGAAGAATTAGGAAGAATGTTGAGAATATATGCCACCATTTGAACGGCATGATGCCAAAAATTGGATGGTAGGCTCGCATGATTAAGGAAGGTATGAGCCATATTGTTAATCGTACGAATTTTACGCTCGGCTTTACCATTCTGGGGTGATGTGTAAGGACAAGAAAGACGAAAAGAAAGACCATTTTGTTTACAAAACTCCCAAAAAGAAGAATTGTCAAACTCACGACCATTATCACATTGAAAAGTTTTAATGTTTCGTTCAAATTGAGTTTTGACATAAGTACAAAATTGCAAGAACGTAGCATAGACCTCCGATTTATGAGCAATAGGAAACACCCATAGAAAACGAGAAAAATCATCCAAGAAAAACAAATAATAGCAATGGCCAGACGAACTTAACACAGGGGAAGTCCATAAATCACTATGTATTAAATCAAAAGGGTACATAGTACTTGAAGTAGAAGCAGCAAAAGGTAGTTTTACATGTTTCCCTAGAGAACAAGATTGACAAACATGTGACATTTTGGCCCTACGACAGTCTATGACTTTATTCTTCCTAAGAGAATCCATGACTGGAGCACCGGGATGACCCAAACGATCGTGCCATAAATTTGACGACGAAGCAGAAAAAGCAAACTGAAGGTTGGAAGACTGAGGATTGGTGACTGGATAGAGATCGCCCTGACTTTCACATCTCATGAGATGGTTCCCCGTCCATAAATCCTTCACAGAAAAACCAAAAGGGTCAAACTCAACGGATACCGAATTATCTGTAGTGAATTTACGAACAGAAACTAGGTTTTTAACTATCTGAGGAGCATGTAAGACATTTTTAAGAATAAGATGCGGGTGAGAAGGAGAGAATTGAGAATGCCCATAACCCTTAATTGGAATAGAATGGCCATTACCGACAGTTATGCCATGATTCGTGCTCATTGAAAATAGGGCGAGAGAATACCTGATGCCGATGTGGTGTGGGAAGTGGTCCCAGAGTCCATGAACCAGTTAGGGGCAGGAGGAGTCATACTTAACGTGTGCATGGCAGAGTCAATGTCCGTAGGTGAAGACGTACCCGTAGCCATATATGCCTGTTGTGGCCGAGGACCCATGACCCATTACTGAGACCGACCAGCAGTATGAGGCTGCCGCGTCCAAGGAACAGCGGTGGTTGGGTAGGGACATGGTGGAATTGCCCATGGCCAGTTCCAAGTGGGACCCCATTGTGACTGTCCATTGGCGTGAGGCTGTCCAGGACTCATCCACGGAGCGGAGCCATCATGCTGATGCAAACCACCACGATTACCATTTGACGCACCCCCTGAACGAGTACCACCACCCCCTTTGTTATTATTCTTGCCCGAACCCTTATTATTGTTCTTCCCAGTACCACGATTGTTGGTATTTTTAGAGCCACCAGTAGCTGCGGTAGCTGGAGTAGGAAAACCAGGAGGAAAAGAACCAATACTATCACGCACAACAATGGCAGATCCCATGGCAGCCTTCTTTTGTAAACCTGTTTCCTCAAGGATCAACATTGACCGAGCCTGATGAAACTTGGGCAATGGATTGCTTTGAAGGAGAAGCGTTGCCACCCCATTATAAGCTTCCGTTAACCCTGCAACCATCTGAAGCACCATACGGTCATTACCTACCGGGGAGCCGACGTTTTTCAACTGATCCGCGATTTGCTTTAATTGTTGACAATAAGCAGATGCGGATGGAAAAGACTCCATGAGTGTGGAAGTGAACTCTTGTTCCAGACTAACTGTACGCGAGTTTTTGTTGTCTTCAAAAATATCTTTCAAAGTGTTCCACGCCTGCATGGCTGTCTGATCAGGTTCCAAGATCGTGTTAAGGAGATCAGGAGAAATGGTCCCATAGATCCAACCGAGCACCTTAGCATCGAGAGTATTATACATCACGACCGCATCATCCGTAGTAGGTTCTTTCACTTTGCCTTTCTCCGACGGCACAATATGATGAAGAACCTGAAGCGAGCGAGCATGAACCTTGAAGACCTCGGCCCAAGTCGCATATTGGACGTTTTCAAGCTCCAAAATCACCGTGATGTTATTTCGGATGTTGGTAACGGCCATGGCGGGATGAATGACAGCCTTGGAACCCATAACCAAAGAAGAAGAATAATAAAAAAATAGGGACGACGGATCACGGAGGGAGGCGCAGCGAAAAAGAAGAGTATGCCCTAGACCTCTCGTAATACCATAAAAGACGTATATTATTTTCCGTGTCTTTTCCCATTCATTTCACGTACTATATATACATACAATACAATTGGAGGAGGATTCTATCAATTCCTCAAAACTAGGATCTTAACCTATCTATAGAAACAATATAAATCTATACACACTAAAGATATGTACAACGCTAAAATAGGGAAAAGAAATATTATCACAAACGTGTGATAATATGATAATCTAACACCTAAAACAATTAATTACAGATGCATTGCAGGAGCGGAAAGAAGGGAAGGCTTGACTTGGTTTCATTTTTTTTAAATCTAGCACTGTAACACTGCAAAGAAAGAGAAAGTTAAAGAGAGAGAGAGAGAGAGAGAGAGAGAGAGAGAGAGAGAGAGAGAGAGTTGGAGGGGGCGTGAGTGGGGTGACCGGAGATGGCGAGGCTTGACGGTGATGATGAATCATGGTCGGCGAAGATGGGAAGTAAAGGCAACGACGGCGATGTGGGTGGTTATGGTAACACCAAGAAAGGAAAAGGGAAATTGTTGTAGATCTAGTGGGCATAAAAGGTTTGGGACGATGGGAGAGGGAATGGTTGTTTATCTAATTGTTTGAGGATGGTGGTCACTAGTCAGCCGGTGGAATGGAGCGGCGCTGGTGTAGGGAACGGGGATGTGGGCTGGACAATAAGATAGAAGGTGGTGGGGCAGTGCTTGGGGAGAGGGGTAAGGAAGGCTGCGACAATGGGTAGGGTTGGGGTAGCGAGAGGGGAGTGGAAGGTGGAGGTGGGGGGTGATGCTGGGTGAGCTGATGGAGGTGGGTGGATTGAAAGATGAGGAAGAAGATGGGGGGTAGAGAGAGAAAGTTAAAGAGATTGAGAGAGAGAGACAAAGTTTGTGTATGAGAGGGGGGAGGAGGGGTAAGATTTTATTTGGGGTACAAAGATATTTTTGTAATCTTAATAAGTTATAAAGTATTTGAGGGACCATATGGTTAATTTATTTTCATTTAATTTGCATTAAAATAATAAAGTAATAATTTGTGTTAAAAAATATCCTCCGTTAATTAACACGTGACTTACACATGATTATTTAACGGATTTTTCAAACGAAATTGGTTACAAAGCCTGAAACGTTAACAAAATATGAACTTTGGACCCTATATTGTAATTAGTAATAGAATAGGGCACATTTTAGGAAACCCCCTAAACTTTGGGGCCCAAAATGTCATTCGCCCTTTTTTAATTTATGTTCAAAATTTATTTTATTCCTTTTATAATATGTCGTTTCAAGAAAAAATTGGATTTATGTTGGATTATGGATACTTTTCATTGCGTACGTTACAAAATAAGTAATACTGTATTTGCAAACTAACCTTTTTTTATAATTTGAAATATTTTGAACAATAATTTAAGGTATTTTTATCATTCCAATAAAAAATTATTTATTGATAATGATGTATTGACAACAAGTTTTTTATTTTTATTAGAATTAATTAAATTTATTACTTACACTTGATTAGTTTGTTTTTGTTTGTATGCCAAAAAGAAAGAGCCGATCTTATGAAAATTGCATTTTTTCTAGAGTAGAAAAAATATGTTTTTGAATCGTGCTGAATTGAACCTGTCACATTTCTATAAATGACTGACATTTAATTTAAAAATGAGCGGTGACATTTTTTAAAATAAATAACACCCAAAAACACTAACATTAACTAATGTTGGCTATATCGTTAATGTCAGTATTAGTATTTTTAAGTTAAGGTACATGTGATGACACTCATTCTAACTAATGCTAGCAAGCATTGTGTAATACGCGAAAAATTTCAGTCATTTATAATAATGTCACCAGGCATACATTTTAAAAGAAGTGCATGTTATTTTAAAAATGGATTTTTTTTTCAAAATATAGATTTTTAAAAATTTATATAACAAAATAACATCTCAAAAATATTAAGTACCAAAATAACACTTTCTGATGAAATCCGGAATTGACAATTCCGGATTTCCGAATTATTAATAAAGGAGCGATCGCCCAGTAAAAGAAGCGACCGCACCAAATGGAAATAAGTTGACTTTTAATTCATTTGTGTTTGGTTTGACATGCACACTTGGTTGGGCCGACTTGGTTGGGCCGAGACAGCTGAATGGGCATTTGTTTTGTTTGGTGTCCTCCTTCGTTCATTCATCAATGTTTTGAAATTGTCCCACATCATAGTATGTCATATTCTCTGTAAGTTAGTAATAATAATAATAATAATAATAATAATAATAATAATAATAATAATAATAATAATAGTAATTATTATTATTATTATTATTATTATTATTAATAATAGTATTATTATTATTATTATTATTATTATTATTATTATTATTATTATTATTATTATTATTATTATTATTATTATTATTATTATTATTATTATTATTATTATTATTATTATTATTATTATTATTATTATTATTATTATTATTATCATTATTATTATTATTATTGAACATACCAAAAGTGTCGAGTTGGGCTCAGCGAGTAAAGCCCAATCATCTATCCATTATTGCCACCATGTTCTCTGTGGGATAGGTCCAGACATCACTAGGCCCGAGGCCCATCATCAAGATCAGTCGACTTAAGATCATTGTCCGACCTAAGAGGTCCCGACCTAGCTTGGTCCGACTCTACGATCCAAACTCCCGTTCGGGTACGATCCAGCTCTACCTGTCAGTCAGGTCGACCTATATCAATGGGCGACTTCGATCTACCACGTAAATGTCGATCTAACAAGCGTCGACCTAACATTAAAAGGCGCACATGCTTGGACCTTTTTGTAACGGGTCCCCTATAATTCCGGAGCCATTACTGGACACGTTCTCACAGTCTGTAACTGTCCCACAAATCTCGGAGCTCATGCAGCCTTTCCTAATATACCTCACTCATTAACTATATATACATCATCACTACCACGGTTAGAAGGTAACTGCAATTTTGTTATCTGAATTCCATTATTCAATACATATTTTGCTCTCTAATCTTCAAACACTTACTCTCACGCTTGAGGGTCTAAGCCGGAGACATATCCGGCTAGTCGTGGGTTCTGATTTCAGGTCAAGGAGCTAGGTGATCAATCCTGCCACGTGGAGGAAGATTGATAAGCACAATTCTTGCGGCATCAATTATTATTATTATTATTATTATTATTATTATTATTATTATTATTATTATTATTATTATTATTATTATTATTATTATTATTATTATTATTATTATTATTATTATTATTAACTTAAAGAGAATATGACATATTTATGATGCGGGACAATTCCAAAAGAATGAACGAAGGAGGACACCAAACAAAACAAATGCCCATTCAGCTGTCTCGGCCCAACCAAGTCGGCCCAACCAAGTGTGCATGTCAAACCAAGCACAAATGAATTAAAAGTCAACTTATTTCCATTTGGTGCGGTCGCTTCTTTTACTGGGCGATCGCTCCTTTATTAATAATCCGGAAATTCGGAATTGTCAATTCTGGATTTCATTAGAAAGTGTTATTTTGGTATTTAATATTTTTGGGATGTTATTTTGTTATATAAATTTTTAAAAATCTATATTTTGAAAAAAAAATCTTAAAAATGCCATCAATTTGAAAAACACGTTTTTGCCATTTTGTAACGTTTAGAAATTTTGAGAGAAAAAAAATAAGGAAATATATTAATACGAAATATTAAAAAAAATTGACATTGCTTCATCCTATCCTAAATCATATCATGAATAGGATTCGAAAAATTGCAAAAAGGAAAGACTATAATCAATGTAATCCTAAAGATTTATGTATTTATTTCTCTCTCTCTCTCTCTCCCTCTCTCTCTCTCTCCCTCTCTCTCTCTCTTCGTCTTAATTAACTAATCGAATTTTAATCATTATTTTAAAAACAACAACGTATCTAATTATCGGTATTCAATTTTAGAAAATTGTGATTGAAAATTTTGTTAAAGATAAATCAACAACAATAAAAATTTTAAAATCACATATGAATAATTTGGCTCGTATAAAATTATGGCCAAAATTTGATTAAGTTAGACCATTAAAATTGTAGTGCGGGGAACTAAAAGGAAGTAGTATTTGATATTCATGCGAAACATTTCAAAACACTCCAATTCAACACAAACTAAGAAGAAACACAACAGAATCCCCATGACAAAAACTAACATGAACCCTAACCATGAAATTCAAGCTACATTTTCCCAAACCTTGGTTGCAACTCTACGACCAGTTTGAAGATGATTCACAACATTTTCTATATATTTGTTGTGTAATTCCTTGTCCCCAATCCCCATAATTTCCTTTGCATTTTCCTTATATATCCTCCCTTCTTCTTCAACCATTACTAAACGCACCGTCTCCGCAACCGATTTCCTCGTAAATGACCCATCCGCTTCATTTCTTGCCACTTCCACCCCTACATTTTTCTCCACAAGTAACCTCGCGTTAAGTCCCTGTTCCCAAGTAAAAGGAAGCAATATTAACGGCTTCCCAAACGTTATCCCCTCGTTAACCGACCCCGAACCACAATGGGTCAAGAAACTACCCACCGAGTCATGACTCAAGATGTTCAACTGAGGTGCCCAACTCGTCCACACCTTCCCCTGACCCTTTGTACGGTCCAAAAACCCATCCGGCAAGTCAATAGTTGACCTTCTTAGTGCCCAGAAGAAGGGTAATGATGATAGCTCCAACCCGAGTGCTAACTCAGTGAGTTGATCATCGCTCAGTGGCACCTCGCTACCAAGTGCGATGTAGACTACACACCCTTTGTTTTGTCTGTCGAGCCATTCCTTGATGGTGAGCCATGTTTCGTTGTTGTCAGCCTCTCTGGTATCTTGAATCGATGGTGGTATTAAGCCTACAGGAATTATTGGCTTCCCATGAATCTTTTCTAGTACGCCTATCCACTCCGGTGCGAATTCCATACAATGGCGAATAAAGATAACGTCTGATCCTTTAAAAACCGACCCAACCCGGAACATTATAGAAAGCCCGGATGGATTGTCCCTCGAAGTGGAAAACGGGAGGTCTTCGAGTTCATGGACTTTGAGTGCTACTTTTGTAGGAAAATCGACCCAAGGTGGTGGCACCAACCAATCCTCGGGGGTTTTTCGGACATCAGAATCATTGATCATGTCATCCGGCGAAGACCCAACGTAGGACAAGAACCAAGCCGTAAAGATTGAAAAATAGGCGCACGAGATGCCTAGGTTACCCGCCACATGTGGGACCCAGTGGGTCAAGAAATCGTATATGATCCAGTCAGGTGTCTCGGACTCGAGTAACTGAGTCAACTCGGGTTCTAGGCCATCCATGGCTTTCATGAGGCAGGGAATGACTTCCACGCCCATGTCCATGGTGGCCTCCGCGCCCTCGGGGAGGCCATTGACTTTGGGAAGACTGAAGCTAACAAAAGTGATATCAAGGGATGATACATTGGTTATGTTTTGTAGGCGATGGATGTTTTTGGTGGTGGAAATGAAGGATATTTTGTGGCCTTTTCGAGCAATGGATTTGGCGAGTTCGAGGAAGGTGATCATGTGCCCAAAACCCGACCATGGAAACATCACTATGTGGAGCTTGGATTCATTATCAGCCATGTTTGATCGGACTAAGAAGAAGAAGAATGCAAGCTAGGCAGCTTGTGGTAGGTTCTTGGTTTGTTCCACCACTCTATTTTATATCTCCATTGAGACATTGGCTTTACATTGTTCAAGTGCATAAGATAGGTGCTTTAATTTTTATTTTAATTTGTATCCATATTTGTTAGTTCCAAATTAATGTTATCCTATAATTTTTCGAGTGCGTCTGCTGAGAAACGCGTTTCTTCATAACTATGGAGAAACGTGTTTTTCATAAATGTAAGCCTTTTACATTTGATAACCGTAAAAAACCCAAGTGCCAAGCACCAAAAGCTTCTGATATCCGTAGCTTTGCATTTGATAGCCAGCGTTTTGCAATGATATCCGTGTTTTGTATTTGATAAATGTAGGATGTGAAATGTATATCCGTAAAACCTGCCGGGGTGCATATCCAGAAAACCGTTAGGTGCATATCCAGAAATGTGTTAGGGCATATCCAGAAATTGCTATTGAAGGTTTCTGGATATCCAGAAACCTTCAAATGTATATCCAGAAACATTTTGAAGGTTTCTGGATATCACTTTCATAGGTTTCTGGCTATCTAGCTCATTGTCGCGCGACATGTCGGGACCCGTTTCTCCATAACTTATGGAGAAACGCGTTTCTCCCTAGATTTTGTGTAATTTTTCTGATAAACTTAATTAAGTTTTAACTAAAATTTTATGAAAGTTTAATGATATTCTAAAAACTCTAACCATTTATATAGATAAAAGATAGGTGCTTTAATTTTTGTTTTAATTTGTATCATTTATATTGGGAAGTATTCATATGCATTTGGAAATTAATTGATCTTCATCTTGCAAGGGAAATCTTTTATTTTCCAAATCTAATCTTATAATACAAGAAGGGTTTAAATTTAATTCTCCCAATAAAACAAGACAAAAACTCACGTGATGAGGCGGTCTCACGATGGAACAAAATTACATTTTCTATTTTAAAGTGCCATATTTTAAAAATATAACACTTTCAAACAAAGAAAAAATGAAACCTGTCGCACCGTGAGAGGGTCTCACAGGAGACCACATCATAAAACTATTACAATTGTTATCAATAAACTGTCATTTACAAAACTCCAATACTGATCGGGACAAAATTAAAAATATTGAAGTAGTAGTTATCCTAAAATGAAAATTTTGTGGTTATTATTGCATATAACATTAAGAAGATTAAGTGATTAAATTGGAAAAATATTAATGAATTATATATATATTTTTAAAAAACATAACTGTGGGATATTAAAAAGTTAACCTGCTTCATCCTATCATAAATCATAAGATTCCAAAAATGAGAACATCAATTATTAATTGGGCTAAAATACATTATCGGGTCAAAATATGAGTTGGTTAAATCCTAAATTACGTGGATAGTTATTATTATTATTTTTTTAAGAGAAACATAATCATTTTATAAACAACAATAAATAAATGTTTAAAAGTCGGTTATCTACAAAGGATGAAAGATTGACTCAAAAAGTGGGGATAGCATTTCAAATCCAAAAGTTGCCCAAAATATTACATTTGCCAAATTATTGACATTTTGACTTAACAAATTAAAAGAAAAATGAGAATTTCCTGCTAACATATCTTAAAGTTTGAGGTTTCACCTTAAAATCAATTGATACTAAGGAAATGGCCCAGAATCTTTATACACTACTGAATGAACACTCGCCGAATCAACATTAAAAAAATATAATAATAATAATAATAATAATAATAATAATAATAATAATAATAATAATAATAATAATAATAATAATAATAATGTTTCTTTTTTTGGAGTCGCCACACCGTTTTTAAGGAAAACATTGAAAAACCTTTTTTTTAAAGAGAAAATGGGCCCGGGGGTCAAGTTACTACGTGGGAAGAGAATATAGAGCTCACCCACATCGCCTCTTTCGAGACTTTCAATCAAACAAGGACAATACAATCATTCTAAGTGTGTGCAATTTGTGTCAACAAACAAGGCATATGAACTTGGATTTTATTAAGGATACTAAGAACTGAATACAACTTGTGAGCCATTGAAAGGGGCCACACCCTTAAAAATGATAAACTTGAATTACAAGGAAAGGTTGAGACAGTCTGTCCAGGGACTTTGGATGTCGTCCGACACAGGACTACCTCAGGAGAGGGATGTCGGACGACACTGGACATCCTGGTCAGATTGCCTCTTACAAAAAGGGGGGTGGATAGGCCACCAAGACTACCCTAACACTTATACAATGCTATTTTAACTATGGAGAAGCATTGTTTAGGGACTGGAACCAATTTGGGGTTGATTGGAGTAAATAAAGTCAAGATTGACTTTCTGTGATACGGATGTCGTATGACATAGGACACCCAGGGCAGTCCATGTCATACGACAGAGGCCGCCTCCATCAGCAGATTGCACCCAAATGATCTCAGACTTCCCAAACAGTGATATTAAGCTACAATACTAACTTAAAACAGTAAAACTGAAGTTAAAGATGGTGAAACTACAAAGGGAATCAACCTGGGTTAGCTGAAGTCACTGAAAGCCAAGCCAGCTTTCTGGGATTTCTATGTCGTATGACACAGGACTCCTTAAGGTGTCCTGTGTCGGACGACAGAGGTGTCCTATATCAGTGAACTTCAACAGGTTGATTCCAAACTGCTCAGAACATAAAACCAGGCTATATTATTAACTGAAGGCAGTAAAATGACAGTAATTCGTGAGCATTATGGGAGGATCACATGGCTTTGATGTCCCAATATGAATGATCACATGTATTGGGCCATGATCATGGGAGCCATCACCTCCTAACTCAAACAAAAGTAATCAAGATGCAAACTTTAATGAAACTAATAACACTAAATGTCCAGATCTGAAGTGAGGAAATGTGAATATGGATGATTCACATCTCCATCACCTTTATCATGCAAAATCCCAAATATTGACATATTATCAAGTAACACAAACATGTATGGCAATAACTTGAATAAATAAGATATAATCAGAGAGGAGAGGAGTTTAGGGTCTACCTATTGTAGTCCACAAGGCAAAGACACCAATAGTATGGTGTTTGCCCCTTCAAAACACCAACAAAGAGGATCACCCTTAGACTTGGCTTGGATGTGTGTGTGTGTGAGGAGGGAGGTGAGTGCGTGTGTGTGTGAGAGAGAGAGAGTATCAGCCTCTATTTCAGCAGAGTAACCTTACTCAAGAAAGTCCCTCTCTCAAAATGATCAGCAAAGCCCTTTATTTATAGGCATGCTGAAGGAGACCTTCCATGTCGTACGACATGGGGCGTTAACCGCCTTAGGGTCGTCCTGTGTTGGACGACACCGGTCATCTTTAGGACAGACTGGGCCAAAGGGAGGCAGGCCCAAGAACAAATGAATAAAAATAAACAAATTAATAAGGAAAGCCCAAAATGCATATAAATAAATAAACAAGCCCAAAATTAAGGCAAACTCTTTGCAATTTCAAGGAAGACGGACCCAAAAACACGAGTTCGGGTCGGGGTACTCACAGAGCCCCTCGGCGACGTCGCTTCCACGGGAAGTGGGGTTGTCGACAAAAATGAGAATCCCGAGCCGGACAAAGACTGGCGGGAAGAAAGAGATGACCAAGATGGCGAGTGGCTGGACCTTTATTAAAAAGGATTCCTACGTATCCCATGAGGGAATCAAGACAAATCGTAGTTCGGAGGGATGGACATTTGTGTCCGGGACAAAGGCGACCATAATGGTCAAACGGCTGGACCCTTATGAAAAGGATTCCTACGTATCCCATAAGGAAATCAAGCCGAATCGTAGTTCATGAAGGATGGCGATAACAAGAGGCCACGGGCATTTGTACCCAAGAGTGACTGTTTGTTAGGGGAGTCACCCCTATTTTGACTATTATTGGGAAGTCGCCCGAAGATTGACTATTAGCGGGAAGTCGCCCGAGATTTAACTATTATGGGGAAGTCGCCCGAAGATTGTGATGTAGGAGAGGATTGTAACTCATACGGGGCAGGCGTTTCACGGTCGAGTAAAGCAAGGGTCCAGCCGTGTAGTGAAAGTGGTATGGCCGGGTACATCAAATATTAAACAAACACAGTTGGGAGTACGAAGGCAGCAATTTTGGGTTGTTTATTTAGTTTTAGTTTAAAGTTATGCTTCGTCTCGGGATAAAATTACTATCGTTGTTTAATTTATTTTAGTACTTAATTAGGGGTATTTTAGTCTTTAGTTTGTTATTTGTTTTAGGGTTTTGAGATAGTATTTAAATATCTCTTAGGGCTTTGTTAAATCTTAGTTTTATGATATTTGATTTTAAGAGTTTTTCTCTTTAATTCCTGGTGGATTCCAGATTATTGCTGGTGGATTCCAGTATTGTGTTTGAGGATCCTTTGCTTGAAGGGTTCTTGTGATTAGTGCGCTAATCACGAAATTTATCCGGCTTCCGTGCTGCGTCAGTTGGTATCAGAGCAGGCCATATCTTGTCTTTTACATCATACTGAAGTATTATGGGAGATCAGGCAACAAAGGTGAGAGACAGGGTTGATCCAAGGCGGTGCCCTCAAGGGACAGAAAATCGGGATGATGGGGTATATTCTAGTTTCAGATCTGATGACGAGGTTATTCACGAAATAGATCGTCGATTGGATCGTGCTAGATCAAAGGAACAATATTTTCTGGGGTTAGAGGGCGAAGGACTCGACGAAGCGGACAAGCATGATCGACGTGTGCAGAAATATAAATCACTCAAAGATCTGAATCGAGCATCAAGGGAGCGAGTGCTTAGGCAGTGACATAGAATGGAAGCCAAATTTTATGCTGACAAAGCTGATCACTACACTGCCAAGATTCAGAAATTGAAAGCGCGTAGATCTGCAGTCCATGAACGTGCTGAAGAAGAACGTCGGGGCCAGTTCGAGTTCTTGTTGCAAAATAACCAAAATTGTGCTCAAGAAGAACGTCGCGGGGAAAGCCTTCACCGCGTCGAGCCGATTGAAGGGAAAGGATCAGATTCAAACGGAGGAGATTTAGTTGCAGTTAAGTCCGCGAAATCTGAAGAGAAGGTTGAGGAAAAGGAAGATTTATGTGCAAAATACGAAATCATTCAGGTATGTGGTGAAATTGTTCCCGCAAATATTATGGTTCCTACAAATATTATGGTCCATGATCATGCCCTAGTCGAGCCCATGAATAAAGATGTGGGTGGTATTACTTGGTCTGCACTATCAATTTTTGATATGGTTGTGGGTGTTATTGATTGGACAGAAGAATTTAAATACGATGATATTTTTATTGTTGATCATGGGGAGATTGTGGAAGAGTCCATGGAGGACGCTAATTTTTCATTCATTGTCGATTCTGAGGAAGATGGGATGGACGATCAACGAATGGATGAGATTGGTAGTTTTAATTTTTATTCGGATAAAATTAGTTTTCCTCGAATCTTGAAAAGGGGGTGAATTTACTCAAAGTATTTATTTTGATGGAATGGCTCTTTTCAAATATCGGATATGAACTCGGGGTCGAGTTCTTTTGAAGAGTGGTTGACTGATGTAGGAGAGGATTGTAACTCAGACGGGGCAGGCGTTTCATGGCCGAGCAAAGCAAGGGTCCAGCCGTGTAGTGAAAGTGGTATGGCCGGGTACATCAAATATTAAACAAACACAGTTGGGAGTACGAAGGCAGCAATTTTGGGTTGTTTATTTAGTTTTAGTTTAAAGTTATGCTTCGTCTCGGGATAAAATTACTATCGTTGTTTAATTTATTTTAGTACTTAATTAGGGGTATTTTAGTCTTTAGTTTGTTATTTGTTTTAGGGTTTTGAGATAGTATTTAAACATCTCTTAGGGCTTTGTTAAAACTTAGTTTTATGATATTTGATTTTAAGAGTTTTTCTCTTTAATTCCTGGTGGATTCCAGTATTGTGTTTGAGGATCCTTCGCTTGGGTTCTTGTGATTAGTGCGCTAATCACGAAATTTATCCAGCTTCCGTGCTGCGTCAGATTGACTATTAGTGGGAAGTCGCCCAAAGATTGACTATTAGCGGAAAGTCGCCCGAGATTTGACTATTAGTGGGAAGTCGCCCGAAGATTGACTATTAGTGGGAAGTCGCCCAAAGATTGACTATTACTGGGAAGTCGCCCGAAGATTGACTATTAGTGGGAAGTCGCCCGAAGATTGACTATTAGGGGGAAGTCGCCCGAAGATTAATGATAGATAATGATGATAAACAGTCGCGAGGGACGGACAAAATGGACCAGGGGCAAAAAAGGAAGATCACCCCTTTCTGGAAGATCACTGTCGTACGACATGGGGCTTCCCCACAGCTTTTTAATTAAAACCTTCCAGTTACGTAAATGGAGGATTCAAAAAAAAAAAGAGCAGCCGCCGAGCTTGAAGAGAAAAGAGAAGAGAAAAACAAAATTTTCCTTCCACAAATCTTCAATTCAAATCAAAAAAATCAACAATGCCTCCAAGAGCAGAGTCGAGAAGGCAAGTACAATGAGCATTGTCCGCGAAGAGGAAGCTCGTCGAACGGAACAAGCGAAAGAAATTCTCGGAGGGGAATGGGTTCTATCCGAGCCTAGATTTCCATACTTCTACGGAGGAGCGAACAGGGGTAAGGATTTTAAACCATCAATCCCTCCCCTATAACTTTCGAAATTGGATTTCTAGGGCTCATGATAGCATTTGGGGGAAAATCACACCCAAAAAGAAATGCATGTTTAAAATAAATTGCATAATCATTGAATTGAAATCAAAAAAGAGGATAATGACAAGATTTTGTTGAGAAAAGAACAAAAGGAATCATGAGATTCAAAATGTAAAGCGAAAATGCACACAAATAATAGAATGCACAGATTACCATGAGTATGTTCTGATACCTGTGCTGTGCTTACCTACAGGTTCTACGGACCAAGGGGTCCCCCGAGATGATCGCTACTATATGGGACATTCTTCCCGATTCCGCTGACATACCTGACAGTCCCAAGGGCCTAATTTATGCTGCTGGCCTCGGTCCTTTCTTCACAGCTGTCGGAGAGTTCAGAGACACGCCTAGGAGCGTGGAGCTAGTGAAGGCTTTTAGGCAGTACTGGTGGGACAGCACCCACACATTTCATCTATCTTGGGGGAGTCCACCATTACCCCCTACAATTTTACCGCTATCACCGGTCTGCAGTTCACAGTTCACAGGCAGGCCCATCTTTTCTGAGGATCCTGGGGTCTTGAGCCCAGATGCCATTAGAGGATTGACCGGCTTGACCCTTCGCCTGAAGGGCAACGGGGTTCCACTGGGGGACCTGCACACGGCGTTGACGCAGCAGTGCCATCTCTACTCTGGGGGCGAGGCTGCGGTCACAGCTGAGCAGCTGGCGAGGGCATTTGCTTGGGCTGGCTTCTCTGACACCCTGTTCTGTAATGCCTCTACTACGGAATTGACTCTTCTGTTGGAGCCTCTTCGGGACTGGAGCCAGGTCTCCACCTTTTTATGGGGCGAGGCCGGCTTGGCTCAGGTGTACAGAGCTCTGGACGAGGTGAGCAGAGGCACAGTGACCTCTTTTGATTGTTACCAGACGGTCCTGGAGGTATGCTCTTTATTATTCACATTTTTAGTTCCAAATTAATGTTATTCTATAATTTTTCTGATAAACTTAATTAAGTTTTAACTAAAATTTTATGAAATTTTAATGATATTCTTAAAACTCTAACCATTTATATAGATAAAATATATATTAGTTTGGTTTGTTCCACCACTCCAGTATCATTTATATTGGGAAGTATTCATATGCATATGGAAATTAATTGATCTTCATCTTAATTGCAAGGGAAATCTTTTATTTTCCAAATATAATCTTATAATACAAGAATGGTTTTAATTTAATTCTCCCAATAAAACTAGACAAAAACTCACGTGAGGCGATCTCACGATGCGACAGAATTACATTTTCTATTTGAAAGTGCTATATTTTAAAAATGTAACACTTTCAAACAAAGAAAACATGAAACCTGTCGCACCGTGAGAGGGTCTCACAGGAGACCACATCATAAAACTATTACAATTGTTATCAATAAACTGTCATTTACAAAACTCCAATACTGATCGGGACAAAATTAAAAATATTGAAATAGTAGTTATCCTAAAATGAAAATTTTGTGGTTATTATTTTATATAACATTAAGAAGATAAAGTGATTTGATGGGTATTATTTCTCTACCCACTTCTTGTTATAAAACCCTCGCAAGTACGAGTGCCAACTTGTAGCAATATACTATTGTAGGGGTCGAACCACAAGGACTCAGGTTGTTTGTTTTAGAACAAAGGTGCACAATTAAACAAGTAAAGGACAATGGGGGGGTTTGATTTTTGGAAGAAACAATTAACTACAAGGATCAATATTTAAAACTAGAGCTAGGAGTAACAAGTAAACAAAGAGAGCAATATCAAATAGAGATTAAAACAATAATAAGAGAGGATTCCATGGATTGGATTTCATTTAATCACAAAATACTATGCCATTAATTTAGGAAAATATATTAATTTCTATCTTGGGTTCAATCACCAAAGTCAAGATTGGTACGGTAAGGCCGCCGGATTTCAATCTATTCATTTCTATTCAATCACTTTTCGCAAATCAAGTCCAAGTGATAAAAAAAAGAAAGCTTTAAGCTTTAAAGATTTTATGAACCAAAACCCATTTGATTTCAATCAAGATAACCCCATGGATTTCATCATCTAGCAAAAGTCTAAGCCAAAATCTTCAAATCAATATAAGAAATTGACACCCATAAAGTTAAAAGGAATAAATTAGGAATCAATGTAATCCAAGAAACTTTCATTAAAATAGCAAGGATGAACAAGACATAAATTAATTAGAGAAAATAATTAATGGCATAGCAATAGTGACAAAACTACATCCAATCCATGAAATTAGGAGTTTAGCTACACATACTACACATTAAATAAACAAAACTAATTAATAAAAACATAAAAGAACTTATCTTAATGAAGAAATTAAAACCCCAAATTTTCTCTAAGCTTGCCTCCTTCTCGTTACCAAAATGAACATATCCACCCTAAAAATTAAAGCACAATTTCTATTTATACTCCATTCCATGTCCACGGCTGATTAACTGATTAGGGCCCAATAAAATAAAATGGGATTCAGGCTTAGAAATGGGATTGGGCCCAATAAAAACAAAGCTGCCCAATAAAAACAAAGCTGCTGGGAATTGGTCTTGGCGTGGAAATGGAAATGGCTTAACAGCATGGGATGGGCGGACGCCAATGGAGGAACGGCGGGCGCCGTAGGCTCTCGGCCTACTAAGGGCGCTGGGGGAGGATGAAGGGCGGTCGCCGTTGCTTCCTGGAGCTGGCCAATATTCTTTTCATCCAAAAAAAAATCCTTAGTACTTCTTTTTGGATTCGTTTCGGCTCCGTCTCGAATTTTAATTTTTTTTTCTTCACTTCCAATCACCATTTTTCCACCTTTTAAACCTGAAATAAAATAATACTAACAACACAATTAAACTACCATTTTACTCGGGAATTTTGCAATAAATATAATTTTAAGGACATAATTTGGATGTATAAAATACATCCATCAAATACCCCCAAACCTATCTTTTGCTCGTCCCCGAGTAAAATAAAACACCACAAAGCTAAATAATAACTACTAGAAAGCAAACAACAATAAAAAGATAAACCCAAAGTTTTTGCGTTGTCCAAAATGCCATAGGTTTGCCAACAAGAAAGTCTCAGAATCCTCACCAAAAAGACCAAAGAAAGGGTGATAGCCATGAAAAAGAACTTCCAAACACATTGAAGCATTCAACCTTTAATTTCCATCTAAGCCGGTGAGGTGGAAGTGATATTGTGGATCATTGTCACCAACCTAAATTTCTTTATAGATTCATTTTGTCATGTCCTAACTCAAAAGAGGATGATGATGCAGTAACGCATAAGGAAGGTGTCCATAGGCACTCTTACACAATTGCTAATCCGGTTAACTCATATTGGGGACACGACTTAGGAAGTTCACTACATTACATTATTGCCTCACTACAAAACTTTCTTCCTTGGTCACTTACACAAATACTCAAAGATAGGGGGACAAGTTGAACAACTAAACATATTATTTGTGTCACGTAGGTACAAGAATGTTTAATCATTCTCGGAGCGGAAATCGGTACCAAGGGATTTTTTTTTCTTTCTTTTTTTTTTTCATCCTTGCCATTCCTTTTCTCTTCTTAACATGACACTTATTCTCTTTCTTTTTCTTTTCTTTTCTTTTTTTTTTACATACATAACTTGCTACTTGCCCCCATTACAATACAATACGAGATTTCCTAAGTTGACCAACTCAAGCCATGCCCCAATATTTATTAACCTAATGACTTGATATTAACAATTGTGCAATTATGTTCTAGCAACCCCGAAAATGACAAAATGATCCTATAAAAGTACTTAGGTCAAATGACAAGGATCCGGGAAAAATGAAAGTGGAGTTGTGATGGTGCGACTAAGGTTTAAATGATTCAATGTGCTTTCAATTCCCATCAAGACAATACACACAAAAAACAGTGGCAACACAAACTACAACTCTCAATCATCATAGACTTCAATGACAACCACCAAATTTAGCCAAATGGACAACATTTTTTTTTTTCATAACTAAACAAGATATCCTACACTACATTATAAATATACTTCCACCCCCAAACCTAAATAGTGCTATGTCCTCATGGCATGAAAACCAAAAGAAAGCAAAACTCAAATTCGGGAGGGGGGGGGGAAATAAAAGATATAAACTAAAAGACGGAAATTAAAAACGAAAAGCAAGTAAAGTCATACCATGTTGGGGTGCCTCCCAACTAGCGCTTTGGTTAAGGTCGTTAGCTCGACCGGATCCCCTCTCTCAAGGAGGGTTGAAGTTTGTCGCTTTATTCTTGGCATTTGTCTTTCGGCCCTTTGGCAATTTCTTGTCTTCTCGGGCACAAACGCCCACTTCCTTCCATGCACAAAATCCTTCCTCAAGCCATTCCGGTGGAGCCCAAGAAACTTTAAGTGATTTATTTTTCACCCTTTTTCTATTATTTTTCTTCTTGTTGGGGCACTTACCCCCAAACCTATTTGATTCCTTCACCTTTTGGACATCATTCTCAATAAAAACATTAGAGCAAGTATCTTGATCAAATATATTTGCAAATAAAGTATCACCTAGATCAAGAAATTGGCTCTCTTCTTTAAGGACATGAGATTTCAAGGGGATCGAAAATGTGTGTGATGGCATCAACTCTTTTTGGGAGTTGTTTGGGGGGTGATACGACCCGTCACTCTCCAAGTGTTGATCGGATTTAATATTCATATCCAAGGGACAAACGCCCGCATTATTCCCAAAATTCCCACCGCTATTCACACTATACCTCTTAAGCGCAATGTCCTCAATGTAACCAACAAACTCTTCCTTTGGGGGAGGTTCTTTTATGCTATCAAAAACTGAAAATTCAACCTCCTCCCCCATCCAAGTTAAGGAAATCCTACCATGTGGCACATCAATGATAGAGTTGGTGACAAACATAAAGGGTCTCCCAAGCAATATGGGGACTCCCAAATCGTCAATATTATGATTTTCCATACATACCACCATGAAGTCAACCGAGATCACAATCTTATCCATTTCAACCAAAACTCCATCAACCACTCCTAAGGGACGCGTGATCGATTGATCCGCTAATAGCAAGTCCCTAGTAGGAGGTTTTAAGTTTTGCAATCCCAATCTTCTAAAAACATGATAGGGCATGACATTTACACTTGCCCCAAGGTCCATTAACCCTTTAAATTGTAGACCCCCCAAAGAGATTGGAATAATAAAGCTTCTGGGGTCTTTCTTGACAATTTCCTTTTTCAAACCACTCACACCATTGGTGGGTGTAGGGTTTTCAACATGGGGGAGGGGAGATTCTAGATTGTCATTAAAAGACACATTATTCATCATTCTCAACTTACTCTCTTCCTCACTAACATCAGCATTATCATCATAAAAGGAAGAGAGAAATACCTCCTCAATTTCATCGCTTTCATCCCACACTGTGGTAATTGCCTTAGCTTGTTCAGGTGGGTGTTGAAAGTTTTCTTGTTTTTGGTTTTGCAAGGCCCCCAACAATTGCCCAAGTTGGGTTTGCAATTTTTCCATTGCGGCCTCATGATTTCTTGAGGCTTGTTGTTGCTCTAGCTTAGCTTGATGACTCTCAACCTTCATTTGTCGGTTTTCGGCCCTTAACTCGTCCATGACAACTTCCCATGGGGCTTTCCTTTGCTCAAATTGCTCTTGTGGGATTGGATTGTGGAGTGGCTTAAATTGACTCCCTTGGCCTTGGTTGCCTCCCCATGAAACATTGGTGTTATTCCTCCAACCCGCATTGTAAGCATTGTTCCATTGGTTGTTTTGAGGAGGTCTTTGATATTGGCCTTGAAAACCTTGCATAACTTGTCCCATTCCTTGCATGGAATTTACCTGTTCATGACCAAAACTCGGACCACTTTGACAATCATTAGTAGCATGAGAATTGGAGCCACAAAAAGTACAAAAATCATTCACCACATTAGCATTGGAAGAAGGACTACTCATAGACAATTTATCAATTTTTTTGTGTCAAAATGGCCATTTGCTTAGCCATATCATCATTAGAGTTAAACTCATGCATGCCCCTACCCCTTGTACCCTTTTGTTGATAATTGGCTCCCAACATTTCAAAAAGCGATTGGGTCTCATCCGGGGTCTTAAAGCCTAGATTTCCCCCGGCCGCATTATCCACCATAGTTTGATTCGTGGGATTCAAACCATCATAAAAAGTTTGGTGCAAAATTGGCAAGGGAAAATTATGATGGGGGCATTGCATAAGAAGCATCTTAAATCTATCCCAAGCCTCATGAAAGGCCTCTCCCGGGTCTTGTTGAAATGTGATTATCTTTTGTCTAATGCTACCTAAGAGGGAATGAGGGAGATATTTTCTAAGGAAAGCATCATGCAATTGTACCCATGTTGTTATGCTAGTAGGAGGAAGGTACATCAACCAATTCTTTGCCGCCCCTTTCAAGGCAAAAGGGAAGCACTTGAGCCTTAATTGCTCTTCGGTGACACCCGCTCGTCCCGGAAAGCCCGAAACGGTCATGAGATATTCTTTTAGGAAGCTTAGGGCATCCTCGGAAGGGAGCCCATAAAAGTTGGGCAACATGCTAAAATATTGCCCTTTTATCTCATGATTCTTTGCCGCCTCGGTGAGAACAATGCAAGAGATGGCGGCGGTGTCAACCTTTGGTCTAAGAAAGTCATTCATGGTCGGGGGTACCTCTTCCGCCATTTCAAAATTTTCTTCTTCTTCCCCGATGGAAGAATTACTTACCTCAAAAGAATTGCTACCTTCACTTAATTCCTCAAAAAGCCCAGAAATGGAAGTATCTGACTCCGTTCCGGAATCACGAGTAGGAGTTAAGCTCCTCTCGAATCTATCAATGGCGTTGTTCGCTTGAGCCAACAAGGGGTTCAAGGAACGTCGCCCAAACATGCACCAAATAAACTAAAGCAAACAAACACCCAAGTCCCCGGCAACGGCGCCAAAAACTTGATGGGTATTATTTCTCTACCCACTTCTTGTTATAAAACCCTTGCAAGTACGAGTGCCAACTTGTAGCAATATACTATTGTAGGGGTCGAACCACAAGGACTCAGGTTGTTTGTTTTAGAACAAAGGTGCACAATTAAACAAGTAAAGGACAATGGGGGGGTTTGATTTTTGGAAGAAACAATTAACTACAAGGATCAATATTTAAAACTAGAGCTAGGAGTAACAAGTAAACAAAGAGAGCAATATCAAATAGAGATTAAAACAATAATAAGAGAGGATTCCATGGATTGGATTTCATTTAATCACAAAATACTATGCCATTAATTTAGGAAAATATATTAATTTCTATCTTGGGTTCAATCACCAAAGTCAAGATTGGTACGGTAAGGCCGCCGGATTTCAATCTATTCATTTCTATTCAATCACTTTTCGCAAATCAAGTCCAAGTGATAAAAAAAAGAAAGCTTTAAGCTTTAAAGATTTTATGAACCAAAACCCATTTGATTTCAATCAAGATAACCCCATGGATTTCATCATCTAGAAAAAGTCTAAGCCAAAATTTCCAAATCAATATAAGAAATTGACACCCATAAAGTTAAAAGGAATAAATTAGGAATCAACCATAATGTAATCCAAGAAACTTTCATTAAAATAGCAAGGATGAACAAGACATAAATTAATTAGAGAAAATAATTAATGGCATAGCAATAGTGACAAAACTACATCCAATCCATGAAATTAGGAGTTTAGCTACACATACTACACATTAAATAAACAAAACTAATTAATAAAAACATAAAAGAACTTATCTTAATGAAGAAATTAGAACCCCAAATTTTCTCTAAGCTTGCCTCCTTCTCGTTACCAAAATGAACATATCCACCCTAAAAATTAAAGCACAATTTCTATTTATACTCCATTCCATGTCCATGGCTGATTAACTGATTAGGGCCCAATAAAATAAAATGGGATTCAGGCTTAGAAATGGGATTGGGCCCAATAAAAACAAAGCTGCCCAATAAAAACAAAGCTGCTGGGAATTGGTCTTGGCGTGGAAATGGAAATGGCTTAACAGCATGGGATGGGCGGACGCCAATGGAGGAACGGCGGGCGCCGTAGGCTCTCGGCCTACTAAGGGCGCTGGGGGAGGATGAAGGGCGGTCGCCGTTGCTTCCTGGAGCTGGCCAATATTCTTTTCATCCAAAAAAAATCCTTAGTACTTCTTTTTGGATTCATTTCGGCTCCGTCTCGAATTTTAATTTTTTTTTTCTTCACTTCCAATCACCATTTTTCCACCTTTTAAACCTGAAATAAAATAATACTAACAACACAATTAAACTACCATTTTACTCTGGAATTTTGTAATAAATATAATTTTAAGGACATAATTTGGATGTATAAAATACATCCGTCATGATTAAATTGGAAAAATATCAATGAATTATATATATATTTTTTAAAAACATAACCGTGGGATATTAAAAAGTTAACCTGCTTCATCCTATCCTAAATCATAAGATTCCAAATATCAGAACATCAATTATTAATTGGGCTAAAATACATTATCGGGTCAAAATATGAGTTGGTTAAATCCTAAATTACGTGGATAGTTATTATTTTTTTTTTTTTAAAGAGAAACATAAACATTTTATAAACAACAATAAATAAATGTTTAAAAATCGGTTATCTGCAAACGACGATGAAAGATTGACTCAAAAAGTGGGGATAGTATTTCAAATCCAAAAGTTGCCCAAAATATTACATTTGCCAAATTATTGACATTTTGACTTAACAAATTAAAAGAAAAATGAGAATTTCCTGCTAACATATCTTAAAGTTTGAGATTCCACCTTAAAATCAATTGGTATTAAGGGGAGTGATCCAGGATCTTTATATATTATAGGCAAGGTTTGTCAATTTCCAATGTGGGATAATATCTCTAACATGCCCCCTCACGTGTAGCGGGCTTTGCCAAAGCTTACAACGTGGACTTATCAATCAGGTGTCGCGGAGTAACATCATGGGCCGTTGGGCTTGCACGTCTAAAGAACCTGCTCTGATACCATCTTAAAGTCTGAGGTTCCACCTTAAAACCAATTGATTTTAAGGTGGAATCTCAAACTTTAATAACACATTTTTGCAAGGATCGTGTCGGGCGGAGATTTCAACCATAATCCATCGTTAGCGATTTGAAAATGATAACGACCATTGCCGAGAACCTTCATAGATACACCCTTACAAGACTTCCATATGGCTGCCATACAACTTCACACAAGCCCAAGATTGATCAGAATTCTTATCAAATATAAATCTTATGCGTTGTTATCCGGAAAAGAGGCAACCGGTTCGACAACCGATTCATCATCCTTATCGGGTATATGATTGATATATGCAAACAAAAATTTCCTATGAACATCAAAGACAATACACAAAATACCAAAGAGCATAACATATGGAGGGAAATCAAAGCCATCACATAAGGAGGAAAATCACAGACTACAATTTGTAAACATATAATTCGAAGAAAAAGCCTAATTAAAAATAGTTCTGAAGAAATGAAAACAAATATAAAAACTAAATTCCTAATTTTATATTTATTAATTGATAATTTGATAATTAATAAATTTAAAATTAGAAATACCACAAAATTAACGATGAAAGTGAAGAAGAAACCAAATTTGGAAAATGAAACAAAGATTTGGGTGAAAGGAATTCCGATAAGATCGTGGATAGTTTATCGAATATTTTTTATTAAAATTATTGTGATTGTTAATTTAAATTGAGAAACTTATAACAATGTGAAATAAAATCATAAAATGTTAAGAAATTAGATATCTCCTAATCCTTGTATATTTAGTTTCCTTATTTTTTAGTTTCCTAATCATTGTGTATATTTAGTTTCCTTATTCTTTAGTTTCCTAATTGTATTTAGTTTTCTAATTGTACAAAATATAATATGATTAGGATTCTTATACTCTTGTATATAAATTCTATTATGAATACAAATCAACCAAGGCTTTCAAGCATCAAATTGTTTGTTTTCTATTTTCTAACATGGTATCAGAGCAGAGATCCTAGATCTCCTTACCTTACCCTACCCATCCCTCCCCTACTCGGCCTAAACCCTAAACAACCTAACCGAGGACCTCTGCCACAATCATGGCTTCCTCCTCCGATTTCTCTCTTATACCCAACAACCATCGCCTCAACCCCCCTCAAATCGCCAACCAACCCACTCTCTCTATACCGCCACTACCTTATCTCCAACCCCTCATTACAAATAGCTCCTTGACAACGGCGCCATACATCATGCCACCAATGACCTCAACAATCTCTCTCACCATTCACGACAAGAAAACTGTCAAAAAGCGACGGATATTAACGAGGGAAAAAAATCCGTCGCCATTAGCGACGGATCTCCGATAAAAACTCAATAATCTGTCTACGGCAAAAATACCGACCGTTTTAACGACGGATATAGCGATGGAATATATTCCGTTGCTAATTCGACGTAATAATGGCGCCAAAAAAGTGCGGGTATTTTTTCGACAACCTTCCGACGGATTAACGACAAATATCAAAAAAGATTTAACGAGGGATGTGTTCTGTCGCTATTTAAATTAAAAATTAAATTTTTTTTTTTTTACATTTGGCGACGGATTAACGACGGATATCAAAAAAAATATAACGACGGATGTTTTCTGTCGCTATGTAAATTAAAAATTTTAAAAATATTTTTTCTTTTACATTTGGTGACGGATTTAACGACTGATATCAACAAATTTAACGAGGGATGTTTTCTGTCGCTATGTAAATTAATTTTTTTTCTTTTGCCTTTGGTGACGGATTTAACGACGGATATCAAAAAAATTTAACGAGGGATGTGTTCTGTCGCTATTTAAATTAAAAATTATGAAAATATTTTTTCTTTTACATTTGGCGACAGATTTAACGACGGATTTCAAAAAAAATTTAACGAGGGATGTTTTCTGTCGCTATATAAATGAAAAATTAAAAAAATAAGTTGTTGCGGTCGCCCTAACTCTTGGTGCGGCCGTCCTAACTCCTCGGCCTAATTAGTTGGTGCGGAAACAACTTCATTACCGGCGAAAAATTACCGATGTATCACGTCCGTCGGTATTACCGACCGATAAACATCAATTACCGACGGAATTTTATTTTCATGTGCCGTGATTTTTTTTTTTAAATTTTCATTTGAGCATGACTAATTTTCTTTTACAGTTGACCTGCTTGCCTATTGGGTAGTTTCTATTTCAATCGAGACAAGTCTATAGAGCCTAGACTGTAAGAGCATGACTAATTTTCTTTTACATGAGAGCATTTGATTGATTAGTGATAAGACAAAGTCAACAATAAAGATGTAAGAGTAGCCCATCTTTTTCAATTATCTTAGATTAGCTGGTGTACCTTGCTAATTTCTCTTGTATTCCCCTATTTATCGTTACATGTAGGTGATTGAAGCTCCTTTACCAAAAGCACCACTGGACACTTCAGTTGTTTGTCATTGGCTGGCTATTGAAGGTGTTCAGCCTACCATTCCAGAAAATGTTCCAGTGGAAGGTCCGAGTCTAATTTTGGATCCATTCTTGTTTGTTCGGGAACTTCAGGTTCAATATACAGATGTTCTATTTTATGAAATTTACATGATCTAAATCCCAATTCATTTGTCCAGATTATAATAGGATATTGAATTTTTATACCAATTGATTATTCTAGAGTAACATAAATTAAAAGTTGTATTTGGATCTGGTAAATTGGAAAGAAGTTCTTTAATTTATTTGATTTTCAAAATTATTGAGATGTAATCACTATCAGTCTTTAGTAGCTTAGTTAGCTTGTAGAATGTAGTTCCTCAAATGTTTTTTACGTATATAGATTAGAATTGTGATAACAGCAGATTTGTTTTGTTTTTTTCTCCATGTCTCGTTTAGTAATCTTGTTTCGTTTACTGGATATATTTGCTGTATTGAATTAGATTAAAATTTAGACATCCGAGGCCTTGTTTGATTTATTAGGTAATGATATACATTGGTTTATATTTGAATTTATACGGAGGCCTCTATATATTGTCATCTGGCCTATAAATGAGAACATCTTAGGCATTGTTGGATTTAGAAGTTACTGATAAACTCTGGTTTATAGCTGTATTTAAACTGAGGCCTTGATATATTGTTATCTGGCCTATAAATGAGGAAAAATTTTAATTTTTAATTTTTATGTACGAAGCTGTTACCTTGGATAGATTGCTTGTTCTGATTTTCTCTACTAAGAAACGTTTGTTGGTTTAAGTGGTACGTTAGAGACAATCATATCCTAGATCTTTGTAAGACCATTGTTTTTATGAATCTTTAGTTTAGATGGTTTTTGCCCTTTGTTCTTTATGGCACGATTTCGATAATTTTTTTTGTATTCTATTGTATTGTAGCAATGTTAAAGCTATTACAAGTATTAGCATTTCAAACCACACTCATTATTAGCCTTCTTATAATTTCAGTCTGCGTTAGTTTCTGAAACTGTATTCCTTTTGGTTGGAGTCCTGGTTTGGTGAGTAACCCTCCCTTTGATATTTGCTCTTCACTTTCTTGCATTTCGACATCCTTTATCGATTTACATTCTATATATTTCTCTTGTCCAGGGATTATATATCTCCACATGATTTGATGGGGACCTATCCACATATGGTTATAATGGGAAATGGACAAGCATTTGGATTCCTTGTGGTAAGGTTTATACTTGCAGTAAATTGTTTAGCTTCTCATGTGTGATGGATGTTTTGGTGCCAATCGAACTATTATTTGCGTTAAATTTTATTTACATTGGGAGCTCAATGCTTATTCTTGGCATCAGCAGAGAACGCAAAGCTGCTATTCAGCTCTTTTGATTTTTGTTTGGTATGGTGAATGCTAATATTTTGTCTCCGGCTAATTCTTTTACTTAGAGAAGATTTCTATGATGTCAGTCCGTAATTTTTGGTTATCACATACAAACTCAATTCCCTTTAGGGATGTCTCAACTGTAATGTGTCAAAATCTTTGCACATACATAATTCTTTTCAGTCATTTTTATAGGCAGGAACTTATATTATCAGTTCAATGATGGTTCTCACATCTTTATATTGCAGTCCCTGTTTTATCTACCATTTGTCATTGCAAACACACTCACTGCCAGGCTGAATGATGGGTATGTGGTCACTTGACTTGAATTTGAAATTTAACATATACTCCCTCCGTCCCACCTCACTTGACACCCAAGAGGTGGGCACGAGAACTAAGAAAAAAAAATAAAATAAAAAAATGTGTGGTAGAAAATGAAGAGAGAGAATGAGTGGGGTAAATAGTAGTGTTGGTTAAATAAATTGAGTGGTGGAAAATGAAGAGAAAGAATGAGTGGTGGGGTAGAGTGAATATAAAATTATAAAAACTAGGCTATTTTGGGAGGTGTCAAGTGAGCTGAGACGGCCCAAAATGGAAATAAGTGTCAAGTGAGCGGGGACGGAGGGAGTATTATGCACTTCAAACAATAAAAAAACAAAGAAGTTGATATGTCATTACTGGCATCTTATTTATGCACTCCTGAAAATTGAAATGTTCTTGTTTGTTTTAGTTATTGGCAGGGTTCCGTTAGTTGAAGAGCATTGGGTTCTTCTTGGTTACTGCATATATACAGGTATGATGGTGATGCTACCATGAAAAATCTTTGGTTGCACAGGAACTGAAATTAACTGGACACTCCGGCTGCTTCCTTGCTTGGTTGGCCGCCTGCACACAAAGGACAAGGTAAACTAGGCCGGGGGTGACTCCGGCGTACCCCCTCCGGTGTGAGAGTAAGGTTAGATGAACAAGGAAGGTGGTATAACAATGGATGATCTAGAGAGAGAAAGCAGAGAGAGAGATACATACCATGCAATGAGCACTATTCACCCTTTATATATCCCTAAGCCCCCCATGTGCCTTGCACATGGGGGGACACTTGTCAATCATCCAAAGGAGGTGATCTCAACCAACCTCAACTTAGTGGGATTTCACTATTCACCTTGTCACATCAATCATCTATCACAAGTATTTAGGGTTAGGGACGTAGGCGACAATCAACGTAACATCCAGGTAACGCCCTAAGTTCCATGTCGCTCTGGCGACAACCTGATTATAGGCGACATCAACTGTCATGTCGCCCTGGCCTAGGTAGCCCGCGAGCAACGTACTCCTCTTACTCATCAGGCGAGCATGAGCTCGGCCATGTCTTTCGCATGGCCCCATTGCCCCTAAAATCTGTATTCCCACGTCCCTTCTCGCCGGGGCCTACTTAAATAGCTCCAAGGAGCCTATTCCTCTTATGTCGCTGCCATGGCAAATTCTCTTGGGCGGCTTAAGCCCAGTGGGCCTGGACCTCAATTAGCTATTGGGCCTGGTTTCTTATTATTAGGGCCCAATGTATTTTATAGGATCGTATCAGAAGCCCCCAAGTTCAAGCCTCGGATTATTTATGGTCCAGGCGAGAACTTTATTTGATGTTGCACGATTCTCGCAGTTTATTCTTCACATGGGCGAAGAAACAGTCCTTGTCCGTCACGCATGTGCCACGTGTTGTAACGAGGGTGAGCCAGACGGTTGGGGGGCCGTACACTTACGTTGGGAACCGAGCCGTCTCCTCTTAAATATTCACAATAATGGGGGAAATTTCAAAAATCATACCCCTCCATTAATTCCCTCTCGTAAATCCCCCTAACCCTTCCATTCCTACACTTTCGGAGTATAAAAACCCCTCACCATCATCTCACATTCTGTACTTCCCCCAGATCGCAGACACCCCTCATATCCAACTTATCCGCATATTTCGGAGCATTCTAAGGAGTTTCAGGAGAAGAAGGGTGGCGTACAGAGCTTTCAAGCTTCCTTTTCAACTTCTCCTTCAGACTTTCATTCCAATCTGCAACTTCCCAGGTAATTTTTCTAACTTTGACTTCCCGCATGAATTCTCGCTTGAGTTCTTGCTTGAATTCTCGCAAGGATTCTCGCAGTTGAAATTTTAAGTTTTCTCGTAAATGGTCAAGTCTTTTTTCCAAAACTTGTTAAGTCTGGTCGGAGCGCAATAGATGGGGAGAGGGTTTTCAAAAAAGAGATGATGGGGGCAGGGGCTTGCATCTCAATCACATATCCTCATTCCTTGCTTAGGCGACATGAGTTTGGATGTCGCCCTTTCCTCTCCCCATAATACCTGACCCCATGCACACTTTCTTCACAAAATCATACCCCCCCTCCTGCCTGCGACATCTCTTTCCTTAAACTGATTTTTCTAGCTCTATCGTAGCCCCCAAATTTACTTGGTCCTCCCTTCTATTCACAGGTCATGTCTTCTTCAAACTCAACATCTGACCATGATGTCTCGGACACCTTAGCAGCCGAGACCCTAGAGCGACAACCTGTCTCACAGGGTTCTTCCAACCCTGAGGTCGCCGGCTCCAGCAGCTCTTCTCATTCCCATTTGCAATCTCACTATTATGTTAAGTACGGGATTAACCCGGACATTTACCACATAGAACCATATGTTGGGGACTTATCCCTTGCCGCTATGCGAGATAGGAAAGATGGGGTAATTGTGTTTCCGTCTCAATTAGACGCCGGCCTTAGGATCCCAATAGACCCCTTCCTTGTCGCCGTCTTAATCCACTCCCAAGCCGCCATTGTAGATCTTCATCCCAATGCTATCAGGGTCCTTACGAGCTACATAGTGATTTGTAGGGCCTTAAAGCAAGAACCCACACTTCCCCTTTTTGTAAATTTGTTTGATGGTTATACTTCTGTGTCTCAGAGGCATGGCGTAGTTGAAAACCGACTCTCTGTCAAGTACAAGAGTCCTAGGCTTCTTACCCCCTTACCTAGAAAGGTCCACAACTGGCAATCCAACCCACTTCTGGTTATATCCCGTATAGGCTGGACTCATCCATGCGATCTTGGCGACATATACACAAAGATCATAACCCGTAATGCCTTAGTTTCTGGCGACTCCAGGTTGAAAGAATTTTTTTTTAAGGTTTTAGAAGATGCCTCAGACACGGGGCTAGCGTTATTTTCATGGCGGGATATACTATCTCGCCCTTCCCTGCTTAGGAAAGTTGGTCTTCCCGATTATCGCTATCATGACGACGAATCTCGCCTGATCATCAAACCACTAGACCCGTACCCTGGTTGGGAACGCCATTCTGGGGATGTTCTCGCCTCCGAGTGCGGGCCTTGCAAAAAGAAAGATCATTGCTGCAATGCTATGTTTGAGGTTTTAAGTACGTATTTCATTTCCCATTATTCTTTACTTTGTTTTTCTATTTCTCTTTATTTAACATCTTTTCCTGGCCCAGGTTTTCGACTCATGGACATCTCTGACAGACGTGCCAATGCCGCGGCTAGATCCGATGGTCGTCGTAAGCGACTTACGAATGCCCGCCAAGCCGAATTATCCAAGGCCCCGGAGATAGAGCTCCCCATTTCTCGCGACGGGGATGATGCCGAGGCAATTGCTCGCGAGAAGGCTGCGGCTGCCGCCGAGAGGGCAGCGGGGCAATCGCGAAAATCTAGCCGAGCAAAAACTCCTCTGAGGTCATCCGTCATTTCGCAGCAGGAAGAGAGAATGGAAGTAGAAGCAGGTGAAGAAGATGCTGAGGTTGCTGTGATAGAGCCTGTCCCGCCAGTCAAGTCCCCCCAGCCCTCTGGTTCTCGCGCTCACAAAAGGGGGCGAACAGAGGAGGAAACTGAACCGGTAGAAGAATCAACTGAAGGGGAGGCTGAGTTGGTGAGCTGGCTTAGGGAAGGGTTTGAGATGCCCACGGAGAGAGAAGACTTGTATAATCTTGGTGTGGAAATCGCCTCAGTTCCCCTACTGGAAGGCTTTAACCTTCATTCTCGTGATCCTCACAATAGTCTCATCGGCGCCGGCATACTTGAACGGACCTGCGATAGGGCGGCCATAAGAGAGGTGGTTGAACAAGACGTTGACTTATCTTTGAACTTTGCTGGCCTTCAGATTTGCAGCGTAAGTGCTTGTCGCTTAGCACTTTATACTTGGTAATCTATTTTTAATTCGTCAACATCCTTCAAACTATTAACTTTTCCCGAACCTTCACAGGTGGCGAGTACTTTGCGTGGATTCAGGGACAAATATAAACTGGCGATGCGTGAAGCCGAGAAAGCGGACAAGGCTCGCAAGCGCGCAGTGGCTGAGAGAGAAAAATACAAAGGTAGATGTGGCGAGATGGAGAAGGAGTTGGCATCACTGCAGGGTGAGCAACTGAAGGCGGCAGAGGTACTGAAGGCAAGCGAGAACAAGGCCTTGCAGGCTGAGGATAAAGCGAAGGAGGTTTCCGCAGAAAAGGTGGCGCTAGAGGAGAAGATTCAGGCCCTTGAAGCCGACAATTTGGCCCTGACGACCAAGAATGATGACCTGATCGCGGAGATTGCCGCCAACAAAGAGAGAGCAGAGACTGACGCGATGGATATGTACGACAAGGCCTTACTTCACGTCATGCGGGCAGCGGCGGCAAGCTCTGAGGACATCCCGGCTATAACTCCTGAACTTATTGCGAAATGGGGCTCAGAGCAGATCTACAGCGACTTTTGTCGCCGCGGTCACCCCATTGTCCCTTATGAAGACGGAGAGCTGAAGGCTTTGGCTGCAGAAGATGAGCTTCTGGGCAAGCCGACCTGGGAACCTCCTGCCCTCGTCGAAAATGACGCTCTGTCAATGTGGGTGGAACTAATTGGCGAAAAAGGTCAAGCTCTCCTAGCCGCTAAAAACGCCGCTCGCGATGCCCGCCGTGCTGCCCGAATCTCTGCTGGTGAAAAACAACCCTCTGCCTCCTGATTTAACTGTGGTTCTTTTTTAAACAATGTTTTGTGGTTTGCTCTCAGACAATTTACTTTCTTGCCTTTTTAACAATAGTATGCTTTTGGGAAATGTCGCGGTTTGCGACTTAGACATTTTATTTTTGGATTGGTGTCGCGGTTTGCGACTTAGACAATTTGAAACTTGGTCTTTTGCGGTTTGTTGTCGCGGTTTGCGACTTGAACATTTTATATGGTTGTAAGGTCGTGGTTTGCGGCATAAACATTTATGCTCTTTTTAATTTGGTGTCGCGGTTTGCGACTTGATACTTTACTTTGTGTACCCATATGTGGCTCTCTTAAACTTTTGCTTCGTTATAACTTCGATGTCGCTCTTATCGACTTTGTTATACCTTTGATTATTGTGTATTCTCGCCTTAACCTTTGCTCTACAATAGTTTAGATGCCGCGATTGGCATCTCGCCTTAACCTTTGCTTTCATAAATTTTCTTTGATGCTTCATTATGTCGCCATGCGACTCCAACTCTATACTTTGTTATTACTCTGTTTACTGTAATTTGCGTTGAAATCCTACCTTTAATATGTCGCCATTTCTGCTTCGACAATTACCTTTTTCGCTTCGATAGTTTATCGAAGACTCCTTTCTCATAACTTACCTATATACATACTACTCCCTCCAAAAGAGTGAGGCTTGTCTTTAGGCAGCCTTACTTTATTCTTAGGATCATTTGCATAACATACTTTGCGAAAGTGATTTAGGTTATTGAAGGGTTTATTGTTAGATTCATAACTGTCAGATAAACTGAGAGATGAATATAACAGATTTCCTCTTTTGATATAAACCCTGTTCTATATATGTATTCCTCTATCAAAACCAACTAACTAAGATGTTGATCAAAGTTAGGTTTTAACAACTTTCCCCTTCTTTGGTAAAGTTACGCTTGACCTCGCATTTCGCTCTTCCAGGTCGCAAGGTTTGGTGCCTAGCATTTCGCTCTTCTAGGTCACCGCCCCTTTTTATCTCGCCCATAACAATTTTGGGACTTTTCTAGGTGCCTGAAACCGTTATCTCCAGGCACCGCGACTTGGAACCGTTATCTCCAAGCCGCAAGGCTTGGCGACTTGAAACCGTTATCTCCAAGCCACCTCCCCTTTCTCGCCCGTTAAAAAGCCGGGACTTTTCTAGGTGCCTGAAACCGTTATCTCCAGGCACCGCGACTTGGAACCGTTATCTCCAAGCCGCAAGGTTTGGCGACTTGAAACCGTTATCTCCAAGCCACCTCCCCTTTCTCGCCCGTTAAAAGCCGGACTTTTCTAGGTGCCTCGAAACCGTTATCTCCGTGCACCGCGACTTGGAACCGTTATCTCCAAGCCGCAAGGCTGGCGACTTGAAACCGTTATCTCCAAGCCACCTCCCCTTTCTCGCCCGTTAAAAAGCCGGGACTTTTCTAGGTGCCTGAAACCGTTATCTCCAGGCACCGCGACTTGGAACCGTTATCTCCAAGCCGCAAGGTTTGGCGACTTGAAACCGTTATCTCCAAGCCACCTCCCCTTTCTCGCCCGTTAAAAAGCCGGGACTTTTCTAGGTGCCTGAAACCGTTATCTCCAGGCACCGCGACTTGGAACCGTTATCTCCAAGCCGCAAGGTTTGGCGACTTGAAACCGTTATCTCCAAGCCACCTCCCCTTTCTCGCCCGTTAAAAAGCCGGACTTTTCTAGGTGCCTCGAAACCGTTATCTCTGTGCACCGCGACTTGGAACCGTTATCTCCAAGCCGCAAGGTTGGCGACTTGAAACCGTTATCTCCAAGCCACCTCCCCTTTCTCGCCCGTTAAAAAGCCGGGACTTTTCTAGGTGCCTGAAACCGTTATCTCCAGGCACCGCGACTTGGAACCGTTATCTCCAAGCCGCAAGGTTTGGCGACTTGAAACCGTTATCTCCAAGCCACCTCCCCTTTCTCCAAGCTTTTGGCGATTCGTCTTCCAGCTTTTAACGGCGACCTCTTTGTCCGCCCTCTTCAAGCTTTAGCGGCAACCTCTTTGTCTGCCCTCTTCAAGCTTTAGCGGCCACCTTTTTGTCCGCCCTCTTCAAGCTTTAGCGGCAACCTCTTTGTCCGCCCTCTTCAAGCTTTAGCTTTCATGAAATAATCAAAACCATATCATTAGAGTATTTTACAAGTATATAAATGCACCATAACATGTCGATAGAAACGCCTCGCCATCATTTTTATCATATAGACATTACATGGTTCCTAGAACACCAAATTTTACATAACTTTTTCCTTTGGCAATCAAAAGAACAATTTACAAGAAAAAGTTATGTAACTTTTGCGGTCTAGGGCAAAAGGCAAAAATCGAAATGACCATGATGTCGCTGCGGCTTCACTGATAGAACTGCTTGAGATGGTCGACACTCCAAGCATTCTTCAATTCTTCACCATCTGGTTTCCTCAATCTATAGGTCCCTTCCCGCACAACACTCGAAACTGAACGGGCCTTCCCATTTCTCGTTTAACTTGGTGAATCCGGCTTGGCCCCCGTCGCTTCAACACTCCTCAAAACCCAATCTCCAACATTGAAGGACCTCCCGTTAACTCGCTTATCATGCCGGGCTTTCATCTTCTCGCTATAGTTAATCATCTTCATTCTTGCATACATTCTTTTCTCATCAATCGATCCAGATCATTACACCGCCTCGCCCGTTTCGCCTCGTCATAGTAAGCAACCCCGTATGTCGGCAAAGCCATCTCAGCGGGTGCCATAGCCTCAGATCCATAGGTAAGGGCAAAAGCGGTTTCCCGCTTGAACCTTTAACAAGAGTGCGCACATACCACAAAGCAATAGGCAACTCCTCCAAACCCATGCTCCACTTCTTCCTTCCGCATTTTTGCGCAAGGCGACAATGATCCGCTTGTTTGCCGCCTCCGCTTGACCGTTGGACTGCGGCCTATATACTGCTGACATCCAATGTTTGACATTGACCCTTGAGCATTTCGCTGAAAACTTTTTCCCAAACTGAGTGCCGTGATCTGAAATAATAGCCCTTGGAACCCCATATCTACACCAAATGTTTTCTTGCACAAACTTTATAACTTGATCTTCGCTGATTGTCGCCAACGCCTTCGCCTCAGTCCATTTTGTGAAATAATCTACGGCGACAACCACATGCTGACAACCACCCTTGGCTTTTGGGAATGGCCCTATCAAATCAATCCCCCACATGTCGAATGGCCAGGTCGGCACAATAGGAGTTTGCTCTGTGGCGGGTATTCGGGGAATGTTGCCGAATCTTTGACATTTCTCGCACTTCTTCACATACATCTCTGCATCTTTCCTCGTACTTGGCCAATAATAGCCATGGAACAACACTTTGTCGGCTAACTTTCTCGCCCCGGGGTGGCCGCCACATACACCTTCATGAATCTCGAACAAAACCTTCGAAACCATGCTGGGCTCAACGCACCTCATCAGCGGTTTTGAAAAAGACCTCCTATACAACACTCCATCTTGCACAGTGAATCTTGGTGACGTCGCCTTTATCAATTTCGCCTTACCCTCATCTGGCGGCAACTCCCCTTTATCTAAAAATTCCTTCATTTCCACAACCCAATCCTTCTCACCATCGACAATCTCAGCGACAACCGGTCTATCGATCACCGGCATCTCCACATATTCAATCATTGGCTCATCGGCAGTGCTCTGTACTTCAGATCCCGCCGTCCTACTCAATTCATCAGCTCGCGAATTATCAGCTCTATCAACTCGAACCAACTCCCAGAATTCAAAACTTTTTAATAAACTTCTCGCCAAGTCACAATATTTTGTTAGCACCACATTCAAAACTCCATACTCGCCCTTTATCTGATTGACAATTAACTGGGAATCCGAGTGAATCACTATCTTCGTCAACCCAATATCTCGCGCCAATTCTACCCCGGCAATCAAAGCCTCGTACTCTGCTTGATTATTCGAGACATTGAACTTAAATCTCAGGGCTTTCTCATACTTTACTTCCCCATCCGGCGAGGTCAGAGTGATTCCCGCGCCGCCCTTATCCTTCGAAGACGACCCATCAACATACAGAGCCCAGCAATCAAATGGCCTTTCCTCCTTTTCCCGCAAACTGGGCCCTACCTTCTTTTCCGCTTTCTTCTTCACTAAATCTTCCATCAACTCCTCCTGCGACTTCGTAAAAGATGTCTCAACGATGAAATCTGCCAGCGCCTGCGCCTTAATCGCCCGGCGAGCTTCATACTTTAAATCAAACTCAGTTAACTCAATTGACCATTTCAGCAATCTTCCCGCGGCATCAGGTCGCTGCAAAATCTTTCTCAAGGGAGCATCACTTAATACAACAATGGTGTGTGCGACAAAATAAGCTCTCAATTTTCTCGCGGCCACTACCAAAGCATAGGCCAACTTCTCGGCCTTAAAGTACCTTGACTCTACCTCGCTCAATGCCTTAGACACATAGTAAATCGGTCTCTGACTCCCCTTCTCTTCTCGCACAAGAACTGCTGCCACTGCCAAATCTGAAGCCGCCAAATAAACAAATAACTCTTCTCCCTCAACAGGGCTACACAATAACGGCGGCTTACCCAGATACACCTTCATCTGTTCAAATGCGGCATCACACTCTTCGTCCCAAGCAAAGCTCTTCACCCCCTTCAAAACCTTAAAAAACGGCAAACACTTTTCGGCCAGCTTAGAAATGAATCTCCCCAAGGCTATAATCCTCCCATTCAACCGTTGTATCTCGCGTGTCGACCGGGGCGGCGACATCTCCAATAAAGCCTGAATCTTTTCGGGATTAGCTTCTATCCCGCGCCTATTCACCAGAAAACCCAAAAATTTTCCCGCAGTCACCCCAAACGTGCACTTGCTGGGATTTAATTTCATTGAATTTCTCCTCAAATTTTCGAATGTCTCCGCGAGATCCAACACATGATCATACTCCTTTGTTTTTATCACCATGTCATCTATATATGCTTCCAGGTTTCGTCCAATCTGTGACTTGAAAACCTCATTCACCATTCGCTGATAAGTCGCCCCGGCATTCTTCAAGCCGAAAGGCATCATCTTGTAACAGAAATTTCCTTTAGGAGTTCGGAAAGCCGTTTTAGCCTTATCATTTTCGCACATCTTGATTTGATGATACCCCGAGTACGCATCAATGAAGCTGAAGACCCTATGGCCGGCAATCGAATCCACCAATTTATCAATTCTAGGCAGCGGGTAGCAATCTTTGGGACAAGCAAAGATTCAAATCGCAAAGTCAATGCACATTCTCCACTTCTTATTTGACTTTAAAACCATTACGGGACAAGCTAACCACTCGGGATACTGAATCTGCTCAATGATTCCCGCCTTCAACAATTTATCCACCTCTTTCAAAACCGCGCCTTCCTTTTCTGGCGACAAATGTCTGACCCTCTGCTTGAACGGCTCTACATTAGGATCCGCATTCAAGCAATGTAAAGCGACATTTTCATCTATTCCTTTCATATCCTCAGGCCGCCATGCAAACACATCCAAATTATCTTTAAGAAATTCGATCAATTGCTCTCGCTCATCCCTGAACAATTGCTTCCCAATCTTAACTCGCTGCTCTGGGAAGTAACGGTTGATCTCCACCTCTTCTAGCTCCTCTCCCGCCTGGAGCTCGGGCTCATCTCGCGTCTGCAAAGTTTCAACTTCTATCCTTTTCCGCTTCTTACTATCCCGGACCTTGGCGGGAATCATCTTTCCCGAATCAGCAAACGTCTTTCCCGAAGGCCTCCCATCGGGGGTCTCCACCTCTATCATCTCGCAGTCTTCCTCAGATTCACTATCAAAAATCTCTTCAATCACGATTTCCTCAACCCTGGGTTCTCCCATGCTGACAAACTGTACCACTCTAGCATAGCTCAAGCTTGGCGTCCCATTCACAACTTCAATCCCCAAGACCATCTCGCCTTTAGCATTCTTGCCGGCGCTCCACTGGCTGGAATCTCGCCCACTAAAAACTTTGATTACCTCTTCAATAATCTCCGGTGCCCTTTGCGCCTCAGCGACAATCAAAGCTTTACCATTCTCCAAACTCTCCGTTATCACTGAATCATTTTCGCATTCACCAAGCTCAATCATATTAATCCTTAGTTGGCGAGAATCAGACTTTGTCACCAATGAGCAAGTGGCTTTCCCTTTTGCTTTCACCATCTCCTTCTTTTTCCTCGCAACCGAGATAGCCTCGCTCTTCAAACAGCCAATGCCACGGGCCGTGGGGTACTTTACCCTCTGATGCGGGATAGACAGCACCATTTCAAAACTTAACAAAAAGGGAATTCCAACTATCGCATTGTAAGCGGAAACCAGATCAATCACAAAAACTCCACCATCTCGCTTCTCACCAATTCGCCTTCACCAATCTCTACTTCCAATAGGATTGTCCCTTTAACCTTAACAGAGTGATTCGTAAATCCTTCAAGGCATCCCTGGTAGGGCACCAGATTAGCGTCAGAGTAGTTCATCCTTTTGAAGGCTTCATAATACAACACATTCCTGCTAGCTCCCGAATCAACCATCACGCGCTGCACTACATTATTTCCCGGGCATATGGTGATAATAACTGGTTGGCTCCCATGACCCTTCGTTGCGGCAAGCTCACTTCTCGAAAAACTAATCACCTTGTCTTCACTGGCGGCAAACGGGGGAATATCGAAACTGTGCGTCAACATCATAATTTGATTGTCCAACTGCGCGACACTAGGTAATGGGTCCTGAATCACATCGACTACGTTTCGACCCTGGGCTCTATCTTGTCGCCCCCCTTCTTCTCGCCTCGCAGTGCCCTCGAGATATTGTTTGAAATCGCCTTTATCAATCCTGACTTGAATCAACTTTCTCAAGTTATAACAGTCTTCTATTGTATGTCCCTTGTCTTTATGAAAATCGCAATATTTGCTTGGATCCCGGGCCCCATAAGTATCTTCTCGAATGGGATATGGCTCTGGGAATTCCTCCTTCCTCCAGATCTCGCTCAAAGTAGTGTTCAACTTACTAAACTTGATGATCCTTCCCCGCTGCGACCTCTACCTCGACCCCCTTTGCTTCCGCCGGTCACGAGATCCGCTGCGACCTCCTCTATCAACCTTGCTTTCATCTTTTACAACTTCAATCCGCTCTTTGGCACTTTTCTTGCCGTAGCTTCTGTGGCGGGCGACCTTGATGCCTTTCCTTCTCGAAACCACCGCGATAAGCTCTAACCCTTTCATACAACTCACGGTCGTCTTCGGCAAGCGCATACAGAACTCCGCCTTGAACAGGCCTGGCAACAACCCTGAGTTAAATAGCATAATAATCTCGCTCTGACTGACGTCCGCAATCCGATTTACGACCTCCATAAATCTATCTGTGAAAGCCGAAATGCTTTCTCCTTCATACTGCTTCAAACTACGGTTCGGTTTTTGAGCGGGCTGCGCTCTGATCCACCGAATCTCGCCAAAAACTTATTTTTGAGATCCCGATACCCCATCACTGATTCCGCCGGCTGTGCCAAAAACCATTCCAGTGCGTGATCAGCAAGGGTGCTCGCAAATGCCTTGCAGATTACAGCTTCATTGTCGGTCAGCAGCGACAACGTTACCTCAAACCCTCCAATATGAGTGTTAGCTCTAGTGCTCCCCGAATAACTTGGTAAATTTGGCATGCGGAAAGCGGGGGTCGGGCGGCAATCAGATGCTCTTTACAAACGGGGCCAAATAAGAACCTTTCACTTCCTGGGGCTTGGTTCCCGCTTCCAACTCTTTAATCTTCTTAGCCATCTCCGCCATTTCGGATTTCCATTTATCATCTTCACTTTTCTTCGCCTTCTCCAACTCTGCGGCTTTGGCTAATTCTACGGCTTTCAAAGCTTCGGCCACTCTAATAGCCTCCGCAATCTTGTCGGCTTCGGCGGCTTTCTACGCCCTTTGTCTACCACTCCTTTCTCTATCAATCCTTTCTCGCCGCCTACGATCTCTATCTCGTAGCGACACTTCATCTCGACGAGCTCTGTCAGAGTGTCTTGATCTGTGGGACCTTTCTCTCACATATGTATCATCATCGGAATACCTCGAGCGACTCGGCACATAATCTCTGTCGGCTGTGGATCCCTCATCGCTTTCATATCCAAAATAGTAAGAGTCATCTTGCGAATTTCCCGACTTATGATAAATCCTTCCCTCTTCAATACGATCTGCACGTCTCCTTTTGACCCTTTCAGATCTCGCTCTCTCATCCTCTTGACGCCTGCGAACTCTTTCCTCATTCTCGGGCGGTGACATGTCCCTCGTCCGCCCCTCATCCCTCCTGGATGCACTTCGACTGGCGCTTTGCCTTCCTCTATCTCGTCCTTCCACTTCGACCGACAGCTCAGGCGGGATCACCGTAGGTGCCTGGCCTATCTTTTTTAACCGCTCATTGTTCGCGAGAACCTTCATCATATAAGCATTCTCCTTTCTTAACCGTTCCGCTTCGGCCCTGGCACTCTGGGTTTTAGATGGAACAGGGTCTCGCTGTCCTTCCTTTCCTTTGTTTCTCACTTCTCGCTCTCTATCTTCTCGCCTATGGGCGCTCCTAATGGCCGAATCTGTCTCAGTAGTGTGGACGTCGCCTTCGCGAGCAGTCCCTGATCTCGCCCCGCGGGCATCCTTGCGAGTATCCTTGGCGTTTGGAGTTTCCGTCATAGGATTCTGGGCTCCCTTGGCCTGAGTATCCTTTTCTTGTACCATTTTGACTATTTTCTGGACTTATAAACAATCCAAACTGATCACAATCACCTTCAACACCAAATAACCACCTTCAAAACACCTCTCAGCAAGATCACGAAGCTGAAGAACACCAAACCAAACTCACCATAACCTTCACAATAAACCTTCTAACCTTCCCCAATGATCATCCAACCAAAACAAGGAAAAATCAGGTCCCGGCAACGGAACCAGCTGATGCTACCATGAAAAATCTTTGGTTGCACAGGAACTGAAATTAACTGGACACTCCGGCTGCTTCCTTGCTTGGTTGGCCGCCTGCACACAAAGGACAAGGTAAACTAGGCCGGGGGTGACTCCGGCGTACCCCCTCCGGTGTGAGAGTAAGGTTAGATGAACAAGGAAGGTGGTATAACAATGGATGATCTAGAGAGAGAAAGCAGAGAGAGAGATACATACCATGCAATGAGCACTATTCACCCTTTATATATCCCTAAGCCCCCCATGTGCCTTGCACATGGGGGGACACTTGTCAATCATCCAAAGGAGGTGATCTCAACCAACCTCAACTTAGTGGGATTTCACTATTCACCTTGTCACATCAATCATCTATCACAAGTATTTAGGGTTAGGGACGTGGCGACAATCAACGTAACATCCAGTAACGCCCTAAGTTCCATGTCGCTCCGGCGACAACCGATTATAGGCGACATCAACTGTCATGTCGCCCTGGCCTAGGTAGCCCGCGAGCAACGTACTCCTCTTACTCATCAGATTAGCATGAGCTCGGCCATGTCTTTCGCATGGCCCCATTGCCCCTAAAATCTGTATTCCCACGTCCCTTCTCGCCGGGGCCTACTTAAATAGCTCCAAGGAGCCTATTCCTCTTATGTCGCTGCCATGGCAAATTCTCTTGGGCGGCTTAAGCCCAGTGGGCCTGGACCTCAATTAGCTATTGGGCCTGGTTTCTTATTATTAGGGCCCAATGTATTTTATAGGATCGTATCAGATGGCTATCACAATACTCTAATTACCAAGTATGAAGTGATCCTTGTTGCTTTATTGTGCGCTTAATGCTATTTGTTTGTCTGATTTTTTTTCAAATGCTTCAGATTCGCATTTTGCCACATTAGTCATTCACGAGATCACTACTGCTCTTGGTATCTACTGTTTCAGGTAAGCTATCCATTCTTTGACCAATCTTGAGTTTTACTGGTATATGTTATTCAACCAAAGAAATACTCCCTCCGTCCTTATGTTCTTGCTACTTAAATTGAATGCACGGCAATTAAGGAAAAAGTAAATGTTGTGAGTATGAAAAGTAACGTAGGAGAGAGAAAGTGGGGTAGGGAGATTTTTGTTGCGAGTGGCAAGCGGGTCCCATTGACATTTTGGGTTAGCAGCAAGAATATTGGGATCGGGAGGCCCAAAAAGGAAATAACTAGCAAGAAGATTGGACGAAGGGAGTATAGTGCTCCGTATTCTTCAACAACCAACTTTTCCAGTTACTGTTATAATTGAAAATATTAATTATATGTTGGTCTAAAAAATGCAGGATAACAAGAAAAGAGGCTTAGAAGAAGATGTTCCATTTAAGGTTTATCTTCATTCCAGGTAAATTAGTAATTACAAATGATATTCTGGTTATGTTCAAGAATATGCATTTTATTGTTTTATCTGTTTTAAGAATTCACTTGTTTCTTTCCCCATTTCCAGTGGCAGATTGGGAAGAATGCCTCGATGGTAAGATCTATTACCAACAATAGTTTTGGTTGAATATTAGGTTTGAAATTCGTATGATTCAACTTATGTAGTTTTTATGTTATTTTTGGCTTGTAATCAAACTTATGTACTTTTTATGTTGTTTTTTAGAATTTAGAGAACGTTGAATTTGTTTTTTCATGTTTTTGGTGAATGTTTAATTGAGTTCTATCAGAATGTTGGTATTTTGGTATTTGAACAGATTGCAGGTGGCTTTCTAAATAATTTAATTTATTTTTTAAATTCTGTACAATTTACCGACGGAATTTTCCGCCAGTAATTTTTTTAAAACTGATAAAAGATTTACCGACGGAAAAGTCCATCGGTAAATTCTGTAATTACCGACGGATTATATAGCCTTAACAAGGGATAAATCTGTCACAAAATATTGAAAATTTGTCGTCCCATCAATTTAATTAGCGACAAATTTTATAACTTTAGCAACGGATTTTTCCGTCGCTATATCACCGACGGACATACATTTCCGTCGTTAAGCATTTACCGACGAGGGTTTTAGCGAGGGAATTATTCCGTCATTAATCTGTCGTTAAACTGTAAATCGACGGAAATTGTAGCTTTAGCAACGGATTTTTTCGTCGCCATTTGGCAGTTTTCTTGTAGTGATTGTCCCTATGATGACACTGATGAACTCTTCATTGGCGATGGATCCGGCCTACCTATCTCAAACATTGGTTCTACTACTCTCCTTACTCCTTCCTCCTCCTTTAAACTTAATCATGTTCTTCATGTTCCTAATTTGTCTCGCAATATTATTTCTATATCTAAATTATGTCAAGATAACAATGTCTCTATCACCTTCTTTTCTGATTCATTTGTTGTGAAGGACAATCACACGGGGGCAATCCTCCTCCAAAGTCCTCCTAAATCCGGTGTCTATGAATGGCATCCCTTTCACTCCGCTGTTCACTCCGTTTCCGTCTCTTCTACTTTAAGTTGGCATCATCGATTAGGTCACCCGTCCTTTTCTATTCTACGTTATATTAGTAACAGTTTTCGTTTAGGAATTCCTAGTTCTAGTGATTTTCATTGCAACTCTTGCGATTGCAATAAGAGTCACAAGTTACCCTTTTATAATAATACTATTCGTTCCTTTGGTCCACTTGATATACTCTATAGTGATGTTTGGACATCCCCGCTTCTCTCTCATGATGGCTTCAAATACTATATTATCTTTGTTGATCATCATTCTAAATACATTTGGTTTTACCCTCTCAAACACAAAAACGATGACCTCACCGTCTTTACCACCTTCAAACCCATGGTAAAAAATATTTCAGCCGACCCATTAAAACAATCTACAGTGATAATGGGGGTAAATATCTTGGACTTCGTTCCCTTCTAGCCTCACATGGTATTCAACACCTTACCTCCCCTCCCCATATACCTGAACACAATGGTTACTCTGAACGTCGTCATCGACATATCGTTGAACGGGTCTCTCTCTCCTCACCCACTGCTCCATGCCTCTTACCTTTTGGACTCACGCTCTAACCACCGCCTGTTATCTCATAAATCGCATGCCTACACCCACGTTAAATCTCCACTCACCCTTCTTAGTTCTCCACAAACACCATCCAAACTATCTCAAACTCCGTAGCTTTTGGTGTCTCAGTTATCCATAGTTACGTCCCTACACTTCTCACAAACTTGATCCCCGGATTCCCCGCTCCGCTCCTTCTGTCTTTGTTGGTTACTCATCTACTCAAAGTTCCTACTATTGCCTTGACCCCAACACCAACAAGATATACACCTCTCGTCATGTCAAGTTTGTTGAGCCAGTCTTTCCTTTTGAGTCTCAGTCTACTCCGTCCTCCCCTCCCCCCTTCCACTCACCTTCCCCATAATCCACCCGGCCGCACCTCCCCCCTACCACCAACCCTACTACAAACCTACCTGATCAAGCCGCACCACCACTAAGCCCCAACTGGATCTCCCAAACACCTGCTCCTTTACCGCTGAACCAAGCCCAGTCTGCCAGACCGCGCGATCACCCCTTAGAAGGGAGCGATCGCCCCCTTTTTCCAGAGAATCCGTGCGATCACCCCTTGGAAAGGAGCATCGCCCCCTTTGTCCAGAGAATCCACTTGACCTCCCACCTTCACCTGCGTGATCGCCTCCTCCACCCAGCAATCCCATTCCCCTTCCTGATGTTATACCTCCTTCTGGCCCTATCACTCGGTCGCAAAACAATATGCACAAACCAATCCAAAAATTAAACCTGCAAGCCTCTCTTCAAACTACCGAACCAACCACCATAACCCAAGCCCTCAAAAATCCCCTTTGGTGTAATGCCATGCAAAGAGAATTTGATGCTCTCTTACAGAATAACACTTGGGATCTTGTGCCTCCCTCTTCTTCCCAGAACCTAGTTAGTTGCAAGTGGATTTTTCAAACCAAATACAACCCCGATGGATCCATCGAACGATATAAAGCACGTCTTGTAGCCAAAGGATTTCATCAATGCCCGGGTATTAATTATTCTGAAACCTTCATTCCAGTTGTCAAACCCGCTTCGGTTCATACTATTCTCACACTTGCCATAGTTCAAGGTTGGCCTCTCCGTCAGGTTGATATCAATAATGCTTTTCTTCAAGGAACTCTCACCGAAGACGTATTTATGAGTCAACAACCTGGTTTTCTTGATCCGGCCAAACCATCACATGTTTGCAAGTTACGTAAAGCTATCTATGGGTTGAAACAAGCTCGTCGGGCATGGTACAATGAGCTTCGATCTTATCTACTCCAACTTAGGTTCAAAAACTGTATCTCGGACTCCTCTCTGTTCACCCTACATCATCCACGTGGTGTTATTTACCTCCTAGTCTATGTTGACGACATTACCATCACCGGACCCCACCGTGACTTGTTATCCTCTTTCATCACGCAGTTTTCATCCCGGTTTTCACTTAAGGATCTTGGGTCTTTGTCATATTTTCTTGGAGTAGAAGTTCTGCCGCATGCCCAAGGTATTATACTCAGTCAACAGAAATATATTACTGATTTACTAGCTCATGCCAACATGAGTGAGGCCAAACCGGTTCCTACACCCATGGCTCCTCAACCTCCTCTCTCCGCTCACCGGGGAACTCCCTTGGCAAATCCTTCTGAATTTCGAGCTCCTGTGGGTAGTTTACAGTACTTGTTCTTGACACGCCTTGATGTTTCCTTTGCCATTAATCGACTCTCTCAATTCATGCACAAGCCTACAGAAGATCACTAGTTAGCTCTCAAGCGGTGCTACGATATCTAGTTGGGACAACCTCTCATGGTCTTCTCATTTGTAGAGATTCCCCCTTCACACTTCATGCTTTTACTGACGCTGGTTGGGCGGGTGATACTGACACATACATCTCTACCACCGGTTACATTGTTTACTTGGGCAAAAATGCTATCTCTTGGAGTGCACGAAAACAGAGGACGTTAGCACGATCATCCACTGAAGCAGAATATAGGGTTGTGGCTGCCACTACTGCTGAACTTCTTTGGCTCTAAAATCTTCTCCATGAACTTGCATGTCCAGAAGTCTCTTCTCCGGTAATTTATTGTGACAATTTAGGCGTCACCTATGTTGTCGCCAACCCTCGGTTCCATTCTCATATGAAACAACTTGGCCTTGATTATCATTTTGTGTGTGAACTTGTTCAAAACAACAAACTACGTATTTCCTTCATATCTAGTAATGATCAACTTGCAGACATCTTCACGAAGCCACTTCTCCGGGCACGGTTTCAAGCATTAATGGTCAAGATTGGTCACACTCAACGATCGTCCATCTTGCAGGGGCATGTTAAGGAATCAGATATCTCCTAATCATTGTGTATATTTAGTTTCCTTATTCTTTATATATTATTTTATTTTTGGTTTCTTTCATTCTGTTTGATCCACATTATGACTTTTGTGTATAGTCACATTAACATTATGTTATTAGCAAACATGTTCACTAGTTTCTGAAAGTTTTTCTTCTTGTAACAGTTCACATATGTTGCGCATTCGTCAAATGCTGTTTTTCTCCTTGGGGAGACATCTTTGAATTGCTTGATAATTTTCTACATTCTTCATTGTTTCCTACACACACACACACCCTAACTCTAAACCCACCCACACGGCACACCCATACTGGCTGCCACATTCAGCAACCCACACACAGCGACACACACGCACCCACACATCAGCAACAGACACACAAAATCTGCACACACACACACCACACACACAGCAGCCCACACGGACACACACACACTAGTTCTTCTTTGTTTCTTTCTTCTCTTAGCATGCAATACTTATTCCCCATTGATTACATACTCATCTCCCACCCATAATTCATCAATGGTAGGCTTTTAACCAATACTCATTCAATGTAATAATTTTAGATTACTCCCCCCATTATTCAACAATAACAATCCCCTACTTCCATATACAATTCCTAGCATGGCATACCTGAATTCAATAAGTTTCATGCTTAAACCTTAGTTATAATCCACAAATAGGTTTCATAATTCCTTCATCAAAATCTGATTTCCATTACTACTCTTACCTTAGATTTCTAGGTTTCTTTCTAAGGTTTTACATGCTTCTCTATCTTAGAAATCCAAAAGAAGAGGATGATTGTTTACCTTGGTTGAGTTTGCACACAACAACAGAGTTCTTCTTCCCTCTTACTGCCGCCTTCTTCTTCCTGTTGTGACTCCTCCCTTGACCGCTCTCTCTCTCTCTCTCTCTCTCACGTTTTCTTTCTGTTAGCGTAACCTTTCTCTCCGCCGTGACCCTCTATCAATTTATAACCCATACAGATCCTTCCTATTCTCCTTTTGCCGTTGAACAAAATATGGAGAGTTTAACCCTTTGGCTTCCACCAGTTAATACAATCAAAGGTCTCAAGGTTTATGTGAAATATATTTGTGTCATGGGCTTCCTAAATTTAATCCAAATAAATCAAGTCCAATTTCAAGTTCAAGGAGTAAACCCAAATTAGGTAACCTAATTCTAATTGACTAGGCCCATTTAATTTAATCCCTCTAGGAAAAGTAATAGACACAAATAATTAATTAAATAGCTAACATTATTAATTAAAGGAAATAATATTTAATAAATAAATAGTATAGATTTTTAGGATTGTTACATATATAATCAAAATGTAACTAGTTCTAAATATGAATATATATATATAAATAAAAAGTATCATTTTGCTGAAATTTATACCGTTAAATCAGTAAATTGTAATTTTTTATAACTAAGATGTTTTAGGATTATTAGTTATATATCGGAAAATGTAGAGGTCACTATTTGATAAGGTGATTTGGTAAGATTTAAACAAGAAAAACTAGCAAATTCAAATAATGTCGAATGTATCTGCATTGAACAAATGGAAAGAAAGCGGCTCAATTTTGGTTCAAGGGTTCTTCGGGTGAGTTTGGCATTGCTTCTGATTTTCTGAAAGTGATTTTTCAAAAGTGATTTTAGAAAAATTGATTATTTGTAATAAATACTAAAATTTATAAGTATGTTTGGATAGTATATGTTCAAAACTGATTATTAAAGATAAATAACAAAAATGACCTTTATGATATGTATCTCAATATAATAAATGTATAAAAGAGATAGAGGTTAATATTGTAAAAACAACACAAATAACAGCTTCTAAGAATCACTTTTAGCAAAAGCTGGGTCATAGCTTCTACGAAAAACACGCTTTTTGCGTTTTAACAGCTTAAAATCATAATCAGTAATGTTATCCAAAAGTTATTAAAAGTGATTTTGAGCTTCAAAAGTGATTATAAGCCACAAAAAGCACTTCCAAACTCACCCTTCTAATGGAGGAAAGAATCGGGGAATGAGGAGACGGAATGCAATATGCATCCGGGTTGCTCTCTTTCTTCTTAGTATATAAAGCGGTCTGGTTCGTATGGTTATCATTTTTTATTTTTTTATTTTTTTTTTTTTTTTTTTTTTTGAGGCTTGCCCATCTCGAGTTAAGCCCCTTTTTTGTGTAAGTCAATTTTTACTAACAAGTCCATCAATTCTCTGAAATTCCCTTAAAATCCCCACTCCAGAGACGCCTAATATTAACTAGGGAGGGATAATCATCCACTCTAACCACTGGGGGGAGTCGAACCCAGGACCTCCGTGTTGGTGTCCCAATGCTCTGGCCATCAGGACAAGTCCTGATGGGATAATCATCCACTCTAACCACTGGAGAGAGTAAAACTCAGGACCTCCGTGTTGATGTCCCGTACGGTTATCATGTAGAGAGATTCTAATGGTTAGGTATTGGGTTTACTTTTGCATGAGTGTAGTTCACTAGTTTGACATGTCAAGCTAAGACCATTTACAATGGGGGTATTGAAACTCATTTTCAATAGTGAAAAAAAAATTGTTGAATAAAAAAAAAATGCAAAAAAAAAGATGGGGCCCGCTTCATTGCCATGTGGCGCCACCGGATAGGGCTGTTTTGGCACGTGCACGTCACGCCCAGACAAGGGCGCGTCTGCGCAGGTGAGTTTTTTTTTTTTTCAGATTTTGACACTTGGCGCCACATGATTGGTTCCTGATATTTTTATTTTCAAATCCCATCCGATTTTTTCAAAGGCAATTATCATATATCAAAAAAAAAAAATTAATTTTTTTTACACCAAAATTCAGAAAAAAAATTTCTCTCTATAAATAGAATCTTGTTTCATTTGATTTGTACACAAAAAAAACCCTCTTTTTTCAATATAAATTCTCAATTATTATTCTTCATTTACTCTTATTTTTAATTTTTCAATATCTTTTTAATAATAATTATCGTCATTTTTCGTATTTATTTAATTGCAATTAAAAAAATTAATCAAGTATGAAGTATTTTTTTAATTATAAATGAAAATAATAATTATTATTATTTTACTAATCATAAAAATAAAAAAATATAAAATAAAATAAAAGTGGTGGGGTATAGGATGATGAATTAGAAGGGTGTTGAATTTTATTAAACAAAACCATTGTAGGTTTAAAAATTGAATGGGGTGTTGAATTATTATGTGAAAGAGAGAGAAGCTGATGTAAAGTGTTAAAGTGAGTATTGAATATTGTTTGGATATTGAAACCGTTATAGGTGGCCTAACCCGATAACTTTTAAATGTACAATCTCCGTTTGTTTCGACGTAAAACATTTTTCGAAAAACGTTTTCCTGTAAAATGTTTTACGGAGGTAGGGCGTAAAATATTTTACGGAGGAAGGGTTTCATGTGTTTGGTAAGAAAAATATTTTTCGGAAGGGCGTAAAATGTTTTATTAAAAAAAAAAATTTTAATCATTTTTTGTAACCACCCCACCCACCCCCAGCCTACCCCACCCAAAAAAAAAAAAAAAATTTCTAACCGCCCCCCCCACCCCCCACCCCAAAAAAAAAATTTTAATCATTTTTTGTAACCACCCCACCTACCCCTGCCTACCCCACCCCCCCCCACCCATCCACCCACCCCCACCCCCCACTCCACCCACCCACCCCCCCCCCACCCAAAGAATTTTTTTTTTTTGTAACCGCCCCACCCACCCCCTGCCTACCCCCATCCACCCACCCCCTCCCACCCCAAAAAAAAAAAAAATTTAATCATTTTTTGTAACCATCCCACCTACCCCCGCCTACACCACCCACCCACCCCCCACACCCAAATTTTTTTTTTTATAACCCCTACCCCACCCCCCCACCAAAAAAAAATTTAATCAGTTTTTGTAACCACCCCACCTACCCCCTGCCTACCCCACCCCCCCCACCACCCCCCCCCCCCCAAAAAAAAAAAAATTTAATCATTTTTTGTAACCACCCCACCTACCCCCTGCCTACACCACCCACCCACTCACCCTCCATCCAAAAAAAAAAATTTTTTTTGTAACCGCCCCACCTACCCTACCCCCCCCCACCCCCAAAAAAAAATTTTAATCATTTTTTGTAACCACCCCACCTACCCCACCCACCCACCCCCCCACCCAAATTTTTTTTTTATAACCGCCCCACCCACCCCCTGCCTACCCCACCCCCCACTCACCCCCCCACCCAAAAAAAAATTTTAATCATTTTTTGTAACCACCCCACCTACCCCCTGCCTACCCCACCCCACCCACCCCCCACCCCTAACTCCAAAAAAAATATATTAAAATTTGGGGAGGGGGGGTGGGAGGGATGGCTGGGATAGGTAGGGGGTGGGTGGGGCGGTTACAAAAAAAAAAATTGGGGAGGGGGGTGGGTGGGGGCAGTTAAATTTTTTTTTTAATTATTATTTTGTACCTTGTGAAATATGAGTTGTACATTAAAGCCACCATTTTTTCGAAAAATGTTTTACTTAGAACAAGGTCAGTAAGTCGTTTTACTTAGGAAGGAAGGGCGTAAAATGTTTTCCGGAAAACGTTTTCTCCATTTTTCGGAAAACAACCAAACAGCGAAAAACGAGTTATTTTCCGGAAAATATTTTTCGGGGGCTCAACCAAACGACGTAAAACGAGTTATTTTACGGAAAACATTTTCTGAAAAATATTTTACGGTGAAACAAACGGAGCCTTTAAGGCTTGTCCGGTAATCGGGAGGTATAATTAATCCGTGTACTATTAGAGGCCGGACTATTATTAATATGGAACTAGATTGACTCCCGTGCGATGCACGGGGCGTTTACTATAAATTCAAAAGACAAAAATTGAATTAAAATAAACCAAAAAATCAATTCGTTTATACATTACGGAATACTTCCTTAAAGACTACATTGTCAGTACATAAAAATTAGAAAACAATAAAATAGGAATAAAACAAAAATCATAAGGAATATGCATTTCTCTATATACAATTTTGTAGTATTTTATCATTTAAAAAAGTAAATAAAACACACGAACATGTTTATCACATACTAGAATTGAAAATCTAATTAAAAAAATGTGATATTTTATTTCGTTTTGATAAAGAGAATTTTTTTAAATAAAAACAAAAGATTTGTTCATACCAAAAGGATAGTACAGTTATCTAATAAAAATTAATATCAATCTTTTTCAAATGGAAACTTTCCATTAACTCATGCTAGTACATCTAAAAAATTATATCATATTTATTTACATTAACTCGTTATGAACATAATTATGATATTTATTTTCAATGTAACATATTTATTTTTTAAGAGAAAAATAAAAATCATAAAAATACTAACAAATTCGTTAAATGCAAAGAAATTTCCCTAAACCCCCCACTTCCTCATCAAATCCAACCCACTTCTTTCTCTCCCTCTTTTAAAATACGAATTTATACAATCTTTATTTCTTAAAATATTGACATACACTTCAATCAAAAATTTTAAAATGATGAGCATCTTTCCCGATATTCGTCTTTATAAATACACAATATTTTGAGACGAATAGAAAATTCGACAAATTTATTAATACTTTATTTACTATGCTTCAAAGATTTTTTTTTTTTAAAAAAAATTAAATAAATTGTTTGATATATCGAACTAAAATAAACACAATAACCATATTACCCCATCTCACTTATAAAATAGAAACCAAAACCCACATTCATCTAAATCCCCCATATATATATACTTATATAGATATAAATTATTATTATATTAAATAACCATATACTCCCTCCGTTTCACTCCAATTGATACTTATTTTCTTTTTGGTCCGTCCCACATCAATTGATACTTACCCAAAATGGAAAGGAATCTTCACTATTTATCCCACTCATTCTCTCTCCTATTTTACTTTTTCACTCACAACATTCTCTCTCCTAACTATTCCTCCCACTCATTCTCTCTCCTATTTTACTTTTACACTCACAACATTCTCTCTCCACTTTTTCTCTCTCTTACCTTTCCTTAATATGTGTGCCATTTTTTTGGTATCCATTGCTATGGGACAGAGGGAGTATACTTTATAAATACACAATTGTTTTGTTTATAAAAATTCAACACCATTCCGACTCATCATCCTATACCCCACCACTTTTATTTTATTTTATATTCTTTATTTTTATGATCAGTAAAATAATAATAATAATTATTATAATTATTATTATCATTTATAATTAAAAATAAATACTTCACACTTATTTAATTTTTACTAAAAAGATATTGAAAAAAAAAACAGAAAATTAACAAAAGATAATTAAGAAATTTATATTTAAAAAAGAGGATTTTTTTTTCTCTATCCAAATCAAATGAAAGAAGTCTCTATTTAAAGAGAAAAAAAAATTATGAATTTTGGTGTTAAAAAAAGTTAAAAAAAATTAATTTATTATAAAATAATAGAGGGTAAAGAAATCGAATGAAAAAAAATCGACAAATTCAGCCAGCCAATCAAAGGGTGACAAGTGTCAAAATTCTTAAAAATAAAAGAAATAAAAAACTGCGTAAACGCACCATTGTCGGCGCGTGAAGTACACGCGCCAGAGAAATATCGAAATTGCCCTTCCACAGACGATTGACACGTGTCCAATGTTAACAAAAATAAAACCCTAATGCATTCACGCGCCTCTTTAGGCCCGTATAATTTACGGCTATCATAATTTTAACCAATAAAAAAATAAGAAACAAAATAAATCATTTACTATCCACTTTATTTGGATAATTGTTCATAAAAGTAATTTATTTCAATTCATAAAAATTGAGATTATAACTCATTTAGTTACTTGATATTTTGTTCTGATGCATTTTAGTGTGTGTGCACATGTGTATGTTTAACATGATGTACAAAACTTCTTAAATAAGCTACTCATTTTCAGTAATCTTTTTGCCCTCCATAGATTTTCAATCCTAACCGAGTAACTACAAATGTGCCCTCATTTATTTTAAAACTTATACAAGTCTTTTTATATAGAGAGAGAGATAGCGATTTATAACTAATTATTTTACACAAAATCTAGGGAGAAACGCGTTTCTCCATAAGTTATGGAGAAACGGGTCCCGACATGTCGCGCGACAATGAGCTAGATAGCCAGAAACCTATGAAAGTGATATCCAGAAACCTTCAAATGAATATCCAGAAACCTTCAAAATGTTTCTGGATATACATTTGAAGGTTTCGATATCCAAACCTTCAATAGCAATTTCTGGATATGCCCTAACACATTTCGATATGCACCTAACAGTTTTGGATATGCACCTAACAGCTTCTACGGATATACATTTCACATCCTTGGCTATCAAATACAAAGCTTCTGGATATCAACTGCAAAGCTTCTGGCTATCAAATGCAAAGCTTCTGGATATCCAGAAGTTTTTGGTCTTGGCCTTGGGTTTTTTTTTCTGGATATACATTTCACATCCTTTCTGGCTATCAAATACAAAGCTTCGGATATCAACCTGCAAAGCTTCGCTATCAATGCAAAGCTTCGGATATCCGAAGCTTTTGGTCTTGGCCTTGGGTTTTTTTTTTTCTGGTTATCAAATGTAAAGCTTCTGGCTATGAAAAACACGTTTCTCCATAGTTATGGAGAAACGCGTTTCTCAGCAGACGCACTCATTATTTTATGCTTATTTCTAAAACTATATTATATTCACTTCTAATATGAGTTTTAAATTAATGAAAAATTTAAACCAAGAAACTAATATGAGTTTTAAGTTCTACATAAAAAAGAGTAAAGAAGACAAAAAAAAAAAACTACTATTCTCCAATATATATATATATATATATATATATATATATATATATATATATATATATATATATATATATATATATATATATATTGAAAATTTTCACTAAAAATAAATCGAAAAATTAGCAAAGCATAATAAAATTCAAAATCTTGCAAAAAACTAGTTTTTTCGTAACATAAGAAAAAAACTAGTTTTAAAGCATTAAGTCTAACTAATAAGAGTGATGAACTGTTCTAAAAACTAATTTTTTTATAACATTTTGAAAAAAATTAGTTTTTCACAAGAGTTACTCATAATTAAAAATTAATATTTAAAGAAGGGGGAATTTTGTTTTGTGTCAACATCAAATGAAAGAAGTCTCTATTTATAGAGAATATTTTTAAAGTACAAAATAATTTATATTTTTTATTACAAAAATTATTATTATTATTATTATTATTATTATTATTATTATTATTATTATTATTATTATTATTATTATTATTATTATTATTATTATTATTATTATTATTATCATTTATAATTAAAAAAATACTTCACACTTAATTAATTTCACTAAAAAGAAATTGAAAATTTAGCAAAGGATAATTAAGAAATATATATTTAAAAAGAGGATTTTTTTTCTCTGTCCAAATCAAATGAAAGAAGTCTCTATTTAAAGAGGGGAAAAACTTATGAATTTTGGTGTAAAATTTTTTCTTAAAAAATAATTTATTATAAATTAATTGAGGTAAAAGAAATAGGTATTTTTTTAAAAAAAAATTGAAATCCATCCGCCAATAAACGTTCGAGACGTGTCGAAATTAAAAAAAAAATCCCTGCAATAACGCGCCATTGTCGGCGATTGAACTACACGCGCCATGTGAAAGGCGAAAATGCCCTTCAACGAATGATCGACACGTGTCCAAATTGATTAATTTTTTTTTCCCAATCACAAACTGCCACTTGTATTTTCAGCCTTGGTATTTGCAACTTTGCCACGATGTGAAATGTCGAAAATGACCCTATCTTGTTATTATATATATATAGATATAGATGAGTAACTATCTCCATTTAGTATAATTTTCAAACCCAACATTAAATGGTAAAGAAAACAATACTATATAAGTACATATAAGTACATATATAAGTACATAAAAGTACATATATTGAAAAAAAAACAATACTATATAAGTACATAGGAGTATATTGAAAGAAAAAAAATAAGAGGAAAAAATTATAAAAATTAGAAAACAATATGTCATATTTATTTATATTAATTCATCATGAACATAATTATGATATTTATTTTCAATTTAACTTATTTAATTTTGAGAAGAAAAATCAAAACCTAAACATATTAACAATTGTGTTAAATGAATTTTTTTTTCCAAACCCTCCACTCCATCATCAAACCCAACACATTTCTTCCTCACCTTCTTTTAAAATACCAATTTATACCATCTACATTTTTTTAGAATATTGAGATGCACTACAATCAAAATTTTAAAATTGATGACCATTTTTCCCGATATTCGTCTTTATTAATACTTTTTTTACTATGCTTCAATTTTTTTAAAATAAAATCAATAAATTGTTTGATGTATCGAACTAAAATAAACCCAATAACCATATTACCCCTTCCAACTCATTATCCTATACCCCGTCACTTTTATTTTATTTTATATTCTTTAATTTTATAATTAGTAAAATTATTCTTATTATCATTATCATTTATAATAAAAAAACTTCACGCTTTATCAATTTTGACTAAAAACATATTGAAAAATTAACAAAGGATAATTAAGAAATTAATAATTTAAAAAAAAAAATCTGTGTCCAAATCAAATGAAAATAGTCTCTATTCAAAGATATTTTTTTTTTATGAATTTTGGTGTAAAATTTTTTTTTAAAAAAATTAATTTATTATAAAATAATATATGTAAAAGAAATGAGTGGAAAAAAAAAAACCTAAATCCAACCGCCCAATAGGAAGCCGAATAGGAAGCCGCCAAGTGTCCAAACCAAAAAAAAAAAAAAGTCATCTTCTTTCTTCAGGCGCCGTTGTCTGCGATTGGTTTACACTCGCGTAGAAAATGCCCTTAACTGAACGGCCGACATGTGTCCCAAAATCCAAAAAAGAAAAAGAAAAAAAAAGAAGACCAATTACATCTTGCCACGTGTCGGTTTCAGTTGAATTTTTTGCCATTTTGCCACCGTGTGAAAGGACTAAAATGCCCCTCAAAGTTCCTTTATTTACCACAATCTTGTTATTATATATAGATATAGATTTATGGATTAATAGTCCCATTCTTAACAGTTACATTATTTTTGGTGTCAAACTCAAACATGTAGAACATGGGATTATTTTGAACGAAAGAAATTAATTTTCAAAAATCAAATAATTGAAGAAATTATATTGATTTCATGATTTTCATCTTACAGAGCAACAATGATTAATACAAAAAAAAATTTTAAAAAAAAAAGCCCGAAATATAATAAAGTATTATCTCCGTTCAAAAATGAGTGATCAGTTCTTTTCTTCAACTTCACTGCAAATTTGAAATTTGTTTGATGATTAATTTCGGGACGAAGGGAGTAGTTAAAAAAAATTAACTTCAAAGTATAAAAACATAGGTACTGCTTGTACATGGCGGAGACTAGGGACACGGTTGAAGATGATCTCACGAATACTACCATCATTGCAGACGTTGAAAAATGATTCGGGTTAACGACTACAGCCAACTAAAGAACCATCAAATTCAGATTTCGACCACGATCGTGAGATGATGAAGATTGAGGCAAGAATTCGAGGATGGAGTGATGGAAATTGATGCTACCAAGAGAAATGGATATGCAACGGTGATCCGTTTCAGGGATGATGGCGGTCGGATATCTAGCTTAGCTCGATGCTTCTAGACCTAAGAATAAGAGAAAGAACCGTTAGCTCAAAGCCCCGGGGGGGGAGGGGGGGGGGAATGAGGCTCCGGCGTGAGGATAATAACACAATTAAGGAGATGAAAACTATGGAGTATGGAAATTGGATTGAGTATGAGTCACATATCTTCTTCCTCGAGGGAGAAGTTGTATTTATAGTAGGAAGAGGATTGGACTGATACCAACATTAAGGAGACGCGTGTTCCTACCTCATTGGAGGATTATCCATTATGCTGGGAAGTGGGGAACAAATCTCTGTTTGGACAGAGATTAGTCATGCAGAAGGAGTGGAGTCGTTGGTGGAGATCTTTGGAGGGACCACTTGGGCATTCGTCATGCTTGTAGGGGGACCATCCTAGGTTGCTTGGGGTCATTACATGTGGATAGGTTCCAAATATTTGATGGCGATTATGAGAATCAAGTACGGAAGGACCATGAGAATAGTTGGATGGGTTGGAGGAAACCGAGTGAGGCGATTTCCCATGGAAGGCAGTATGCCTTCTTGCGGTATGGGGGTATTTGGGCTTAGGATCGTTCTTTTAAGGAACTTGAGATGATTAAGGGAGTGTGCTGAGCTATGAGCAAACCACAAAATGCGGTATGCCCCAAGAGGCCGTATAGGGTCGTTGAATTTGGTATGCTCCATGGTGTTGTGGGAGCAAACCGTGGGTTATGATATGGGAAAGGGCTTTTAGGCCGATTTGGTCATTATCAAATGACGGAGGAGCATGATAAAAACTCATGAGGAAACCACAAGTAGCGGTTTGGAGGAAACCACAAGTCAAAGGGATGGAATGGGATTTAAAAGGAATCTCATGAGGAATGGGTTAGGGGGATACTGGCCAAAACCAATAGACCTGGTATCCCTTCTGTTGGAAATGGATAACGGAAAGTTAAGTTTAACTTAACGTTGATCTAGTTTCTAACGGAAGTTCGTTATGTGTTAACGGAACTAGTTACAAATTGTGTTCTACATTTGTTGTAGATTACTAAAATCATTGAATATCTCAAAACCATTTAGGGTGAATGAGAATTAATGACAATAGTCTTTTGTAACTTAACGAGAAGTTAGTTAAAGGTCAAATTTGATCATTTGGATCAAATGGGGTTTGAACAGTGTTTTTGGGTGATGAGATTTGGCTCAAACCGATCGAACGAGTGGGGACTCTGAGCACGAGTCGTGAGCACGAATGAGATTCTGATGACCATTTGCTCAAATCTGATCAGAACGAGTGGAATGCTTGGAAACGAGTCGTGGGCACGACTCGTGCCAATTAGCACGACTCGTGCCCTCTGTGCTGTTTCGAAATATTGCACCTTTTCATGAGAAAAGGCACAAAACCTTTTGACTCCCTTTAAATACTTCCCTCCGAATTTCAATTCACTCATACTGTATTTCTACCCTTCCTACCCTCTAGTAAGATAGATTATCATACCCAAATCATTGCATATTGTTGCATTCAATCCGTTCAAGTCCAAAGTTCAAAACATTGTGTTGTTCGTTAGATTAGTTATATTGGAGTGCTCCTTATAACTAATAAAAAGTCGTTTTATCTTACGAGAGTTTTGTCATTCAACCGTAAGCACCTGTGCGGGACAAATAACTCTTACGGAGATTGTATCAAATACAAGACTCGACTTGATTTCTTTTGTTCTTTCAATCTCCGTTACTTTTCTCGTCAGTTTTTCTGTTAAATCTTAAAGAAGCCATACACAAGTTCCAACAATCGTAAGAGTTATTTCACGCTTCTTCAAGATCTTCAAGATGGCAAATGAGAAAGACGTCTCCTCCTCCAGTCAAGGGAATGTTACGCCTCCTTCTCAAGGTGACGCTACGTTCAAAAATGCTACACCGTCTCACCCGGTTCATGGTAAGAAACCTCCTTCACGTACAACCTCAAGGGTTGCATCTCTTAATGCTCTCCATCCGTCTCATGTATTCGTACATGCGGAAAGACCGGGTATTCTTACCGGGATGAACTTTAAGAAGTGGCAACAGAAAATGTTGGTCTATTTGACAACATTAAAATTGGTGCAATTTCTTTGGGAATATCCACCATTGATATCCGGCGAGGATGAATCCAAAGCAAAGAATGAATTGGATACTTGGAATCACAGCGATTTCTTGTGTCGCAATTATATTCTTAATGACTTGGATTACGCACAATACAAGGTGTGTTGTGGCATAAAGACCGCGAGAGAACTTTGGAATTTTCTCGAGATGCACAATACTATGTGTATTGTGACTAAAAGACCGCAAGTGAACTTGGTGGAAAGAAGTACCGGAAACAAGAGAAAGAACACCGGAAAAGTGAAGAGGACCGCCAAGAAGGTTAAAGGTGGTTGTTTTAATTGTGGCAAACCCGGGCATATGGCTAGGGAATGTCGACATCCTAGAATCAACAACCAAGGTGGAAACCCTCTTCAAGCCAATGTGAATGAAGATGGAAATGTTCCATTGAACTTCGAGCAACTTAATCTATCGGGATAAGTTTGAACTGACCAAATGTGGTTATTGTGTTAGTAAAGGGTACCTTGTAGAAGGACTCCTTAACTTGAATTGTAATTGTTCTATCCGCCTAAGTGCGAAGAATAAAATTTCAAATTTTATTTACTTGGTTTGAAGTGTTCCAATTATTTGGCGTGTTCAATTAGGTCGTGTAAGTTTAAATTCACTAAGTCGACGAGTTAATTTAAAATTACTACCTAAGATGAAGTTTGATTCGCAAATCAATTGTGATTTCTTTTGTAGAAATCAGTTCAAACCAGAGATAGTAAAATGATTGCATTTGATAATGCAAAAGTTCATCTTTTGAAAAAGTAAGAGTAAAACCTTAAAGTTTTAAGTAAACAATAAGGTTTGTGATTCATCTTAATTAAAAAAAAAAAATTAAGAATTTCGTAGTGATAGAGATGGTTAGTATGTAGTACCGTTTGAAAAATAATTGTTGGGACTCTGACACTTATTTATCAAACGAATGCTTCTTACACACTCAAATCAATTGAATCACAGAAAAAGGAAAGATAGAACTTTTAAGGAGATGGTGAACTCCTTATTGATAAGTTCCGTCTTATGTGGGTATACCTAGCATAGGTAGAAATATCTAAACCTAAAGAGGTTAAGATAGGACCCAAAAACCATGAATTACGTTTTCATTGGCAATGCAGTATTCTTCAAACAAGGAAAATGGTTGAAGAGACCTCACTTAAAAACATAGTTATGACTATGTCGTCGGTTCATCTCAAGAAGATGAAATACATTGTAGATAACATGGTTATTACAATTAAATGACTCCACATAAAAGAAAATATTAAATATGAATTAGGACATTCATAAAATATTTGATATATGGAGGTACACCTCAAGTGTGGGGGTACAAGCGAAATACATAAGTTCTATTGATATGAACTTCTAAGTATTAATGTAAACCGTTAAAATGTTAACAGTTAAAAGAATGGATCATCATATATTTGAAAGATTATTTGATGATAAAAACTCCTAACGAATTTGAAGTGTTCGTAAGCTGTTTTATAAATACCTAAACTGTGGGGGTATTTGGCTAAAGTAGAAATACTTAAGCAAGACACGTTATATTCTTTAAAGAATATACTTCCTTGAAATGATAGGAAATGTATAAATTTTAATAAGAAAATTTATAAAAACTGTAATACAGTTGAAGGACAAATTCATCCTACTCTATTAGGAAGATGGTTGATCTTCCTTATGCGAACCGTTGGGTTGCAAAAACTAAATGTACCAAGGATGAAACTTTTAAAATGTTAGACTCTTAAATTCAATAAAGAGAATTTTCAAGAGGTCTAGTCCAAAGAGAGAAAAGTACTTTTCTTGATAAAAGGATCTTGAAAGATAGTCTCTACAGACAAATAGAATCAAGGAATGCAGTATTCTTTGAAAAATATCTTTCCTGCTAAGGACAGAAAATAAGGTAAATTCTCAAAAGAGAACATATGAATCTACAAACGGTCCATCTCAAGTAGAAGATGAAGGACCTAGACGTAGCAAAAGGGCAAGAGTGAAAAAGTCTTTTGGTCCTGATTTTCTATCATTTATGTTGGAAAACGAATCAGCAACTGTTAAGGAAGCGTTATCTGGTCCGGATAGTTCGTTCTGGAAAGAGGCTATTAACAGTGAGATAAAATTCATAATGCTTAATAATACTTGGGAATTGGTAGATCTCCCTCCAAGTTGCAAACCATTAGGTTGCAATTGGATTCTTAAAAGAAAGTATAAAGCTTATGGATCTGTTGATAAGTATAAAGCCAGGATAGTTGTCAAAAGGAAATGATGATTTATGCAAGATTATCCCATTAACACAACAGAGCGTTCTATGTCGCACAACCGTGTTGGATCTATTTGTGTATTCATATGGACTAAAACAAGCAACTAAACAGTGGCATGAGAAGTTCGATAGAACTATGTTATCAAATGGATTCAAGATTAATGAATGTGACAAATGTGTCTACGTTAAAGGAACATCTGAATCATTTGGTACCAAAGAAATGTTAAAGGAGAACTTTGACATGAAATATATGGGATTAGCCGATGTCATATTAGAAATAAAGATTTCTATAACATCAGAAGGAATCGTCCTATCACAATTCCATTATCTTAAAAAGAAAGTACTTCGAAAGTTCAAATAGATTCTTGAGAGGTATTCTTTGTAAAGTATATTCCTGAAAAGTAGACTCTAAGGAGGTCAAACCACTTAGAGATTTGGGAAATCGAAACGGTACAGAGATAATAACCACTTGAAGAAACTGACCGATAGAAGAATTTGATCACTCGAAGGGACTGATCATTCTAGATAGACTAAAGGTCTAATTGTAATTGTAATCAATCACCGGAATAGTATAATCATAGTACTTGGTGTACTTAAAGATATACTTATGGTTAAAGATTACAATTCCTATGTAAGTTGAATGGTCTTGAAAGATATTCCTTCGTGGAATAAGCTTGTGTCTACATGACCTAAGGCATTGTGACGACAATGAAAAATAGGAAAAGGTGTAGAACGTCATGGTAAGTCTAGACATAATGGTCTTAGACACACTACCATAGTACAATTGATCTCAATATGCGACTGTCACAACTAGCCATGTGAAGTCAAAATCGGATCCGTCTACTTAAGGGTAGTAATAGAGATCAACTGTATAAACTGTTAAGGGGAATGGGTTTAAAAACCCACAACAAAAGAACTTATAGCGGACACTCAACCTTGAGAAATGGAGATCCCAGGCCCTTGGTTCAATGAGACAACCAAGTTATAAGTTCTAGTAGAGTTACTTGGAAACAACAACTCGGTTTATTAACCTAGAGATGTTGAATACTCATTCCCAGAACGTTCAAGTACTAGCACATGCAGCAGTGGTAAGGATAAGTTGAGAAAACTTTTAATGATTTCTATACCTACGGGTGGAGTAGTGCATGATACTCCTTATAGAAAGAATCACCTATATAAGCGAGAGGTAATAAGGCCGCCTCTAAATGAACGCTTATGAATGAGATACGGTCCAGGGCCAAAATGGACAAAAACGTGAGAACAACAATTGTTAGAGCTATTATTATGTGAGTATTATTGTCTTGGTATACATCCGACAGTCACTGGTTCAAAGCGACTCCCTACCAAATGGCTAGTATATCCGATAATATTTCACTAGGGAAGATTCAAGGCCACAAGCTATCTATCCCGATGTAATAATAGTTCGCCAGAACTTTGGACGAAATTGCATTCATGCATTAATTGTCATTCATGTGGGGGATTGTTGGAAATGGATAACGGAAAGTTAAGTTTAACTTAACGTTGATCTAGTTTCTAACGGAAGTTCGTTATGTGTTAACGGAACTAGTTACAAATTGTGTTCTACATTTGTTGTAGATTACTAAAATCATTGAATATCTCAAAACCATTTAGGGTGAATGAGAATTAATGACAATAGTCTTTTGTAACTTAACGAGAAGTTAGTTAAAAGGTCAATTTGATCATTTGGATCAAATTGGGTTTGAACAGTGTTTTTGGGTGATGAGATTTGGCTCAAACTGATCAGAACGAGTGGGGACTCTGAGCACGAGTCGTGAGCACGAATGGGATTCTGATGACCATTTGCTCAAATCGATCGTAACGAGTGGAATGCTTGGAACGAGTCGTGGGCACGACTCGTGCCAATTAGCACGACTCGTGCCCTCTCTGTCTTTGTTCGAAATATTGCACCTTTTCATGAGAAAAGGCACAAAACCTTTTGACTCCCTTTAAATACTTCCCCCTCTGAATTTAAATTCACTCATACTGTATTTCTACCCTTCCTACCCTCTAGTAAGATAGATTATCATACCCAAATCATTGCATATTGTTGCATTCAATCCGTTCAAGTCCAAAGTTCAAAACATTGTGTTGTTCGTTAGATTAGTTATATTGGAGTGCTCCTTATAACTAATAAAAAGTCGTTTTATCTTACGAGAGTTTTGTCATTCAACCGTAAGCACCTGTGCGGGACAAATAACTCTTACGGAGATTGTATCAAATACAAGACTCGACTTGATTTCTTTTGTTCTTTCAATCTCCGTTACTTTTCTCGTCAGTTTTTCTGTTAAATCTTAAAGAAGCCATACACAAGTTCCAACACCTTCATCTGGTTTGAGGCATCTAGGTTTTAGGTTGATATGATACCGCATGGGCATGGAAAAAAGGACAATTGGGGGATGCGGTTTGGAGGAAACCGCAAGGGGCGGTTTAGCTTGCCCGGTTTGGAGTTTCTACATCTTAATCCGGCTTATTTAATGTCCGTCTCGACTTGACGAAGTAGCTATCCGGTTTGAGCTTAAGCCTTGAACTTTGGCTCATCAGAAATGCTTTTCAAATCTGGGTTAAGACTAAATGAAGTTGTGAAAGGGAAGCCTTGGTATAATATCCCCTCATTCGCAAGCCAAGTCCGACGTAACTGGCCTGTATACAAGTCCATTCCATGCCTAAGCTTTCTTGTAATGTAAGAGTCACGAGATACTTTTAACTTTCTCATATCTAAACTTGCATGTTATGTAAATAGTCAACAGAATGTGCTATCCGGAGAATCAAACATAAATCCAACAATTTTATTGATAATATATATGTTTCATTACGAATATTAACAACGTATCTTCTAAGCGGTAGATTTAACAACTCCAGCTTCTGTCAGCAATGGAACGAGCTTCCCTGCGCTATGGAGTCCGGTAGTTGCTGTAGCAAGTCATAATACAAATATCATCAAATTCACGAATAATGAACGCTTTACACAAATAGAAAGTCTAAGGAGATTGATTCAGGTCCATACCATCACAGCCACCAATGTGTTTTCCGCCAATAAACACATTTGGCACAGTCCGCTGCCCAGTCCACTCAGCTAGTGCTGCTTGAATCTCAGCTCCATCACCTTAAGACACAGACACGGGAAACACATACAGTTTATAGGTTAAGAGCATTTCACAGAAAGAACGACACACAAACAGCAAATTAAGAGCAGTTCACTTGCAATTGAACCTGACTACTATTCCCTCCGTCCCAAAATGAATGTCCGAAAAATATTGAAATTTGCTATTGATCACGGAGGGAGGAAGCTCTTCCTACCAAGTTTTAATTTTAGGCTCGAATCGAGAACTATGGTTAGGGTTTACGAACATATAATTCGAGCCCTAAAATTTTTGGAGCTCCACTAGTTCAAATCCGAATTCCTAACTTCAATTGACGGAATTCCATCGGCAAATTCAGCATAATTTTTCATATACGGAGACATCTATACATAGAATTTTGATTACAATAATTAAGGAGGAGAGAAAAAAAGAGGACAAACTTTCACGGTCGAGTTCATAAGCCTTGTAAGAGGCACCAATCTGATCCAGCAGATTCTTAACCTTGACGCAGAAAGGACAAAACGTTTTGCTGCTCAAATCAAATCAAATTAATCCATAAATTCATAAATCATTCATATAACAATAATAAAAAAAAAAAAAACGGTGACGGAAACGAACCTGAAGACGACGACGGAGTTGGATGAAACAAGCTCTTTCGCCTTTGTTGCTGCCATTGTTGTTCTTGAAATCAGGGGCGGAGCCAGGAATTGGCCGAGGGGGGGGCAAGATTACACGGGGGTTCGGGGGCAGCGCCCCCGAAATTTTTTTTTCGGGTCGAACAAGTAAAAAATGGGTCGGATTAATGAAATACAATGTATTTTAGTTAACAAAAATGATAAAAGTAAATAATTCAAAGAACGATTGAAATAATGTTGAAGTATTTAACGCAAACAATTTATTAAAATATATTACTCGTACAAAAAAGAAAATCAAATTTGCTAATTAAACTTGGGATAATAGGAAGAAAGACCAAAAACAAAAAAAATGGGAAAAGCCTAACTAATTAATTAAGATTGAAAAAATGTGAGGAAATTAGGAGAAAGAGAAAAACAAAACTGTTAAGAGAAAGAATAGCAAAGATGGAAGACAAATAAAATTAATTGAAAATGTAGATAACAGGGTTCGAACATGGACCAAAGGCTTTAACTTCACCCCTTCTACCGCTGAACCACACCACTCACTAGTATTAATCTTGAAGTTAATTATATATATACATATATAACAAAAATATGGGGGGGGCAAAAAAATAAAATTTCCACTGCATTTCCGCCGCTGGGGGGGGCGAGTGCCCCCTCCTGCCCCCCCCTGGCTCCGCCCCTGCTTGAAATGGTAGGATTTGCTTCGCTTTTTTTGTTTCTCCGGTTATTCTATGTTTCGTGTTTGTGTGTGTGTGAGAGATATTTATATATAACGGCCGCCGTGTAACGACGGAGATGAGAAATGAGATTACAAGACCCTCACGGAAGGCGCAACTGGCAAGACGAACGCAATGATGTTTTGGACTTTTGGCCCAATTCACACCTTAAAAAAAAAAAAAAAAAAAAAAAAAAAAAAAAAATCCGTACCTAGACTTGATAATGGATATGTACAAGTTGGGTTTGACATGCACTTCGGTCCAGTTGAGACCGGTAAACTGTCGGCCAAAAATCCTTTTCTATACCTACCTAGACTTCATAATAATTAATAAATAATAATTAATAAATAGGTTAACTATCACTATTACAATTATTAGATAATTATAATAGTTACTATATATATAAATATTATTATTACTATTATTAATTAATTATAATGGTGACTATATGTATATTAACTATTATTATTAATAGTATTAGTTAATCATAATAGTAATGATGTCGCAGGAAATGTGCTTATCAAATTATCAATCTTCCTCCACGTGGCAGGACTGATCACTTGGCTTCTTGACCTGAAAATCAGAACCCACGACTAGCCGGATGTGTCTCCGACTTATACCCTCGGGCGTGAGAGTAAGTATGTATGTATTGGAGAGCAAAATGTATTGAACAAGATGAATATTCAAATAACAAAATTGCAGTTACCTTGGAACCGTTGTGATGGTAATGTATTTATAGTTGATGTAGGTGGTTTATTTGGCAGGGCTACATGTGCTCCGTGATTTTAGGGACAGTTATACATCATGTGAACGTGTCCCGAACGGCTCCTGATTTGTAGGGAACCCGTTATGGCAAGAGTATTTGCACGTGTGCCTGTAACGGTTAGGTCGATGCTTGCTTGGCAGGTCAAGGTCGACACTTGTGTTTGGGTCGACCTGACTGTCGAGTAGAGTTGGATCGTACCCGAAATATCTCTTGGATCATAGGGTCGGACTTAGTTAGGTCGAGACCTGGCAGGTCCGACAATGAACTTAAGTCGACGTATCCATAAGATGGGCCTTGGGCCATATGATCATTGGGCTTTAGCTCGTTTATAATGTGTGACCATAATTGTTTGAGGACTGGACTTTACTCGCTTGGCCCAGCTCGATACTCTTGGTATGTTCAGTGGCCCCCAACTTTCGAGTTGACTTTGTCGACTAGGAAGTTAAGGAAATTTTGATGAGGATTGCTGTGACTAGCAGGTCGCTACTCACTCTGAAGTTTAGTCGACTAGAATGACGTGGCATAATCCTGGACGTTGGCGACGAACGGTCAGATCTGAAGGAGCGCCGTAATTCGTAATGATTACTATTTGACGCTTGAAGAACCGCCTCGGAAACTGTTTCCGCCATTAATTAGGAAAATAATTTTCGAATTTTTCCTTTTTCCTTTTCAATTTAGGAAAATATAAATAGTAGAATCCTTCTCCATTTACAACTTTTACCGTCTCTGAGCTCTGATAAACCCCGGCGAAGATAGCAAGGAAATCAACTGGTATAAATTTGACCTTCGTCTTCTTCAACAGACTCCAGTTCCAACATCAATCAAGGTATTCTTCTCTGCTCCTTGCTCTAGGGTTTTGATTGTTGCACTGCTTTTGATTTTGCCATGGCTAGAACCTTCAGTAGTGAGCCAGGAGCCTGGTATGGATACTGCACTGTTAACCGTAGGGTGTACAAGCATGTAAACGGTGAGTGGGGAGAGATGTCCCTGAATGAATGTGTCTCCATCTTGTCATGGTGGGGGCTGAATTTTAGTAAAATAGGATTTCCCATTGGAGAGGATGTAGGTAATTCAGTAATTGACGACTCGAAAATTGTCTCTTTTCACCTTTTTCATGAATTACTCGATCATATTGCTCTATTTTACGTCAGAGATGTCAATAAACCCTCCTTCCTTAGGAACAGAATAGGTTTTCCAGGGGAGTCTAGGTCGCCTTTAGGTAGGTCGTCTGATTATGATCGAAGGCCTGACTCCCCTGTTTCTCCTTCTTCTTGTACAGATATGGCAACTTAGGAAGGAAACACAGCTTCGACCTCCTCAAGTCCACGCATCGTTGACGCATTTGATGAGTTGGCTGTACCGGGAAAGAATGAAAGGGGATATGTTCCTCACAGGCCCTTGAGAGGAAAGAAGAATTTACCTTCTAGGTACAGCTTGATATATGACTTCTGCGAGGTGAGTAAGGAGGATTATAGGGTGACCAGTCTTAGTAAAAAGGATTTCATGGCTCAGTATAGGTCGACCTTCACCACAGATGCCACTAGGGTAGCCTTCTTTTACGGCCAATTCGAGGCTGGCCTTAGGTTGCCACTCGACCCTTTAATTAATGAGTTTTTGGAGTGTACCAATGCCTTACCTCTTCAGCTGGGAGCCAACACCTGTAGGGTTCTAGTTTGCTTTGCCATGGTGTGTAGGTTTCTAGGTTATGAACCCTGCATGAGGGTGTTTAAGGAATTCTTTTGTGTTAAGTATGGTGGGACTGACTTGAGTATCAGCACCCCTTCAAAGCCCAACTCTCCCAAACTTTTTATGAACCTTCCTAGTAAGGAGAACTGTTGGAATTCCCATGTTGTTGTAGTGGAGAGTAGGTTAGGCTGGGAATTCCCTTTACCCAATTCTGAAACAGAACCCATAGATGAGAGGAACTATTGGGAGCCGCTCTGGCATTTTGATTTATACAAGAAGTTATGTCGTCTGGCAGATAAGGGGCCTATCAGTTGGGAGAGCCTAGGAACCACCAAGTATAATTATATCCAAGCCGGGATGATGGCTGGGGAGGGAGAGGTGCAACCTCTGGTGCCTGTTGGTAGAGGCATGATATATCCTGACTGGGTTACCCATGCCTTGGGTAGATTTAGGGACAAGTGTCAGTTTTGCCAACGGACAACCAACTACTGCAAGGAGAATGGGGAGCACGTTGGTGGTAAGGGTTTACTCGCTTTTATTTGTTGAATCGTCAATTGCTAGCTCGCATGTGTAACTCTCAGTTTACACATTATACTATTTTGAATTGTATGCATATCTCTTAGCTCGTCAATTGTTAACTCTTATGTAGAACTTGTAGTTCGTACATAGTTTGCACGTACATAGAACTTCTGCTCGTATGTAGAACTTTCATATGTCGATCTAACACTTTGATATCTTGGCTTTGTTGCAGTTTTGACTCCAGAACAAGAAGTGAATATGGGTCGCATTGTGGCTGTGTCCGATAAGAAGAAAGCTAAGAAAGCCCATGGAGCTGCCAATGCTCGAGCCAACAGAGAGAGGGAGGCTGAGAGGAGAACCAGCTTGTTGTCCAAAGACAACGTGGGGATGGTGCCCATGGAGGAGGTTGAAGCAGAAGATCCTCTGCAAAGCGGCACCCAATCTAGGGATGTGACTGAAGGGGGGCGATGAATCCAACAGGTCGATTAGACCAAGCCCAAGCTCCGACCCAAACCTTGAGGCCAACGCAGCGACCTCTGGAGCCGAGATAACTGGGGCTAACCCTCTGAATGTCATGCTCATCGATGATGAAGCTATGGAGGAGGAGGATGACCGTGCCTTGAATACAAGAAAGAGATCAAGGACTGAGAAGGGCAAGGACGTCTCTTCGAGCCAACTTCCTCCCCCAATGCCTTCTTCGAGGAGCCAAGAGTCCATAGAAGCTCAGATGCAAAGGCTCAGTGATGTTCCCCCTCTGGTTGGGGTTAACAGTATGACCCGCCGTTATCCCGAGGTGACTCTTGGCCAGGTAGTAGTAAGGAGGGCCATAGATGTCGACCTTCTTGCACACTTTACTGACAAAGGGATGACCCCCGAAGAATTCTCTGCTCGATCTGGATTGGTGCATAGTGAGGTAAACTTTTACTTTTACTTTCCCTTTCCGTTTAGTCGCTTGTTCTTTTAGTCTGTCAATTTAACCTCCGTGCCTTTGCCGGGCTAACACTTCAATGCATTTCTTCACTGCAGTCTCTTACTATGATTGAGCAAGCTAAGAGCTCTTGGAGGGCTTCTATTGAGAGGGAGAGGCAGGCTCTGAATAATTACTCCAAGAAGTCTCAAGAGTTGTTCGAGCTGAAAGAGAAATACAACGAACTCAACAACTCTTTTGACGCTCAGGAGTTGGTGAAGAAGAAGGCTCTGGAAGATCTAAGTGCTGCTGAGGCCAAGGTGGGTGAGGTGATCAAGGAGAGGGATGCTGAGAGTCTTGCTCATGAAAAGACTAAGATTGAGCTAGCCACAGTCTCCAAACTCCTCAAGGACAAAGATAGCTTTCTGACCGAGCTAAATGAAGAGCACAATGCTGCCAGAGCCAAGTGGAATGAGGACCTTCAGGCTGCCGCTAAAGATGCGGTGGAGAAGTTCAAGGACGGAGATGACTACTACAATTCCGTTGTCGAGAAGGCAATGGATTTTCTGGACTTGGGCAAACGCCACATGGCGCGCCGAGCTCTGGTTGACCCGGACTCTGATGTCTCCCTGGAGCAACTAGCTCGCTGGGCCTCTGCTCCCCAATATGACATGGCGGCTCGTGGTGGTCACTCGGTCGTGCCTTACTCTGACAATGATCTAGCCTTCATAGCCTAAGAAGACCAAGAAGATGGTTGTGAGCAGTGGGTGGCTCCAGCTTTGGCTCCTAGGACCTTTGATGTAGCTTTGCAGGAGCTCGAAGATGATGAAGCCAAGGAGGAGGATGAAGGACCTGAACAGAGGGTCTACTCAGAGTCGGGCAAACCCTTAAGCCCTCAGCAACATGAACCGGTTACTGAAGAACGAACTGCCAATGACGACCCCAATGCCTCCGGCCAGGCTGTTTGATTTTGTTTGTGTGTAATGGAACAAGTCCCAAAACAATTCTACTTTTTGTGTCTGTAACTATTTGAATGCCTTGGCCCAGTTTTTTGGGAGGCGTGATACTCCATAACTTTTATCTTGCTCAAGTCTTAGCCCGCTTTTGGGAGACTTATTTATCTACAATCGTAGCTTACTTTATATCCTTGTGTGTTGTATGCCTCTGATTCCTGCATGTGTGTGTCGAGCTAGAGGTAATAGGCTAAACAAGTCACCCTGAGCTTAGGGACGACCTGGCTTCATGGTGACTTATTCGTCCTTAGACTTGTAAAGATTTTTTGTAAAAGAGATTGACTCAGAGTCGAACCTGTTTAAGAGATCAAAGCTGACCAAGGGTCGAGCTTAATGGAACGAAGTCGACCTAAGGTCAGACTTGTTGATAGTGTACAGCTGATTAAGGATCGAGCTGATTAGGATGGGGCCGACTAAGAGTCGAGCTTGTTAGGACGAAGTCAACTAAGAGTCGGACTCGTTAAAGAAACAAAACTGACTAAGAATCGAGTTTGTTAAAATGGAGCTGACTAAGAGTCGAGCTCGTTGAACGAAGTCGACTAAGAGTCGAACTTGTTAAAGGAATAAAGCTGATTAAGAATCGAGCTTGTTAAAACGAAGCTGACTAAGAGTCGAGCTCGTTGAAATTAGGGTAGCACAATGTTTGGTCGAATAGAACATGTGATTTTTTATTGAACTAGGAGCATGCTTACATCAAATGGAAAGCTAGAACTATGACAAATTCAATCTTGGGAACTGCCTTAACTTTGAACTGAACTAAGGACTTGAACTAGAAGTAGTACTTGATGAGGCGAGTGGCGTGCCATGGACGCTTCAACTCCTCACCATCTGGATGAGCTATCATGTAAGTCCCCTCTTTGATGACTCGAGTGACAATATAAGGGCCTTCCCAGTTAGGAGATAGTTTATTCTGTTGGGTTCTCCTACCTGTTGTTTCAATTTTTCTCAACACATGATCTCCTACTTGGAATGATCTTGTCTTCACCTTCTTGTCGTGGTAACTTTTAGTCTGCTGCTTGTAGTTGACCATCCGAAGGTAAGCCGTGTCTCGCTTCTCGTCGATCAAATCAAGGTCGATCAGTCTGCTAGTGTCATTCTGCTCTTGGTCGAAGAAGGTTACTCTAGCAGTAGGAAATCGCAGCTCAGCAGGTGCCATGGCCTCTGATCCATATGTTAGAGCAAATGGGGTTTCCCCCGTAGGCCCCCGAGTGGTTGTACGAACTGCCCAAAGAGCAAGGGGAAGTTCGTCCAACCAGTTGCTGCGTCGACCTACCAAGCCCGTCTTGAGTGAGGACAGTACGAGATTGTTTGCTGCTTTAGCTTGTCCATTTCCTTGGGGATAGGCGACAGATGATTGCCAATGCTTGATTCCCACTCTATTCATTTCTTCCTCGAATGCTCTGGAAAATTGTAAACCATTATCTGATACTATAGCTCGAGGGATCCCAAATCGACACCAGATGAAGTCGTGTATGAAGTTGATGGCGTTTTCCTCTGTAATGCGAGCTAGTGGTTTTGCTTCGACCCACTTGGTGAAATAGTCAATTGCAACGATCACATACTTGCAATTTCCCCGGGCGGGAGGGAAGGGTCCAATCAAGTCGACGCCCCACATATCAAATGGCCAAGCAGCGATCACTGGAGTCTGCTCCGTTGTAGGCATATGAGGTAGGTTGGAAAACCTTTGACATTGGTCACATTGCTGGACAAAGTCATGAGTGTCAGCTCTCATGTGTGGCCAATAATACCCCAAGGTGATCAATTTGTCGGCTAGAGTCCTGGCCCTCGGGTGTCCACCACAAATTCCACTGTGCACCTCATGCATTAACTGGGTGATCTCTTGAGGATGAATACACTTCAACAGTGGCCTGGTGTATGATCTCCTGAACAGCATGCCTCCTTGGATAACATACCTCGGAGCTTTCTTTTTGATAGCTCGAGCTTTCTTCTCGTCTTCAGGGAGCTCGCCAGTCTACAAGTATGCTTTCATTTCCTCGATCCAACATTTGTTGTAAGCCCAATTTCTCAAGGGGTCTTCCACACATTGAATTTTGACCCTTTCATAAGTTGGATTCTCGAGGTAGGAGATGGGCTCTTCATGTGGCTCGTCTGTAGTGGCCAGTTTTGAGAGCAAGTCGGCCAACTCATTGTCTTCTCGACCAATCCTTTGGATTTCCCAAAACTCTAAATCCTTTGTTAGCTCCTTCACCAGGTCGTGGTATTTGACTAAGGTGGAGTTTAGCACCTCATACTCGCCTCTGACCTGGTTGACTATTAGTTGGGAATCACAGTATGCCATGATTTTAGTCGCTCCAAAGCACTTGGCATACTCGATGGCTGCTACCAAAGCTTCATACTCCGCCTGGTTATTGGAGGCATCAAACTTGAACCTTAATGACTCCTCATATACTGTCCCAGACTCTGGCTCGATCAGAACAATCCCAGCTCCACTGACATTCTTTGTAGCTGACTCATCCGAGTAGACCTTCCAGCAATCGTCGGGTAGAGTAGTGATGGGCTGGGACTCTTGTTCTTTTCCCTTAGCTTTTTCTTTTTAAACTCACACCTCACTGTCTTCCTTGGTGAACGTAATCTTGACCAAGAAGTCTGCCAAGGCTTGAGCCTTTAACGCCTTTTGAGGTCGATACTCGATGTCGAATTCCGTAAGGGCAATTGACCAAATGAGTAAGCGACCTGAACTCTCGGGCTTGTGCAAAATTTTTCTCAAGGGCGCATTCATAAGCACCACAATAGGATGAGCCAGGAAGTAAGCTCATAGCTTCCTTGAAGCTACGACTAAGGTATAGGCTACCTTCTCAGCATTGTAATATCTGCCCTCCACATCTGATAGGGCCTTGCTAACATAGTACACAGGCTTTTGAAGCCCTTCCTCCTCTCGAACCAGAACTGCAGCAACTGCTTTATCCCCCACAGATAGATATACGAACAAAGTCTCTCCAGTGGTCGGGCTACTCAATAGAGGTGGGGTAGCGAGGTAATCCTTGAGTTGTTGGAACGACGAATGACATTCGGCCGTCCACTCAAAATTTTTCGTCCCCCTCAAAGCCTTGAAGAAGGGGAGAGACCTTTCCGCCGACTTAGATATGAAATGACCTAGGGCTGTAACTCTTCCATTAAGTCGCTGCATATCTTTGACACTAGTGGGCTCCTGCATGTCAACTAGAGCCTTGATCTTTTCTGGGTTTGCCTCTATTCCTCGTTGTGACACCATAAATCCAAGGAATTTACCCGCTTCTACACCAAAAACACATTTGCTGGGATTAAGCTTCATGTCATTTGCTCTCAGATTGGCGAAAGTTTCCTTTAGGTCGACCACATGACGTCCGGTCTTTGTTTTGATGACCATATCGTCGACGTAGGCCTCCATGTTTCGGCCAATTTGTGAGGCAAAGACCTTGTTGACCATACGCTGATAGGTTGCCCCTGCATTCTTTAGTCCAAATGGCATCATAGTGTAGCAATAGATGCCTCCAGCTGCTTGGAAAGCTGTCTTCATGATGTCATCCTCATGCATCTTGATTTGATGGTAGCCTGAATAGGCATCTAGAAAACTGAGGGTGGAGTGGCCAGCAATGGAATCAACGAGCTTGTCAATTCTAGGGAGAGGATAACTGTCCTTTGGGCAGGCTAGGTTGAGAGTGGTGAAGTCGACGCAGATTCTCCATTTGCCATTTGACTTCTTCACCATGACCACATTGGCTAGCCAGGTTGTATGAGTGGCCTCTTTAATTATACCTGCACTCAAAAGTTTTTGTACCTCAGTTTTTATGGCCTCTTCTTTATCACGAGCGAAGCTTCTCAATTTCTGGGGTCTGGGCTTTATGGTCGGGTTGACCTCCAGCCTATGAACAGCGACCTCCTCCTTGATCCCCCTCATATCTTCTACTCGCCATGCAAAGACGTCATTGCTTTCTTTGAGTAGCTCGACAATCTCTATCCTTTCTTCAGGCGACAACTGCTTTCCAATCTGGATTTTCTGCTCGGGGTAGGAAGGATTTGTGATTACTGATTCCAGTTCGTCCACAGCCTCTAACTCTGGACCATCTCTAAATTGTAGGGTCTCAACGATGATCTCTCTAACCCTCTGTCTTTCTCTGGCCCCCAGGTGGAGAGCTTCCTCAGCAATCATCTCATCTAGCTTGTCTGCAGTCTCACTGGTGGTGGCCCCCGAGTTATTGTCGATCTGGAGGCATAGCTTGCCTATGGAGACTTGTTCGACCATAACTGTATCCGGATCGACCATGGTGGTTTCAGAGTGACGTGTCGACTCAGTCATGATTTCGTCATGTGAGCGATAGGTCGACCCTTCCACAATGGTGATTGTAGATAATCGAGTAGTTTTGGTGACTGACTGAGACAACTTTAAGTATCCTTCTGCAGTCTCAATCTCTAGCTCCCTCTTCTTCCTTTCTCGAAGTACATGATCAAGGTATGCTCGAGCTGTGCCTTGTACGCAGCCGACTCCAGCTGGTGTGGGGAATTTAACTCGCTGATGGGGGATAGAGGCCACCATTCCAAGTGCGACCTGGCCAGGGATACCAAGAATAGCAGCATAATCATTATTCACATCTATGACAATAAATTTTACCTTAGACACGATCCTGTAGGGATGCTGTCCTAAGTCGACATCTAGCTCTATCTGTCCTTTTGCATCGACCCGGTGGTTTGTGAAGCCTTCCAATCTGCCATCATATCTTTCGAGCTGCTCATTTGAGAGACCCATCTCCTGGAATGTTTTATAGAACAGAATATACTTGCAGGCCTCCGTGTCGACTAAGAGTCTGCTCGTCGTACATCCGTCAATGAGTCCTGGGATGACGAGAACTTGCTCTCTAGCCGCCATATTAGTTGCTAGCTCGTGAGGATAAAAGCTGATCACCTCATCCCTAACGTGGCTCCTTGGTGGCACATGTGGGGCTTTATTGAGCTGAAAAATCTTGTGCTTTATGGCTGTATTGCTAGCTTGCTCAGTAATAACACCCAGATTCAGTCTAGGCTGCCTTGGCTCTGGGTGTCCTCCTCCAGGTCGTTCTCCACCACTTGCTTGGGGTCTTTTCACATATGTGTCGAGCCTTCCCTGGTCGACCATCCTATGAATGATACGCTTCAAACTCATACAATCCTCTGTAGTATGGCCTGTATCCTTGTGATAATCACAATACTTGCTGTTGTCCCTTTTGAAATTATTTGCTGGGTTCATTGGGGCAGGTGGGGCCAGCTCGACCGCATTCATAATCTCAGTTCGACTCACCGTTAGGGGAGTGAAAGGTTCGGGCACTTTCTCAGTCGCCCTGGTTCTGTTTTTACCATTCTTATTGTTTCCCCCGTTCTTGGTCGAGTCCTTCTTATCATCAGCGACCTCAACCTTGGGGCTCTTCCCATTTTTATTCTCTTTTCTCTCTTCGGCAAAAGCCACGTTGTAGGCCTTCTCAAATAACTCTTGTCGAGTAGTGACTGTCCGAACTGTTAGCTCGTAGTCCATGTATGCCGAGGAAATCCCACTTCTGAAACAATTGATCACCTCCCTGTCTGTGAGGTCCTCCTCGATCTTGTCGACCATCTCTTTAAACTTGGTGTAGTAGCTCATTGAGCTTTCATTTTTTCCTTGCACCAGGTTGTTGAGATCGGTGACAGTCATCTTCCGAGCTCCTACAGTTGAGAAGCGATCTAAGAACTTTGTTCTCATGTAGGTCCAGGTCGAGATGCTCCCCATTGTCAGACCATTGAACCATGTAAGAGCTGCCCCTGTGAGTGTGCTAATGAGCGCCTTGCACATCATGTCGTCCTCATTGGAGACAAAGCACATTGTTGCCTCTAGGTGCTGTATGTAGCTCTTGGCATTGGTGGCACCCGAATACTTTTCCAGGAGAGGCAATCTGAATGCGGGAGGAGGTCGACGGTTAATCAATTCCTTGGATAAGGGACAAAGAGCAAAATCCACTCGCTCTTTCTTTCCAGTATCACCTTTCTTTTCGGCTTCCCACTGTTCAAATTTCTTCTTCCATAGGAGCCACTCCCTAGCATCGGGTCTGTCGTCCCTAGCATGGGAGACATCATTCGACCTTTGCTTCTCTTCCTGGTGATTCTCTCTCCCAGAATTGGCTCTACGTCTTTCGCTTCTAGGGGGAGTCATCTCTCTATCCCTCCTGTCCCTGTGGGAAGGTGACCTCACAGACTGAGTTGGCGACCTGCGCCTATCGTCTCTTGGTGGCGACCTGCGCCTATCATTCCTGGGTGGCGGCCTGCGCCTTGCTTCTCTTATAGGCGACCTGTGCCCATTCCTTCCCCTGTGGGATTGAGACCTTTGTGTCCTGGCTGGTGATCTACACATGCTTCTATTGGCCTCTAGCTGGGTTCTCAAGTCTAACTGAGCCTCCTGCTCTCTGTTTCTGGTGAGGCTGGCCCTCAGGTCGTCACTTGGGACATGAATAGGCGATTGAGGCCGCACCACCATCCTTTGCTCAACATTCTGTCCTACAGTTTCCTTGGGCCGAGTACTCCTAGCATGCTCCCTGTTTGAAACTTGAGATGGGGCCACCCTCTCAGACCTTCTATCCACCTGCTCCGCATCCTCCATTGCTAATAACTCAGCCAGAATCTGAGCTCGCTCCAACAGCATCTCCTTTCTGCTCAGGGGGTTGGATGAGGGACCTGACCTGTTTCCAGCGTTCATCTGCCCAGTTGGACGCTTGGGAGGAGGTGGAACTCCTTGTCCCTCCATAGGCCGCTTGTCTCTCCTTCCATCTGGCAATCCCCTGCCATCAGCCACACTGTTAGATCGCGTTGCCCTAGCGTGTTGACGCGGTGGAGGGGGAGGAGGCAAGTTAGCGTTTCCAGCGTTTGCATTTGCATTATTGTTTCCTTCTTCGTGCCCGAGTGAGGCCTCAGATACATGTCCATCCGAAGTCACCATGATTGCAGGTTGAGAAAGCTTTCGAGGTCAAGTTATGCACGCTTTCCCGGCAATGGAACCAAACTGATGCCGCAGGAAATGTGCTTATCAATCTTCCTCCACGTGGCAGGACTGATCACTTGGCTCCTTGACCTGAAAACCAGAACCCACGACTAGCCGGATGTGTCTCCGGCTTAGACCCTCGGGCGTGAGAGTAAGTATGTATGTATTGGAGAGCAAAATGTATTGAACAAGATGAATATTCAAATAACAAAATTGCAGTTACCTTGGAACCGTTGTGATGGTAATGTATTTATAGTTGATGTAGGTGGTTTATTTGGCAGGGCTACATGAGCTCCGTGATTTTAGGGACAGTTATACATCATGTGAACGTGTCCCGAACGGCTCCTGATTTGTAGGGAACCCGTTATGGCAAGAGTATTTGCACGTGTGCCTGTAACAGTTAGGTCGATCCTTGCTTGGCAGGTCAAGGTCGACACTTGTATTTGGGTCGACCTGACTGTCGAGTAGAGTTGGATCGTACCCGAAATATCTCTTGGATCATAGGGTCGGACTTATTTAGGTCGAGACCTGGCAGTTCCGACAATGAACTTAAGTCGACGTATCCATAAGATGGGCCTTGGGCAATATGATCATTGGGCTTTAGCTCGTTTATAATGTGTGACCATAATTGTTTGAGGACTGGGCTTTACTCGCTTGGCCCAGCTCGATACTCTTGGTATGTTCAAGTAATTATATAGGGTAACTATTATTCTTTAGTTTACTATAAGTTAATATTATTATTTAAATATAACAATTACTATATATGGTGACTGATGCTGCAAGAATCGTGCTGGATCAATCTCCGTCCAATCAGCAAGATAGATCTCCTAGCTTTTGACCTGAAAACAGAACTCACGACTAGTCGGAATGGTCTCCGGCGAAGACCCTCGAGCATGAGAGTAAGTACGGTGTATATGAGAGCTAATGAGTTATAAAGAACAATGTATTATCAAATAACAAAATAGCAGTTACCTTGGAATGATAGATATTGTCGCGTATTTATAGTTGTTGATGAGAGATATATTTATAGTAGGATTGTGTTAAATCCCTTAAATCATGGATTAGATACGCATGAGAGATCTTGTCCAAATATAACTCATGTTTTGTAGGAATTCAGTTATGAAAAGAATCGTAAATATGCCAGGACTCTGTAGGTCATCGTACTCTCGTAGGTCGAGGTCGCCTGTTTGGATCCAGGTCGACCTGATTGATAGATAGGGTCGGACCATACCCGAATAGAATCTGGATCGTATGTCAGACGGTAGCTAGGTCGGGACCATGTAGGTCGGACAATGAGCTAGGTCGACTGATCTTGCTGATGAGCCTTGGACCTGATAATAATTGGGCCTAGCCCACTGAGAGTGTGGTGGCAATAATATGTAAATAACTGGGCTCGCTCGTTGGGCCTAGTCCGTCACTTTTATTCCGTTCAGTGGCCCCCAACTTTCTGAGTTGACTTTGTCGACCAAGAAGTTATGAGAAATTTTGATGAAGTTTGAAGTAGATCGTAGGTCGATGCTCGAAATGATGTTTGGTCGATCAATAGTGACGTGGCTCAATCCTGATCGTTGAACGTGGACGGCTGGATTAGTAGAAGCACCGCGTTTCCGTAATCATTGCTGCCTTGGAAACCGTCCAGATCATTAAATGTTTGATTAAACCGTTTGAAAACCCTCCTCTTTCCATTTCCAGTAAGGATTAGTACAAGGTATAAAAGAGAAAACCTTTTCCGTTTTGGATTTTACAAACCCTCGATATTCAAGCGTGTACGTTCAGAGCAGAAGCAGCACAAGGTTTCTGATTTCCTTCCCATCTTTCGATTCCTTTGCCACAACCTCCGTTCCCAACTCAATTTAAGGTATTTCTTCGTCATTCTTGTTTTTAAGTTTATTTCCAAGCTTTCTTCAATTTCTGCCATGGCTAGGACATTTAGTTGTGAATCTGGGGTCTGGTATGGCTACTGCACCGTCAATCGTAGAATATACAAACATATAAATGGAATATGGAAAGAGATGTCCATGGATGAGTGCGACATTATTCTGACTAGGTGGGGCTTGAATTTTAACGAACTTGTTTTGCCCGTAGGAGAGAACTTGGGAGATTTAGGAATACATGACCCAACTAGTTGTGTCCTTTCACCTCTTTCATGAGTTGCTCGACCATTTAGTACTGTTCTACATTAGGGAAACCAATAAACCTTCCTTTCTTAGAAACTGGAAGGGATTTTCAGGGGAATCTAGGTCGCATTTAGGTAGGTCACCTGAATTTGTTCGTAGGACTGATTCCCCTGTTTCTTCTTCTTCAGATATGGCAGCTCAAGGGGGAGCTACAGCTTCTACTTCTTCCAGTCCGAGGATAGTGGATGCATTTGACTCATCTATTTCCACAGGGAGAAATGAGAGAGGGTATGTGCCTCCCAAGCCTATTCGAGGGAAACAAGCTTCTGTATTTTGTGAAAATATGTTGTGCAACTTCTGTGAAGTGGATAAGGATGAATTTAGGGTGACCCATTATCCTAAGAAAGTATTCATGTCCTAATTTGGATCGATCTACACCACCGATCCCACTAGAGTAACCTTTTTCTATGGCCAATTTGAGGCGGGCTTGAGACTTCCCTTGGATCCCTTTGTGAATGAGTTTTTAGAGTGTACGGACGCCTTGCCTCTTCAGCTGGGAGCCAATACTTGCAGAGTTCTGATGTGCTTTGCCATGGTGTGTAGATTTCTAGGATTTGAGCCCTGCCTTCATGTTTTTAGAATGTTTTTTAAGATCACCATTGATAAGGTAGACTTGGGGATTAGCACTCCATCTAGACCGCATGCTCCAAAGATTTTTGTCAATCTTCCCAGCAAAGTTAGTAGCTGGAATACTCACGTTATGGTGGTCGAAAGTAGGAGAGGCTGGGAATTTCCCTTACCCAACGCTGAGTCTCAGGTGATGAAGGAGGAGGATTATTGGGTGCCCGATTGGAGTAAGGACCTGTATAAGAAATTAGTCGAGCTAGATGAGAGGGGCCCCATTAGCTGGGAGATTTTGGGGACCACCAAGAATAACTATATCCATGTTGGGATGATGCTTGGTAGAGGTGATGTAGTTCCCTTGGTCCCCATAGTTAGGTGCTTGAGATATCCTGACTTGGTCACCCATGAGGGAGATAGATTTAGCTTTGAAAACCAATGCCATGAGTGCAAGAAGACTCCAGGTTATTGCAGAATGAACCTTGATCACTTCGGGGGTAAGCGTTTACTTGCTCTTTCATTTGTCTCGCCAATTAGTTGTTCGCATGTAGAACGTTTAGCTCGTACATATTTTGCTCGTCTCTTTTTGTCTCAACCATATCGAGCTAACACTTTGCTCTTTATCTTCTATAGTTCTTACCCCGGAGCAAGAAGCCAATATGGGTCGCATTGTTAATGTGAAGAAGAGTAAAAGAAGCTGTGGGGCTACTAATGCCCGAGAAAACCGCCAAAAGGAGGCTGAAGATCGTCAGAAACTATTTAAGTTAGTTGATGAAGAGTCTGATAAGCTGATCCCTACTGAGGAAGATGAGTCTGAATAGATGGAAGCGGAGAAAACGGAGGGAGTCGCCCAAGAGACCTTTAATGTTGGAGCTGAGGCGGAGACCGAGCCAGCACAGGAGCTAGTGCAAGAGGCTCCTCGAACTAGATCCTGGACCCCTGTAGTTGATCTGGAGGGTGATGAGGAGGAGGAAGATGACCGTCCCCTCAAGACGAAGAAAAGATCCAAACCCAATCCCCCATCTGAGAAAGGGAAGGTCATATCCAGCAGCTCTCAACCTCCGACCATCCAAGTCTCATACCCTGAGCTAGTTCAAGCTCGCGTGGATAAATTGAGCAATGTTCCCTTGCTCACTGGAGTTGACAGCTTATGCAGAGAATACCCCGAACTAGAGTTTGGGAAAGTAGTGGTGAGACGGGCTGCTGACCAGGATCTAGTCAGTACGTACACTGACAAGGGCCTAACTGTTGAAATGTTCAAGGCTAGGTCGGGGCTTGTCCACTCCGAGGTAACACTCTTAAGTTTTTTACGTAGTTACAGTTCTCCCTTTTTTGCTCGCAATTTCATCTTAGCTATGTTTCGGTCGATCTGATCCTTTGGCTTTCTTGGTGTAGGATCTTGCTATGGTTGAGCTAGCCACGAGCTACTGGAAATCCTCTGAGGAGCAGAAGAAACTTGCCAAGACCATGCTAGATCGAAGGTCGACTGAGCTGGGGACGTTGGAGAAGAAATACGCCGACCTTGAGGAGAGACATGCTGATCTGGATTCAGCTTATGAGTCTCTCAAGCTTGTGAAGGAAGATGCTTTGAAGGACAAGGAAGAAGCCTGGGGCAAGCTAGGAGAGGCCAAGATGTAGCTAGCGGAGGTCAAGCTTGGGAAAAAGAAGATGGGGCAGGAACTGGAGGTAGCGACCCAGAAGTTGGAAGAGAGCACTGCCATGCTAGCTAAGCAATCTGAGGATCTTAAGGCTGCTCGTCAACAATGGGAAGAGGAGGCCCAGGCCAAGTTGGAAACTACTGTCAAGGCTGCTATTGAAGCTTATAAGGAGAGTGACGATTGTCATAACTATGTCACTGAGCAGGCGAGATCGTTCTTTGATGTGGGTCGCCGCCATATGGCTCGCCGCATCTTAGTTGATCCTTCAGTCGACCTATCCCTTGAGCAGCTAGCGAAGTGGGCTTCAGAGGAGCAGTACGACATGGCAACTCATCAAGCTCACCCTCTTGTTCCATGCAATGATAATGATTTGGCTGCCCTAGCTGATGAAGATGCTGAAATGGAGGCTGAGCCTTGGGTTGTGCCTCCTATTGAGCCGGTAACTTCAATACTATACTGAAAGAGCTTGAGGATCCTGACGAGCTGGCATTCGATGTTGACACCCCCAAGTATGCTTTTACTGAATCTGGCAAGCTTAACAACCTTCAACAACAAGAGAAAGATTTGGGTGATCTAGCTACTACCAGCGGTCAAACTGAAACCGATCTAGCCGTTTGATTTTCCTTTGGTTATTACTTTGGCAATGTAATAAGACAAGTTCCAAAACAATTTTTTGCTTTTATGTATGTATCAATGCCTTGGCCCAACTTTTGGGAGGCATTTTAACTCGTAATATTTTATTTTCCCAAGTCCTGGCCCGCTTTGGGGGACTTGCTTTCGTTTAATCGTAGTTGACCTTTTATACTTGAATCTTTTGCTTTTGATCCTCGTATGAATGTATGTTGAACTACATTTGATAGAATAAGTGAGATCGATACAAGCTTTTGATCGAACTAGTTTTTTAACAACAAAGTCGACCTTATACTTGCATGATTTTTGAAAACGAGATTGACTAAGAGTCGAACCTGTTGACGGAACGAAGCTGACTAAGGGTCGAGCTTGTTAAAACGAAGTTGACTAAAAGTCAAACTTGTTAAATGAACGAAACTAATTAAGAATCGAGCCTGTTAGAACGAAGTCGACTAAGAGTCGGACTTGTTAAATGAACGAGACTGATTAAGAATCGAGTCTGTTAGAACGAAGTCGACTAAGAGTCGAACTTGTTAAATGAACGAGACTGATTAATAATCGAGCCTGTTTAGAATCGATGTAAAAAATGTAACATAATTTTTGGTTGAATAGAACTACAACTTTATTGAAGTAGTGGCACGATTACATAGAGAACGAAGAGCTAGAACTGAAACTAAACTCAAACTTGAAAACAGGAACTAAAACTGAAACTGAACTAGAAAACCGAACTAGAAAACTGAACTAGAAGACTGAACTAGAATTAGTATCGAATAAGGTGGCTAGCATGCCACGGGTGCTTCAACTCCTCACCATATAGATGGGCGATCATGTAAGTTCCTTCCTTAATAACTCGAGTAACGATGTAGGGACCTTCCCAGTTGGGAGATAACTTGTTCATCTGAGTTCTCCTTCCAGTTGACTCGATCCTCCTTAACACATGGTCACCTACTTGGAACGATCTTATTTTAACTTTCTTATCGTGGTAACTCTTAGTTTTCTGCTTGTAGTTTACCATCCTTAGATGAGCTGTATCTCGCTTCTCGTCGAGCAAATCTAAATCAATCAACCTGTTGGTGTCGTTCTGTTCTTGATCGAAGAAAACTACCCTGGCTGTGGGAATCTGTAGCTCGGCCGGTGCCATGACTTCTGATCCATATGCAAGAGCGAATGGGGTTTCCCCCGTGGGCCCCTGAATGGTTATGCGGACTGCCCAGAAAGCAATGGGAAGTTCGTCCAACCAATTGCTCCGTCGACCAACTAAAACCGTTTTTAATGCAGAGAGGAGCAATTTGTTCGCTGCTTCAGCTTGGCCGTTGCCCTGAGGATAGGCGACTGATGATTTCCAATGCTTGACTGCTACTCTGTTCATTTCTTCCTCGAAAATTGTGGAGAACTGTAGCCCGTTGTCCGACACTATAGCTCAAGGAATCCCAAATCGGCACCAAATGAAGTCGTGGATGAAGTTGATGGCGTTCTCCTCTGTAATCCTGGCTAACGGCTTTTCTTACATAATACACGGGTTTCTGAAGCCCTCCTTCTCGAACTAACACAGCGGCCACAGCTTGGTCACCAACAGACAGATAGACGAACAATGTTTCCCCCATAACCGGGCTACTTAATAACGGTGGAGAGGGGAGATACTCCTTGAGCTATTGGAACGACGAATGACATTCGGCCGTCCACTCAAAATCTTTCGTCCCCCTCAAAGATTTAAAGAAGGGGAGAGACCTTTCTGCCGACTTAGCGATAAAGCGACCTAGAGTTGCTACCCTACCATTGAGTCGCTGCATTTCCTTGATACTCGTAGGCTCCTTCATGTCGGCCAGAGCCTTGATCTTTTTAGGGTTGGCTTCAATACCTCGCTGAGAAACCATAAATCCAAGAAACTTTCCAGCTGCTACTCCAAACACACACTTGCTCGGGTTAAGCTTCATGTCGTTTGCTCGCAAATTGGCGAACGTTTCCCTTAGGTCGACCACGTGACGTCCGACCTTTGTTTTGATGACCACATCGTCGACGTAGGCCTCCATGTTTCGTCCAATTTGTGAGGCAAAGACTTTTTTGACCATCCTCTGGTAGGTCGCTCCTGCATTATTCAAGCCGAACGACATCATGTTGTAACAGTAGATACCCCCAGCAGCTTGGAAAGCCGTCTTCACTATATCATCCTCGTGCATCTTGATCTGGTGATAGCCCGAATAGGCGTCAAGGAAGCTCAAGGTGGTGTGCCCAGCTATGGAATCCACGAGCTTGTCGATCCGAGGTAGAGGATAGCTATCCTTTGGGCATGCTAGATTTAGGTTGGTGAAGTCGACACACATACACCATTTGCCATTAGATTTCTTCACCATCACCACATTAGCTAGCCAGGTGGTATGAGAGGCCTCCTTGATTATACCTGCACTCAAAATTTTTTGTACCTCAAGCTTGATCGCCTCCTCTTTGTCACGAGTAAAGCTTCGCAGCTTATGTGCTTTGTGTTTCATGGTCGGATTAACTTTTAGCCTGTGAACAACGACCTCCTCCTTGATCCCTTTCATATCTTCCACATGCCAAGAAAAAACATCACCGCTTTCCTTCAGTAGCTCGACAATCTCTTCTCTTTCTTCGGCTGACAACTCCTTACCAATCTGAATTTTTTATTCGGGATAGGAAGGATTAGTCACCACTGCTTCTAGCTCGTCTACAGCTTCTAACTCCGGACCATCTCTAAATTGTACGGTCTCTATAATGATCTCACGAACCCTCCTTCTTTCTTCGGTCCCTTAGTGGGGAGCTTCTTAAAAAATCATACCATCTAGCTCAGCTGTAATCTCATCGCTGGTGGCCCCCGAGTTTTAGTCAATCTGTAGGCATAGCTCGCCTATGATGATTTGGTCGACCATAACTGCATCCGAATCGACCATGGTATTTTGGGAGGGACGTGTCGGCTCAGTCATGACATAGTCATGTGAGTGATAGGTCACCTCCTCCACGCAGATGATTGTAGATAGTCGTGAAGTTGTGGTGACGGATTTAGAAAGCTTCAAGTATCCCTCAGGAGTATCAACTTCTAGCTCTCTCTTCTTCCTTGTCCGAAGGACGTGATCAAGGTAAGCTCAAGCTGTACTTTGCATGCAGCCTACCCCAGCTAGTGCAGGGAACTTAACTCGCTGATGGGGGATAGAGGCCACCATTCCAAGTGCGACCTGGCCAGGGATACCCAAAATAGCAGCATAATCACTAACTACGTTTATAACAATAAATGTTACCTTGGTGACGACCCTGAACGGATGTTGGCCTATATCAACGTCCAACTCGATCTGCCCCTTAGCGTCTACCCTATGGTTGGTGAAGCCTTCAAGTCGACCATCATAAGGTGACAGCTTCTCCTTTGAGAGTCCCATTTCTTTGAACGTTTTGTAAAAAATAAGATCCTTGCAGGCCTCCGTGTCTATCAAGAGTCTGCTCATCGTACACCCATCAATCAGCCCTGGGATAATGAGAACTTGTTCTCTGGCCACCATGTTGGTGTAGCGTTGTGAGAAAGAATTTTATCTTTTTGTTTTGAGTCGCCACCTATATTATTCGATTGGAAACATAGAAAAACCATTTTGAAAGATTTGGGTTCGGGGCTTAGGTTATGAAATGGGTAGGTCAAGGAGCATCCATTTTGAAAGGAGAGGTTTTCAAAAGAAGAGAAAAAACAATTTTTAAATATTACAAACAAAGGTCCATTTAACGGGGTTAAACGGAATGTAGGATCGATTGCTTCGAGACCGTCTCCATGATTTGGAGAGGCTCTAGGCCGATCCTAGATTCTATGGACTTATACCACTCTAACAATCAATTAGAAAGGGATTTAGGGGGTTACCTTGCGTGAGGTGATTTGGGCAGAGTTTCGACTCAAGTTTAGAATCGACTCTTGATACGGACAGAGCTTCGCCTCGGTCTTTGACTTGGAGCTTGATGTTTGTTTATCAACAAGGTTGACAAACAAACTATGAGGTGAGTTTTTAGGGTGATTTCGTAGGATCCTTTCAGGGAAAGAAGCTAACGAAATGTGTGTGAATTGTGGACGGGCGAATCCTTTGGAACCTTGGAAGTCACCAAGTATTTATAGGGGATGGATATGAAGAAGTGGAGAGGTAAAACCCTATCAGAAGGTTCTGGACTCCCAATCTCATTGGCTGGTCGGATGGATAAAGTTTTATCCCGGAAAGAGGTTGAAATCGATGAGGAAACTGTCGTCTGTAATCTGCAGAAGGGGGATATCTCGCGCGAGACACGCCATCTCGCGGTGAGATATTGCTCCTGTGGACAGTTTTGTCCTTTCCTCGTTATCTCGTATGCAGTTTAGTCCCAAACTAACGGTGGTTAGTCAAAACTTAACGAAACATAACGAAATGGTGGATTTCTACTTCTTGAATCAAAGCGAGACTTAGAGTGGTATAAGTATGATCCGATGTGTTCAGAATGGGGTGTCTACAGAGCCCCTCGGCAACAAGTCTTATGAAAGAAGTCATGTCGACGATAGAAAAGACATCATTCTGAACATCAGGATGGTCGGGTCGCACGGCTTCCTACGTATCTCTATCGAGAATCAGACCATGACGTAGTTCGACTCCAAAACACGAAAAGGCTGCTTTAGGTATTTTGAAAATCATTTGAAAATCGCGGAGATTTTGTTTTTGAATAGGTAAATTCATACTGAGGAATCAAATCAAGACCCAATTTTGAATATACCTGTCTGTTTGAAGATTCGCCTGTCTGGGCTCCGAATCAGGCTTTTTGTTGAGGATGACGATTCACCTGTTTGGGCGTTGAATCGGGCTTTTGGTTTGACGATCCACCTGTTTGGGCGTCGGACCGGGCTTTTGTGATGACGATCCACCTGTCTGGGCGTTGGACCGAGCTTTTTTGTTGACGATCCACCTGTTTGGGCGTTGGATCGAGCTTTTTGATGACGATCCACCTGTTTGGGCATTGGACCGAGCTTTTTGATGACGATCCACCTGTCTGGGCGTTGGACCGGGCCTTTGATGACGATCCACCTGTTTGGGCGTTGGACCGGGCTTTTGATGATGACGATCCACCTGTTTGGGCGTTGGATCGGGCTTTTTCTTTGATGATTCACCTTTCTGAGCTCTGAATCATGTGAATTGAGTTGATATTTGGACCACTCGGTTCTCGGGCGACTGGTGCCGTACCGGGTTATCGTGCGCATGTCACGTTTGGCTCGTTCCGCGACTTGCGGTGCCGATTTTTCCACGTTTCCTTGCTAGTTTATCATTTCCAAGGGTAAATGTGTCAAAATTTTGAATTTTGACGTTGCGTAGACGCTTATTGTCGAGGACAATTTGGTCACTTTCCAGAAGGTATATCTCGCGACGAGATATGATATACCGCGCGAGACTTGTACTGTCGGGGCATATAAACAGCAACTCTTGCTTAATTTGAAAACATCCTTTTCAAAATTTCCCTCTCTAGCTCGAGCCAAGGTCGCTTTCTCTGTGATTTTTCGTGGATTTGCTTGGCGATTCTTCCCTCTAATCCATTCTCAATCCCTCCTCCCTCCATAATCAATGGCTCAAGAACAAAGGAATCCAATTTTGGGGAGCTATTTGCTAGGGAAGGATTACCCTCGCGATGATCTTACCTTCGAGAGGCACGCGCATATCTCTACCGTCATTCGGGAAGGCTTGGTAAGAACTTCTTCCTCACCTCTTGTTTCTTGTATTGCATTGATCTTGAATCCCCTTTCCCTTGAATTCAAAATTCCATCAATGGCTTTTCTCTTCTTGTCCATGCTTAGAACTAGGTTCCTCTTGCATGTGTTGATTTTGTGCATTTCTTTGGGTGATTGTTGTTGCATTGTGTGCGTATGAGCCTCCTACACATCATGGATTGTAGGAGAGGTTGATTCGGATCATGAATGACATCCTTGGGCAAGCTTTTCTCGTACGCACGCCAAGTGTTTGATGAAATGCCCCAATGAAAATTTTCTTCTATTTCATTGGTTTCTTGACATAGAATGATTTCTAACGTCGCCCTCTTTTGTTTTTCTTCTGTTTTGCAGTCGTATAAGCCAACGAAGAATTGCCAAGGAAGCCCGAAAATGGCTAAAGCGGTGTGGGACAAGATCAAGGATCTTGATGGCGTTCGGGATAGGGTGGCCCAAATGGGTCTTCTGAATTTTGTTGACAACCTTCGGGGGATAAGGAGGACTCCCCAAGTTCTTCAGGCTATCCGGGAAAGGTGGTGGGACACTACCCACACAGTTCATTTGCGCTTCGGGGAAGCGACTATGACTCCGACTGATTTTCTGGCCATCACGGGGTTAGAGTTCATTGGCGATCCCCTGCCGAAGTTTTCGAGTTATAAGCCTGCGGGTCCAGCTGCGTGGAGGCAGTTGATTGGTTTCCCTCCTAACAAGGTCAAGGGGTATGCTGCTGAGTTGACACCCCTTCGGCGTCAGATTGAGGACTACTCGGAGAAGCCGAATGTGAATACTGATCGGTTGGTGAGGGGTGCCCTCTGGTATATCCTTTCTGAGATCATCTTTGCGAACCATTCTTCTACGACCCGTCTTTCTCTGTTACGTTTGTTGGTGAACCTGGATGAGGTGAGCGGATATTACTGGGGCTCAGCGGGACTGGCCTTCTGCTACCACGCCATAGATGAGGCGTGTAGGCACACCAAGGATACTCTGTTAGGGTATTCTTATGCCTGGGAGGTATGCTCTTTGATTCCGTTTCTGTTTTCTATCCGTATGCTCTGTCTGTGTGCCATACTGAATTTGCTCTGTTTTCTCTGTGCATATATGGGGCTACACTGTCCTTGGGCTGTACAAGTTTGAGTTGGAGAGCCGGACCCCGTTGTTTCTGGATATTAGGAGGTGGAGCCACCCCAACCGGAGCGTTGATGAGGAGGAGAATCAGGAGTGGACCCTGACGGTTGCGGAGGCGCGGGCCATGCTAGACACCTTTGAGTACGAGAGGTTGGGCCTTTATCCCTGGACCCTGTTGGAGCGGGAGGTGCATCGTGCCTGGGATGCTACCGGGATGCAGAGGATGCTGGCATCTTTAGAGGGAGATACCATGTATCTTGGTGAGCGGGTCTTCCCACAGCATGAACGGGGTAGAGAATCATATAGGGTGCCGGCGGATCCGTCGAGGGCGATGTATCCCACCCACTCCCTTTCCGAGGATGATTATGCTGATCTTCTGGTGGGTTGTGCGGCGACTACTCGTGTCATCCCTGGGGCCTCTTATGCGGAGTTCCTGCCTCGGTTGATGGGTCCCCTCCTGGTGGGGGATAGGCGATCACACGCTCGTGGCTCCGCCTCTGCTTCTGCCTCAGGTTCGTCAGCCCCTAGCATTTCTTCTCAGGCTGCCGGTTCTCTGCCTTTCGCCCCAGATTTCGGTCCTTTGAGCTATACTTATATGATGGGGAGCATGCCGATGATGGGGCACATCCCGTCTCCTGATCAGATTCCTGAGGGTTACCGCCTCCCGGCTGATGTCTCTTCGGTATGTTTCTGCTTATACTGTTTCTCGTATTCGTCCATATAAGTGTATATGTCCGACTTCATCTGAGCATCTCTTTTTCTTTGGTTGTCAGGTCACCATGTCCGCGGCTGATTACAACCGTGGAGCGACTAAGATGGCTGGACTGATGGCCCTGGTGTCGGACCTGTCCGAGAGGCTGTTCCACAAGGCTTCTTTGGCGGCCTCTACAGTGGCCTCGGCGGTGACCCCTACTTGCGGAGCCAAGAGGTCGAGGAGGGATGGTAGCCCCCATGGTGGTGATGGCGGAGGTGCCGGCGGCTCGAGGGACTTGATGGCGTGATCCCCTCCCTTTCCTTTTATCTGATTTCTGATGATTTGTATATATTGGCCGTGTGGGCCTAGACAATTTTTTTTCTTTTTCTTCGGTACCTGTTAGGAACATGTAGGTAGCACAAAACAATGGTTTTTCTTAACCCCTACTCCTAGGTCTAATTAGTTAGTTTATTAACTTTCTCGACTTTCCATGTTTTCGGAAATGGAATGGCCGCTAGGCCACAATTTTGAGCTTGATCTTGGTGCTTTTCTGTATGTTATGAACTGTACACGCAGGTTTTTCGAGACTTGCTTCGTCAAGTCGGGGCTAGATTGCTGTTTGAGCAGAACTGTTGCTGTTCTGCCGTAGGGATATATCGCGCGAGATAAGGTGTCTCGCACGAGACACGCTACCCAGGCAGTGATCTCTTCCTTTTTCGAACAGGATTTTGTCAGTTTTCCCTATAAAATCACCCTGTAGTCCGGCCAGATAACTCATTCTAGCCTTTCAAACTCTAAAGATATTCTGTTAGGGTGAAACTCTTGTCTTCTTTTTCAACCCTGTGATCCATGGCTTCCAAGGAGATTGCCCCAACGTCCATGATTGTCGATGATTTTTCCCTGTCATCTGAAGTGATTGCATCTTTCAAGCAAGCATCAAGGGATTTTGTGAGGTCGTTTCGCAACCGGTCTCGCAATAGGTTTATTGCAGAATTTGGATTTAGAATTCTTTTCACTTTGAAGAACCTCCAACCGGATTGGAATCTATTGCAGGGTGCTGCTCGATTTTGGGATCCCTCTATTCACCTTTTCAATTTTTCTTTGAATGAGATGGTGCCTACTGTGGAGGAATTCGCCATTATCTTGGATATGCCTTTGACTGGTGAGATTGCTGTTCCTAAGTACCATAGGAATCATTCGGAGGCTTTGAATGAATTCTTAGGGATCCCCCTTGATACTTGCTATGAGTTGGTTCACCGCAAGTGGGTTTATTGCTCTTCTTTTCCGAGACGCTTCAGCGGTGATTCAGATGATGACGCTTTTCATGTCTATAAGCGGAACTTTCTGGCTCTTTCTCTTTTCGGAGATGTTCTGTTACATGCAGGGACGGCTTGGTTGACTCACAACTGGTGGAAATTGTTCTGCAGGCTAGAAAATGTTCTAGGAACATTATTCCGCTAATCTTGGGTGAGACCCTGCATGGTCTTGATGAGCTGCATAGGACTGGAGCCATGACTCAAGGGAGTCCTCTTCTGTTGACCATTTGGCTTAGGGAGCATCTCAAGTTGGTAGGCCCCTCGTTGGAATATTCCCCTTTCACATATCATACGCGAAGGTTATTGATCAAGGATCTTTCAGCGAATGAATGGGCTGAGTTGATTGCGAAGACCGAAACTGCTGACATTCTTTGGTGTCCACCTTATTGGAGGTTGAACAAGTATGTTGCCAATACCAAGGGTTTTGACAGGGTTGTTCTTCCGGGTTTGCGAGATTCCTCCTTTTATTTTCCCAAGCGGGTGCTCCGTCAGCTTGGTCAGCAGCAAGACACTTATCTTTTCGAAGGAGCTTCTCGTGAAGTGTCTTATATTGGTGTAGAGTTCGCGCAGGCGCTAGCTCAAGCATGGGGTGAAGGAACTAGTCGGGACCGCTGGTCGAACCTTCGAACCTTTAATGCAAGCATCTTCTTATCTGATAAGTACTTGGATTGGTTTCTTCATACCGGTCACCCTAGTGCAGAGAAGATTGATGATCTGTGGCTTTCACTGCTAGGGGACTCTTTTGTAGCCAGCGGTATCTTGCGAAGGAGCGAGGCTCAGTCCGATCCTGCTAATGTGCGAACTGATCCAACTCAGTATTTTCTTGATGGGGATTGGTACGAGAGGCGAGGCAAAGGGATGCCTGGAAAGACGCAAGCTTTAGATAGGCCCCATGTCTTCAAGAGGCTATCAGAATCTATTTTTGATCGCCTCGAGGGATGTTCTGCTTTGAGAGGCTCAAAGCGCAAGGAGGATCACGACGACGGTGGAGATCATGTCCGCCGGCCTACCAAGTCAATGAAAGGCTAGATCTTTAGGAGTACCAAGAGATTGCTTTGATAGATCAATTGTTTTTGCTTTATTAGTATTTTTTTTCAAGTTTGTTAGCTTAGCAAATTAGTCGTTGTGGTTAGGATTTCCCTTTTGCCATTAATAAAAATGCATTCGATTAATAAAAGGACAAAAGTAGATTTATTTATTTGATTAAACCGAACCTGAAGGCTGCCTACGTTCCTCTTTTACAGCAATTAAATAAGAGGCTCAGGTCTAACGTAATTCATTTTTGAGAAAAGGACAAAATACGGCTCCGTGCCGAGGGGTAATCTCGCGCGAGATAAGCCTCCCTTTTTTTTTTTTTTTTTTTTTTTTTTTTTTTTTATGCACACCCTTTCTTTTGCTAGACCGCCCCTTCGGGTTTTCAATCTAGCGGGCTTCTTTTCTTGTGCTAGCTCTAATTTTTGCCTAGGCCGTCCTTTCCGGGATTTTCAACCTAGCGAGCGATTTCTTTTTAGGAGGCCAAGTCACGCGAAGTACTTCTTGAGCTTGTCCATGTTGACCAGGCCGGTAGTTGATCTCCGTCTAAGTCCACCGGTGAAGGGCTCCCCCGAGAGAATATCTTCTTCACAATGTAGGGTCCTATCCATCTTGGTCCCCACTTGCCTAGCGGGTTGAAAGGTCCGGGACGGTGCTCACGGAGAACCCGGGTCACCTACTCTGATGTTCCTTGTCTTGACCTTTTTGTTGAAAGCTCTTGCCATTCTTCTTTGGTAAGCTTGAGTGTGTTCGGCTGCTTTCAACCTTCTTTCGTCCAATAGGGCCAACTCTTCGTATCTGCTTCCTAGCCAGTCGACTTCGTTCACTTGGTTTTCTAGGAGAACCCGTAGTGATGGTATTTCCAATTCTATCGGTAAGACAGCCTCCATTCCGAATGTGAGGGCGTAGGGAGTCTCTCTGTAGCCATCCGGGCTGAAGTGCGGTATCCCCATAGTGCGAATGGTAGCTTGTCGGGCCAGTCTTTTCCAGTGACCGCCATTTTTCTGATGATAGTCTCGATTGTTTTGTTCGCGGCTTCAACTGCTCCGTTCGTTTGAGGCCTGTAAGGAGACGACTTGTGTCTCGTGATTTTGTACTCGGTCAGTAGGCGATCGGTTTCCTTCTCGAAGTGAGACCCATTATCGGATATTATCTCTTGCAAAACCCCATACCAGCAGATGATGTTGTGCTTGATGAATTCTGCAACCTTTCTGGCATTCAGAATTTTGTAGGAGGCGGCCTCGACCCATTTAGTGAAATAGTCGATGGCTACTAGGACGAAGCAGTGTCCGTTGGCTCCTACGGGTGTGACCTTTCCAATCACGTCTATCCCCCACGTAGAGAACGGCCAAGGAGAAGTCATAGGGTACAGCAAGGAAGGCGGTGCATGCTGGAGATTGGCGTGTATCTGGCACTTATGGCACTTCTTGACCATTTTGGTACAGTCGGCTTCCATGGTCAGCCAAAAGTACCCTTGTCTGATGATCTTTATGGCAAGCATGTTTCCGCTCATGTGGGTTCCACATATGCCTTGATGAACATGGTCCATTATTTCTTGGGCCTCTTCCTCGATGGCACAAAGGAGGTTTCCTTGGGAATGTTTCTTGAATAGACGGCCAGCGGTGATGACGTAATTGGCAGCCAACCTCTTAAGGGCGATCTGAGTCTTCGGGCCTGTCTCCGGCGGTATGGTTCCATCTTGGATGAAATGCCAAATGTCATGGTACCATGGTTTCTCTTCGGAGTTCTCAACAACGGCACATTCGGATAACCATTTGTCTTTGCAGTCATGGAGATCTATAACGGCGCGGTATCTCTGCGTGAGTTGTACGCCGTGTTATTTTAAAGGGTTTGACTGCTTTTCCTTTAGGGATTTCGACCAAAGAAGCAAGTGTGGCTAAGGCGTCCGCAAACCGATTTTTGTCTCTGGGGAGGTAGTGGAATGAGACCTCTTGAAATTGTTGCGCCAAATCTTGGAGATGGGCACTGTATCTTTGAAGGGTTGGATCTTGGACCCTCCACTTCTTCAATGTCTGATTGATGATCAATTGGGAATCCCCGAATACCTCGAGTTCAGTTACGTTGCGTTCTAGGGCTGCCTCAAGCCCCGCTATGCAAGCCTCGTATTCTGCGGTGTTGTTGGTGGCGTCAAAGTCAAGACGTACTGCCAGTGGAGTGTAGATGTCATTAGGGTTGCCAGTGGAGTGTAGATGTCATTAGGGTCTACCAATAACATTCCAATGCCGAACCCTCTCTTGTTGGCTGCGCCATCGAAAAATAATTGCCACTTATTTTCTTCTATACTCAGGATGTCCTCATCAGGGAATCGCGGGTCTTCCCCCTTCACTTCGTCGCAAGGAAATTCGGCCAACTGATCTGCGAATACACTCCCCCTGACGGATTTCTGAGTGACGTAAGTGATATCATACCCCGCGAGCATGAAGTACCATTTGGCCAGTCTCGAAGACAAATTTGATTTGTCTAGGATATATTTCAGTGGATCCATTTTTGCAATGAGACGGACTGGGAAGGCTTCCATATAGTGCTTTAGCCTTTGTGATACCCAGACGAGAGCAGCGCAGGACTTGTCGAGTGGAGAGTAGTTGATTTCGCTGCCTTGGAATCTGCGGCTGACGAAATAGATGGCATTCTCTGTGTGCGAGGCAGGCTGTTCTTGAGCGAGCATAGCCCCAAATGCGTTGTCTGTAACCGTGAGGTACAACTTCAAGGGCTTCTCCTTGTGTGGTGGTGTGATGATGTGTCGCCATTTCGCGGGAAAAAATTCGATTTTTCGCGTTTCTTTGAAAAAACCAAATAAAACCCGGGAAAAAGAACGGAGTCGCCACGCCATTTTTGTTTTAAGGGCCAAAACTTTGAAAAATGCCCGAGATCAGAGATTTGGGTTCGGAGGTCATGTTACACGCCGGGAAGGACGTTAGTGTGCACCCGGAATGCCTCGTAAAACGAGTCTTCCAAGCTGAAAATCATTTGTGTGTGTGTGTGTGTGTGTGTGTGTGTGTGTGTGTGTGTGTTTTGGCCAAAATAATTTGAAACTCAGAAAAGTAAAAATTGGAATATCTTTTTAAGACTTTAAACTGATCCCATGATTTTTTGAAAGATTTTTGGATTGAGATTTGGTACTCAAAAGACCTTTTGAAGTTGAGAGTCACTTCTGCCAGAATGAAAAAGGCAGTGGACCTTTGATTTTGAAATGGATTCAAGGGTCTTAAAACTTCATAATATGGATAAACTCAGAGAATTAAAGTTGTTCCAGACACCTTAAATAAGATTTGTGCGAAGGAATTTTCCATTTTGGAGAAGATTTGAGGGGTCAAAACCTTCTGGAAATCTCAGATATGCAATCTGGATTTCCAGAAGCTGATGAACTAGCCTCTAAAAGAAAATTTGAAAAGAGGAGTTTTACTCACCCAAAAAATAAAGTAAAAATATTTCTGGAAAGCTCTGGATGTTTGCTACAAAAAGTGTTTTGTAGTCAACACCAAATTCCAAGTTTATCTGTGTCCAAAAATTAAGACAATGGACTGGGATCTTGGAAAATTGCTACTGGACAGCAACTTCTCAAGAAAGAAAATATGATTTTAAGGGGGGTTTTGCATCCATTCTTGTCCCCATTTCCCTAGGTTTTGGTTAGTGATCACTTGACATTTTAGTGGTGAATCAACTATACCAAACCATCCTTGGGGTACATTAGGACTAAGCACTTCATTTGCTTGGGAAGGGGATTTTTATCCTTTGAAAATGAGATTTGATGCTTGAAAATGGTTTTTAGGGTTTTGAAAATGCATTTGCAAGAAAATAAGAACACATTGAAGAAAATGTTGATCCTTGTAGAAGATCATCCATGGAGATGAACTTCCATGGTGATCTTCTTGGATCTTAAGACAAGAAGATGAATGAACTACATTTTGTAGTTTGAAGATGCATGCATGGATGAAAGATTTAGGGTAAGAAGAGGGAGGTTATACCTATCTTCTTTGTATTTTGGGGCTTTGGCTTGAATGTATGAGTGTTTGAGGCTTTAAATGTAAGAGTGTTTGGGTTTGATTTGAGTGAGTGAAAGTTGGGAAGATTCAAGAGAAAAAGGTGACAATTCTTATAGAATTCTCACTGTTTTCTCGAGTATATTCGCCAAAATACTGTGAATTATGCTCTTGTTCCTCCTTATTTTTGTGACTGGAGGGCTCAATTTATAGCCCTCTGAAAATTGCAATCATGTCCGCGCGGATGGGATTAGTGGCGTGCACTGTTCATTAAATGCTGCTCCAGGCTTTGGACAAGAGGAATAATCTTTTTTAAAATTCAAATTAACCAGCCAGATTATGTTTCCAGCCATTTCTTTTTTTGGTTTTTCTTATTTCTTTTGCTTTTTTGATTCTTTTTCTTGGTTTATCCTTTTTTGGCAATCCCTAATCTACCCTTACTTGGTTAGAAATGTTAGGAATGTTAGGAATTGTTAGAAATGTTATAACTTTCGTTAATTTTCTAACGAAAATTCTAACAAGCTCAAATTGGAGCACTTACAGTAGCCCCTCGGCGACGGCGCTTTCGAAGGAAGCGGGGTCATCGATAAGAGTAAGGCTCCATATTTGGCAGGATGATCGAGTGATCGGGTGGCTGAACCTATTCAATAGGCTACCTACGTATCCCGAATGGGAATCAAGCCAGTCGTAGTTCGGGTCTTTGACCCTGGAGATGATGGCATTTTAGGTGCCTCGAACACCGATGAGCGAGTTACGCGGTTGGTTCTTTGGAGGAAACTCTGCTTTGGGGATAAGAGATGACCATTTTCGGTCGGATGGGTATCGCTCATTGAGGATAGAAATGACCATTTTCGGGCCTCGATGGCTATCCGCTCTGCTGGGGATGATTGCGATTTATCGCTTTCCTAGTGATAGCGTCTTAGGTGCCTCGAACCTTGGAGATGGCGTTTTAGGTGCCTCGGACTTTGGAGATGGCGTTTTAGGTGCCTCGAACCTTAGAGATGGCGTTTTAGGTGCCTCGAACCTTGGAGATGGCGTTTTAGGTGCCTCGAACCTTGGAGATTGCGTTTTAGATGCCTCGAACCTTGGAGATGGCGTTTTAGGTGCCTCAAACCTTGGAGATGGCGTTTTAGGTGCCTCGGACCTTGATGATGGCGTTTTAGGTGCCTCGAACCTTGATGATGGCGTTTTAGGTGCCTCGAACCTTGATTGTGAAATGGCCTTTCGGTGGACTTTGTCTGCTGCCGAAGGAGAGGGTGACCGTTTTGGTCGGGGGGCTGGACCTAATGATAGGCTACCTACGTATCCCTAGTGGGAATCAAGCCCTTTCGTAGTTCGAGATCTTCTCGAGATTCCGTTGGCTTTTGGGATTCCGTTAACTTTGCTGGGGATTTTGTTAGCCTCTCTGGGGAAAATTAGACGTATTCGTCGGGGAAATCGGTCTTACGTTTTACTGCCTTGGAATGATTTTTGATGAAAGATACGGGATCTCGTTATCTTTCTCAGGGAGATCGGTCTTACGTTTGACTGCCGAAGGGTAATTTTGATGAAAGATACGGGATTCCGTTATCTTTCTCGGGGAGATCGGTCTTACGTTTGACTGCCGGGGGTAATTTTGATGAAAGATACGGGATTCCGTTATCTTTCTCGGGGAGATCGGTCTTACGTTTGACTGCCGGGGGTAATTTTGATGAAAGATACGGGATCTCGTTATCTTTCTTGGAGAGATCGGACTTACGTTTGACTGCCGTTGGTAATTTTGATGAAAGATACGGGATATCGTTATCTTTCTCAGGGAGATCGGTCTTACGTTTGACTGCCGTGGAATAATTTTGATGAAAGATACGGGATTCCGTTATCTTTCTCGGGGAGATCGGTCTTACGTTTGACTGCCGGGGAAGATTTTGATGAAAGATACGGGATCTCGTTATCTTTCTCGGGGAAATCGGTCTTACGTTTGACTGCTGGGGAAGATTTTGATGAAAGATACGGGATCTCGTTATCTTTCTCGGGGAAATCGGTCTTACGTTTGACTGCCGGGGGATGATTTTGATGAAAGATACGGGATCTCGTTATCTTTCTCGGGGAGGTCGGCCTTACGTTTGACTGCCGAGGAGGATTTTGATGAAAGATACGGGATCTCGTTATCTTTCTCAGGGAGGTCGGCCTTACGTTTGACTGCCGAAGGGTAATTTTGATGAAAGATACGAGATCTCGTTATCTTTCTCGGGGAAATCGGTCTTACGTTTGACTGCCGGGGGATGATTTTGATGAAAGATACGAGATCTCGTTATCTTTCTCAGGGAGATCGGTCTTACGTTTGACTGCCGTTGGTAATTTTCTTGACAAGGGGCTGACTTTGGTTAACTTTGGTTAACTCTGTCAAGTTGGGGACTAAACTGCAGAGTCCCAGATTTTTAAAGGGCAAAAGGGTCATTTTGACCCTGACAATCCTATCCGCGCGGATAGGAGCGTGTTCAGAGGGTTTTAAATGAGGGGCCGCCCCCTTCTTCTTCCCCAGTCTGTTTTTACAGAAAATTACGAGAGAGAGAGAGATTTTTCGCCAAAACCGCCATTGATAGCCAAAAAGCTTCAAAATCTTCCGATTTTCTTCGATTTTCGAGCAATGGAACACGGAGAAGGTGCTTTTCAAGGCCAAGGACGTGGCCCGGTGGCGGAGAGACGATTGGAGCTCGTCCGGATGAGGAGGCACTATACTCTTTCGCAATCAATTGCCGAGGAGCCCTACCCCGATGCTTGGCAACATTGGGCTTCTGATTCGAGTCTCCGAACGGTATACTTCGAATCTTTTCATTCCCTTTGTTGATTTCTTGCTTGAGATTGAATTTTGGGTGATTTTTGAATTTTTTTTTTTTGAAAATTCGAATGATTGATGTTCTTGGCTTTGAATTTTGATTTTGATGCTTTGCATGTTGTAATGAGTATATGGGTATCCCAAAATGTGCATTTTGCTTGAGAAAAGAATTGGCATTTTCGCCTTTCTTTTTTTTTTTTGTAAATTCGAAAATTGTGATTTTTCTTTTTGAAATTTGAATATTGATCTTGATGATATGCATGTTGCAATGAATTTGTTGGTGTCCCAAAATGTGCATTTTGCTTGGGAAAAGAATTGGCATTTTCGCCATTTTTTATTATTATATTCGAGAATTGTGATTTGAAAAATGATGCAATGCATGCATTTTGTTTGAAAAGAATGGGCATTTTGCCAATATGAGATGATGATGATATGAATGTATATATGATTTTTTTTTTTTTTTGAAAAGTGGGACGGAGTTTTTACTTCCGTAGGAATGCATTTTTTTTTTGATGAATGCATTGGAATTTGCTGAAAACTGTCTCTTTTGTGCGAGAAAAATGGGGCTATGCTCATTGTATCTTTGTTATCTTTGTCGAATTTTCTTTGAAATTTCATGATGCATATGTATGCTCTTTTTTTTTTTTTTAATGCAAATGCAAATTATTTTTTTTTGACATTTTCTTTTTTTTTTGTTTTATTGCAGGGTGGAAACAACTACGTTACGGAGCAACTGAACAAGATGAAGACTCGAGGATCGGTGGAGTCTGTAGTTGACTTGTGGGACCGGCTTTCGAATGCGGGCCGAGGAGCTTTGCCGAGTCCGAGGCAGTTGTTGTTGAGACCGGGCTTTGGGAGTTTGTTGAGTGCTTGAGGGGGACCGGTCAAGTTCCACTAAGAGCAAGGGCTTGATGTTTGCTTTGGCGCGGCATTGGTGGGATGCGACCCACACGTTTCACTTCTTACGGGGCGAGGCTACGGTTACGCCTTCCGACTATGCTTTGCGATCACGGGTTTATCCTTCAATGGACGCGGCATTGAGTGGCGGGATGGCTACGAGCGATGCGGATCTACGGGCTCTTGCAGGATTTTACCCTATTCCCAAAAAGGGGATGGGGATGGAGTATGCGGTGGTCTACGGGAAGATTGTGGAGACCATTGTGAGTTACGAGGCTGGGGAGGAGAGGATAGGCGCCGATCAGATTGCCAGGGCCTTCTTGTGGTTTGCTTTTTCGAGCACCCTTTTTGGACATCTTGAGGGACGGCAGTCTTTGCCTTCTTGAGATCCTTGGAGGACATGGAGATGGCCGGAGATGTCTCTGAGGAGAAGCGGGTGGCGAGCTTTACTTTGCTCTTGATAGGTACAGTAGGAAGAATTTGTGAGCTCCTTATCTTGCTTTGAGTTTGCCCTGGAGGTATAAGCTTTCTCTTTTCTTTCCCTTTCTTCTTGAGCACACACTTTTCTTTTGCACTGGATTGATTTGATTTTTACCTTTCGCAGGTATGGGCGTTGGAGTTTTTTCATGTCACGATGTGGCGGCAGCCGGCGGAGTACGTCGGGGCGTATCCGGCCATGAATTCTTTGTCCAAGCATGCCCGGGAGAAGATAAGCTCCAGGGGCGTACGACTCTCAGTACGCGGATTGCCTTCCTTTGACGGAGGGCAGAGGATGGATGAGAGGATGATATTCTATCCACAGGATCGCTTCGAGGTGGCGCGGTGAAGGGCGCCGAGATTTGGACTGTGATGCGGAGGATTCGAGAGGTCGACTGCGATGCCTATTATCTGGGAGAGAGGGTGACGCGCCAGCATGGCGTGAATTCGCCTTTGAGGACACCGGTGGAGCCTCCTGCCGATATGATGCACCCGAGTGACAGATCTGCGACCTGGGATGATTACCGAGCCGGCCAGCACTTCTCGGCATTTGTGGCGATTGAGCCGTACCCCGTATTTGTTTTGAGGAGGCTGAGGATGCCCCAGGTTCTGGATAGAGAGGGGCTTGGGATCCCGCGGTACCCTCGGACGGATTTTTCATATATCCAGGATGGGGTCCGATTGAGGGTGCAGATCCCTCAGCCTGAGCGGCTTCCACGAGCTTTCCGGCCTCGTCCGGGTATGAAGGTATGGCTTCTCTTTCTTTTTTTTTTTCTTTTCTTTTCTTTCCTGTCATCATTTCTCGCTTCAACTGTTTCTGACGCTTTTGCTTTTGTGCAGTTTTCGGAGGTGGTCGTCGAGAAGCTGACGAAGCAAGTGATCGGAGCTAAGAGATTTATCAGGAGGATGGTCGCTTGCGGGGCTCCTCAGGCTAGAGCAAGGCGACCACGGCGGCGCACTGTTAGGCGGGAGGCTTCCCTATTCGTTCGAGACTTCTTGAGAGACTCCTCTGTCTCCTCTCATTGATCCCAGCGCGGTGCGCCTTCGGATCACGTCATTCTCGAGATCCACACGGGCGGGGACATGTTTGGCGACATGGTGGGTCATCTTCGTACGTCCAGGAGTCCGACGCCTTCACCTTCGGATATGATTTTTCGAGATCTCGGCTTGCCCTATCGGAGCGTGCCGGTTGGTCTGACGAGCCTCTTTGCGGAGGCGAGGGCGATTCGAGCCAGAGATTTTCGGGGCTCTGAGGAGCGGGCCCGAGTCGTAAGAGGGACCGGGGACGGACGTCGGGCGCTAGGGATTACGATTGATTACCCCCTGAATTTTTTTTAGGCGATTTTAGAGATTTTGAGATTTATGGTAGGATTGAGATTTGTACGGCTTATGCACATTTTTTTTTTTTTTGGGATGTAATAATTTATGATTTTATTGATGTTTGTTTGTTTGTTTTTTTTTTTGCACACTCTTTTTTTTTTTTTTTTTTTTTTGGATGTAATAATTTAGGATTTTATTTTATGAATGCAATGTGGTATGAATGCAGTGTTGCATGAGCCTTGGTTTTTTTTTTGTGGCAATGGTGTTAGTTTTTGGTATATGGACTGGTTTGGGGAGGTTTTGCACATGTTTAGAGCAAGGGACGGAATATTCCTCTTTTGGTGTAGCGGCTTGGGTATTGCAGATTTTTCGATGGAAAGCAAACATATCCGCGCGGAGGAGTCCTGCATCGACATTGTCCTTTAATTTTGCTTCGAGATCTGGTCTCACTTTATTTCAAATTCAAATATCCTCTTGACCTCCGGTCAACAGCCCATTTTCGGGAGAAAGAGAGAAAAACCATGGAAAACCTTAGAAAAGCTCCATCAAAATTGTCCCAAGAATCCCAAATGTCATTCTTCAACAAGTTCAAGGATTGGTCCCGGGAGATTATGCATGAGAGGAGGTCCTTCTTTGAAGAAAGGTATAAGGTGAAGTGCTTATGGTCTCTCAAAGAATTGATTCCGGATTACGGTCTTTTGAGGGCTTCTTCCTCATTTTGGGACACTAGGAGGCATGTCTTTTGCCTTTCCTTCAACGAGATTGTTCCGACTATCGAAGAATTTCGGACCTTGCTTGGAGGTCCGGAGGTGGAAGAGATAGCGGTTCCTTTGCCCGGAGGGGCTTCTTTCGTTGACAGATTGTGCGTCCTCCTTCATCTTTCCCCGAAGGAAGCGCAAGGTATGATCCGTGGTCCCAGATCATTTGATATTTCCGGCCTTCCGATAGGTTTTAGGGGCCTAGGCTTGGTGGATGATGCCTATTGGGATGCCTTTGCACTTTGTATGTTTGGCACCACTGTTCATGGTCTATTCCTTTGGAATACATCATCGGTCTCGCCGGATGTAGTCGTTCAATGTCGCTTGGCGAGATGTTGTACCTCTGATCAGGGGAGACTTTCCATGCTCTCGATAGGCAGCTACCGGGAGACGGTATATGCACGGGGGCAGCCCGTTCCTCTTGACCTGTGGGCGATGGAGCGCTTGGGGATTCTTCGGGAAACTCGACATGATCGAAGCCTTGGACATTTGCCGAGGGGGTTCTTTGTGGATTTCGATGATCGTGGGCTCATGGGAGCATTGGATGGCTGGTCGCCGTACGTAAGATATCGAGATGGTCGGTGCCTTGTTGGCGGGTGGAGACTCGCGAGTGCTTCGGGACGGGTCTCATGTGGTCATAGCTTCCGGGCTTTCTCGGTCCGGCTTCTATATTCCGGCTTTGGATTACAGAGACAAGTTTGGCTTGGAGCAGGTTCCTTTGGAGGGCTTTGATGATATAGCCCTCAGGGTGGTGGCTTCTGTTTCTATGGATGATCCCTTGGTGTTTCCATTTCTTTCCCGAGCATGGAGGTATGACGTCTTTCCTCCTCGGGTTATCCTCAGGCGTCCAAGACCGGCGTTCCTGACCACTTGGTACCTGGATTGGTACGAGAGGCATTTGGGAGAGACTCGGATGGCTATTTTGAGACGGCGTAGAGGCCATTGTGGGTGCGGAGGACCTGTGTTTCGGAGAGGAGGAGGGCCGAGGCGAGCCAACCCTCGCGACGGGAGCGGAGACGGCCGCGGCCGACTATGAGGCTTACGTCAAGAGATAGGAGAGGAGGGCTCCTATGCTACCAACTAGGCTACGGGGAGATGAGAGATGACGCTAGGGCTACTAAGGCCACGACGTAGGTGGTTTGATAGATCTGTTCCTATACTGTGAGCTTGGTAGGAGGAATACCGACATTTTCTGTTCGGAAAAAGAAAACTCGAAGGGGAAGAAGAGGGGAGAGGCCGATCGAGTGGCTTGGAGTGACTACGAGTTTTCAGTATCCCTTTCTTGCCATGGCAGTACACATTAGTTTGATTATGTATCTTAATTTCTTTTAGCGGGTTGCCGGTTGTAGGAATGAATCGGGCTTAGACTCATCAAAAAGTTTTTAACTTGTAATGAATATTTGAATTGCTTCGAGTTTTGAGACGCTTTCATGGTACGATCGGTGTATTGATGTCAAAGTATGATTTTTATTTGTGTTTTAGACCGAACCGTTTCCATTTGCCTACGTTCCCCTCATTTTGAGGAGCTCGAGTCTTCGTAGTTCAACCCTCGATTTTTTTTTTTTTTTTTTTTTTTTTTTGTTTTTTTTTTTTTTGGTGCAACCTGTTTTTTACCTTGGCCGCCCTTTTCGGGTTTTCAACCTAGTTAGGTATTACTCTTTTAGCACTCTTTTTTTTTTGTTTTTTTTTTTTTTTTTTTTTACGCGTAGTATACGCGCGGCTTGTCACCATTCCTTTGGGTGTACAAAGGATTCCGTCGAGTGCAAGTTGCATGGCTCCTCGGAGAAGATCTTACGGACGACGTATGGCCCGACCCATACGGGCTCCCATTTGCCGAGGGGGTTGATACGGGTGAGGGCTTTTTTCTTTCAAAACGAGATCCCCTTCTCGGATCTCCCGATGCTTTACTTTCTTGTCGAAGGCTCTGGCCATTCTTCCTTGGTAGGCTCGGATGTGTTCCATGGCCTTCAATCGGCGTTCATCTAGGAGGGCCAATTCATCATGGCGACTTTGGAGCCATTACAGTGACCTCAAGTTGATCCGCTTTCCGGCGAGTGGCCATACGGAAGCGAGGGGATCTCTGTGAGCTCGATTGGGAGTACGGCTTCTATCTCCGTATGTGAGGAGCAAAAGCGGTGTTTCCCCGATTGTCGTTCTAACCGATATCTCACGCTGCCCCAGAGTGCCGGGTGTAACTTCTCGGGCCAATCTCACGCCTTGGACTGGCCATTTTCCGGATGATATTTTCGAGTCTTGTTTCTTTGCTTCAACGGCTCCGCTGGTTTTGGGAGCACTGTAAGGAGATGACTTGTGACGGGTTATTCGGAATTACGCGGCCCTGACTTCCTGTCGCATTCCCACTTGATGGGATCCATTATACGAAATGATTTGTTGGTCAACCCTTGGTATCCTGCATATGATGTTCTCTTTGATGAAGAGGGCAACTTTCCTTGAGTTGAGGATTTTGTAGGACTTGGCTTCCAACCCACTTGGTGAAATAATCATGACAGCCTACCGGGACGAATTCGTGGGTCATATCGTGCTTGCTGATGGGCGTGATTTTGCCCTATGACATCAATTCCCCCAGTGACGAAAGACGAGGGTTGTCATGCTTGGTCATAACTTTCCGTGCGGAGAAGCGAAGTGATTAAGATTGGAGTATATTTGGCATTTGTCGCTGACTTTTGACCTTTAACCGGGATGCGGTCGGTTTCCATGTGGGAGATCCAAAAGTACCCCATTCTCGGTATGATTTGCCATCGGAGCTCGAGGCATTCATGTGGAAGGAGCCGCGGAGTAGCCACACATACATGTATTTCTTTCATGCGAGTTCGGTAGCCTCTTGTTTGACGATACCACATCGGCAGAGGGGGCCTTGATACGCACGCTTCTTGTATAGCATATTTCTTCCTAAAAGAACATAATGGGAGGGCGAGGCCGCTTGAGGCCGAGAGACTTTTCGCTTTGATTCCTTCATTATATTCCCCATCTTCATTTTTTGAAAGGGGCCTCGCCATCCTTCGGTGCTTGGTAGATCCGAGTTGGTATTGCCGTGTGGATGGGTTCATTGGCCGGTTCGGCTTACGCCCTTCGATTTCCAAAGCAATAAGCGGGATTTTCTCTTCTACCGACTACGAATGGTTTTGACGGACTTCCCTTCTGAGGTATTTCAACGAGGGAGGCTAGCGTTGCCGCAAAGCATTCGCTATAATCTGTTGCGATCCACTGGGCAAGTAATGAAAGGCCCGATCTCCTTGAATTGAGTTACTAGCTCTTCCCATGTAAGTGTGCCAAGTATTCTACGTAGACCCAGGGTCCACGGTCTTCCATTTTGTTAGAGACACGATTGATGATAGAGGGGCAGAGTCACCATACACCTCCAATTCCCTTGATATTTCTTTCAAGGGCGGCTTCCAGTACCCGGCTATGCAAGCTTCCATATTCAGCAG